>BLKM01000426.1:1226112-1625159 GCA_013340265.1 Coptotermes formosanus | reverse complement strand
CCACCACCACCACCGCCGCCGCCGCCACCACCACCGCCGCCGCCGCCGCCGCCACCACCACCGCCGCCGCCCTCACCACCACCACCATCAGCCAAGCATGATGATGATAATGATGATAAAAATAATAACAACAATACCATAGATGCAAATATCAACAAGTGGAGTTACCACAGTCAGACAAACACGACTACACAGAATTTTACAACGTAGAACTGGATCAGAATCAAAACACAAAGCTTTACTTTGTAATACCACATTTAATGCAACGGCATATCTACAGTAAAAAAAACTGCACAGAAGTTGGCATTTAGAGCACCAACGTCGTAAAACGTGATATTTGTACCGCCACTCCCTGTTCCTGTCACCAAAGGAGCTTCTTACTAGCAGTCTGTACAGTATGGCGGCCTCGGCATGTGGCTTGAACAGGGAAGAAACACGAACGTCCAACACATTCCTGTGAGATAACCTTTCGCGAAACCACGAAGACAGGTGGGAGGATGATAATTTGTTAGTACTGGCGATGAATAAAACTGGTTCAGGATCTTTGTAATACTCGCATTAACGACGCCGAACCTTAAAGTTCCACTGAAGTGCTCGTCATGACAAAGAAACAAAAATGAACAGAAGAGAATGTCGGATCGGTCCAGTATATACTGCAGTCCCTTGAACAGAAATAGCTCAGCGGTCAACCATTTCCAATTCATAACTATTCACGTGGCACAAATTTGCTGCTGCTTCCTTATCGAACACAAAGCTTTATCGTCGTTCTCGTGAAGTCCGAGTGGTGAGTAAGGCGAGTCGAGTTACTTCTGTAAGAACCATTTCTGCTCGCTTCCGCTTTTCACGTCTACGTATGTAAAGTGAGATATTCTAACCGTCTATTTTGTCGGTACTTCTGACGTTCCCATTCATGCTTAATGCTCTGCCTATCCCATCCTCCCTGATATAATGGCTCTAACAGCACCAAGTGACCACTACGAATCGTAGGGCTCCTCACTCGGCAGTAATTAACATCCGTAAGAGGTACCCCTTGTGCTGATTTTATGCCAACAGGGGCCTAGTCCCATCCCATCCCATCCGTTGAACTGAACCCACAAAAACAGCTACAAACGGATACACAAAAACACTAATCACCAACAAATGCACAAAGAGAGTTCCATCATCAATCGTAACACATTCCTACATGTTTCGACCCTGCTGGGTCATCTTCAGGGAGGACTTTTTATTATCGTTACACTAAGGTTGCCCTTTATAGTTGAGTGAGAATGTGCTGTTAATTGTGCACTGCCTGCAGGCCCGGATCGCAGAGAGTTCACGCCTCCAAAAACAACGCAGTACACAGTCAACAGCACATTCTCACTCAACTATAAAGTGCAACCTTAGTGTAATGATAACAAAAATGTTCTCCCTGAAGATGACCCAGCAGGGTCGAAACATGTAGGAGTGTGTTACAATTGATGATAAAACTCTCTTTGTGCATTTGTTGGTGATTAGTGTTTTTGTATAATATCGTGCACGGACATGGAACACAACAAACTGATATGTTTAAACTTGTAAGACTGGAAGAGTCCAGGCCATGTTTGTGTCTGTGAAGTCACGTGCCTTACACATTGTGATCCGCAGACCCCACACCAAAATAATGACGTGATTGATGAGAGAATATGAAAACATGAAAGAATGCTCTTTATTTTTCTGGATGGGGAGGGGGGGGGGGTTAAAATATAATGGGCTGTATAATATAAAGGGTGTATCGATTAACGAGATCGATATTTCAATCGCGCTTCAACACAAAAGCCTGCCGACCTCGATACTGCGGTTTAGCTCCACCCATCCCTACTCCCTTTCTGTCAAAATATTTGTGACCGCACCACATCAAGTCATCAGCCATTCCCTGCTAACAGCACAGCAATGCGGCAGTCTAGTTTCCAAACAGCACGCGACATTTCAACATGAAAGTGCTTTTCATCTGTCACGCCATTCCTTTGAAATTAACAAAATCACTCTAGGTTACTGTTTTAGGAATGACGACAAAGTTACTAGTAAGCTTACCTATAATTAGAATCGAACGTTTGTAGTTTTCTCAAAGACGAAAAAATATACTTTCCTTCCTGATATCTTCAAATTACAGTGACTGTTTTCTTACGCTGTATACAAACAGGTTTACTGAGGTTATTAGAGAACCCGGATTTCACTGCACGATCGGGCTAAATCATCTTGCATTACTCCCGTCTCCCCGCCTGTGACGTACTACCACAGACTGAAATGTCAGATGGATTATTTTTACTTCGATTTCGGGGCTTTACTTGAGGGACCAAGCGGATTTTGAGACTAACTGATCCGTAAGATAGTTTGAAAATGGATTTTTCAGTGAATTCCATAAACCACTTGACACATTTTGCTGAAATTCCGTATTGGAAATTTTCACGAAGGGTTAATGGGCAATTTTGACTCTTAGGTACATCAAAGTTTTGTCAAAATACGATATGTGGGACTTCCAATAAAAGCAGTCGTGAAATGCCACGTTTCGCCAGTACAGTTCACAATGCAGCACAGTTTGAGTATTGATAGACTTTTCTATGTAAGACAGAAATCTCCACAGATTTTGCTGCAATTCGATACGGAATACCATCCAACTATATTCGTTTCATAACACCATTCACAGACGAGCTTAGTAACTTCAGAGAATACCGCTGGTTACGATGGCTGTGCAACACATTACGGACAACACACTTCACGATCTTGCTTAACACTGCAGCATGCGAGGTACAGTCGAACTCGACGGTAACGTCATGAAATGGGGCTGAATATTTTGTGTCGTTATAAACGAGTGTTGTTATAACCGAGAAGAATAATGTTATGGTTAACGGCGAGGAATTAATAGGTACCACATAATACCTGACGCTATAGCCGAGGTGTCGTACAAACCGATGTCGTTACAACCGGGTTCGACTGGATTAAGTCGCGCTAGTTCTATCCCTATTCCTATAAATAATTTTCGTCTTAACTTGCGCATATCAACCGCAAATAGTGCTTAACTTCTACGAACTGTATAAAAAATCAACAGGAAATTCAACAAAACAGACTGGCAGGGGACACTTAAAGTCTTACACACTGTCGTTTGCTGAGAGGGTTTTGTCATTCTTAGGTTATATAAACAACACACTTTTAACTACACGGGATATAAACCCACAAAATCGAATGACAAAGGAACATAATCACTGCCAGTGGATAGGCCAGGGATCTCCTAAAACGTCTCAGAAGTAACTTGGATTTAGATAGAATGTAGCACGGTCGAGACCCGAAGCCGGTACACCACAAAAACATAACTAGGACGGTACTGCTGCTTGCACCTTTATCTCTGTACATAAAGTCTGAACTCGCGAGAAGGTATGCCTTGTATAGGCCTACATCAGGTATCTGACATGGTTTTGAATTGAAACATGTTTTTCAATTTGTTTCCAAACCCCGTGTCGTCTGTCACGGCCAAATCACTAGAAAACTAAAGATGTCCTGACAGAGTGAAAAGAATGGAGAGTTATGTTGCCATGGTAATGCGATGTCCACCAGCGTGCAGTGGTACCGTCAGATAGCTCTAGTGTTGATCACGACCCCAGTGCTATGTCGGCATGTCGCTAAATTGCCTGTCAGTGGCTGACGGATATGGGAATTAATGCAAGATGCTGTCGCTCTCAGGAACGACCCGTTACTCTGTCACGTACAGTGATAAGCTATGAAGCTGGGGTGCCTTGGGATCACAGACAGCTCCGTAAAATAAAGATAAATGACAATAAAATGTAATCCTCGCAGAACATAAAAATAATCTGAAACAAGAGTGGAAAGGGGAAACGAAATTTGAAACACATTTTTCACATGTCATATCCGTTCTCTCCTTATTTCTTCAGAGCTGTTCCTCTACTTGCTTGCTGCAGTTACTACATCGAACAGAGTCGAACAAATCTATGTGAGATTTCAGAGTTTCACGACGCTGACGACATTTAGCCACGTTTCGGAGGAACCAACTTTTCCACAGTGAAGACGGAAATATGTTCCTCCGAAACGTCGTTAAATTTCTACAAGACTACATGGCGCCAAACGCCAGGTGACAGGATTCGTCAACTCACTTTATTTTTGTGGTCCCTTTCAACACGAACCTTACACAAAGAGGCTAGTAACAAGAAACACACGTCTCACGTGGGCAATTTCGACACATGCCGCTTTTATGGTACGAACCATTGTTTGGAAAGAACAGAACTCCGAGTTGAGTTTCGGACAAAATTTAACAGTCGACTACTTTTAACTTAGATTTTAAACACCAAATTTAATCAAAATTATTTGAGTTAATTTGGAGAAAAAAATTGTGGACAACTGATAGTTTGTTTGTACGCACTAAACGAAACAAACCCACAAAAATTTATTACTTAGTCTTGCAACTTAACCGTCCGTATCTGACAAACAGCAGAAAGCTTACAAATAATAAATAAGTAAATAAAATAAATAAATAAATAATCTCCTTCGTAATCTTTCACAAACTAAAAAATAAACAATTAAACTGTAAAGTGCAATTGCAGCACTTACCGTTGCTTAGCTGGCCAAAATGCCGCACTGTCACTAACCGTGGGCGCAGTACCGTGTTAACAACAACATGCGAGTAAACGCAACTCCGGCACAAAAATAAAGGTCACAACTTGCCCACACCAATTTACTGTCCCGCCACTATAACCAATCCAGGTGTCATGACGCAATTAAATCAAAACTCTGAGCATGTTCCTCTTTCCGACAGCCGTTACAAACATGCGGACCGTGTCACTCTTCCTGATTCAGTAACTCTGATAACATTACACTTCGGTGATGAATAAAGACGGAAGGTTTTAATCGCACAAGTTTATCCATCACATCAATTTTTACCTTCACTAGCATATACTTAATGTGGCTAACTAAAATGACTGAAAATACAGAATACTTAGCTCTTATAAACAAATTTTTTTTAAATAAAAGGGAAAAATAAGGATATAAAGAAAACGAATTAAAGAATGAAATGTTTTAAAACAGAACCTATGTTTCATTTGTTTCTCTCCAGAAGACTTACGGTACTCCGTAAACCTGTAAGCGACACGAACGCCATGTGCGTGTGAAGCAGTGAGCCTATCGCATGTACTTGCAGCTGTCGTACGTTGTGTCAGATAGCATCAACACAGTGTTCAGCGCCCAGCATGTTCATTGTGCCTGCGTAGCAGCACCCTGACCACTGATTACTTCCTCTTTGATACGCACAAAGTGTGCGGGCCGTACTGACAAGTACGCCAAACCTGGACTGACTTTTGCTAATGTTACGCACAAAAAGGCACAGTGGTTTGTGGTCCTTCTACAAAGTGTATTCTGAGTGAAAAGAGCAATATTCTAATGCTAGACGTTGCTGGCAGCCAGTGAATCAAACGCAGCCCACAACCATGCGTAACCTGCCAGAAAGAGCAATGGCTTCAACCGGCCGTATTGCTTTGTTGGGGGCCACATTAAGTTGTTCATCCTCGATAAAGATCTACCTTCCGCTTTATGAGAAATATGTTTTTCATTCACCCTTCATGCTACTAGCGAAGCACTCAACAGACATACACACGCGCGCACACATAAAGCCCACACACATCCGCATCAGGATGTGATGTAATGTAGCACGGAATAAATTATTATTAATTAAGAATAAACATTTCTGCGTGAATAATTTCATAAAACGTTTGCGGAATTTATAATGTGTTGACAGCACGACAAAAACGACATACGTTTTCCGGTAGCGTAGGCAGTCGAAACACAGTCCATTCTTCCGACAGCAGGAAGGAATAACCTATCAATTTTTTTCTACACGTGCAGCCCATTTCGTTTCTATCAGTAGCATAAATTTAAGAACTGCTTGTTTAAGTCCACCTTAGATGCTTGTATTCCCGTCACTATTTTTTTTTATTTGCAAGAGTCTAGCTTACGTAGTTTTACGAAATGCACGCTTGCACAATTTGAATATCTTAGCGCAGTCGCGTTCACTTATTGAAAAAAAATGAACTCTGTGCGGCACAGTTCGTGTCCACAAGGTACGACCACATTCACCGAGTCAAGTCATGCTGTTAGAAATATGCTTGTAAGACAGTAAATCTCTACCCCGAAACTCAGAGCTATAGTCAAAATAAGTCACAGATACAACGGTACACTGCAAAAGCAAAGGCCGCCTGAGGAGACATCCAAAAGTCTTACCTTTATCCACGGAAGTGTTATAAATAGAAGTTCTTAAAGCTCAGATGTGAAGTACAAACTTACCTGGAAAACAAAGAAACATTCGAAATTAACCACGTTACATGAAATACGTTACAGCAAACATTCTCCTACACGCCAGTGCAGATGGAGTTGAATACATCAGCACAGCTACGCGAAACCAAAATTAGCGTACGCGCGTTACAGCTACTGCAAGTCATACAAGAAAGTTTCAAAATTTAAGTATCCGGGACTGAAGTAATGAGGTTGAAACTGTTAACAGGGCAGTCAAACTTGTAATTGCTTGCCACTCCTACGCCACAACGACCATCCTATTAATAAGATATGCCCACAAGACCCGTCTTATTAATAAAGACATGCCCACAAGACCGATCGCTGGTACCTGCTATGAATATATTTGGTTTTAACACCAAACAAATACCGCCTTTCCTTATTTAACTCCTGCAACACACGGACTACCTGTAATGGGTACTATACACAAAGACACGAAACGCTGTTGCTAAATAAAGCCGGATATGAAACAGGCTATTCAGTTACAGAACTGTAAGAATGCCGTACATCATAATAACCTTGCCACTTGTTTTTTAAGACTAACAAGTGTTGTCTCTTAAATTAAAGGATAACAAAATTTCAGGTGCCTACAAACACTGCCGAGGACGGAGTAATTTAGGATATTAGGTAACGACAAACGGCACGTGTTTCACGTACGTCATGTAGCAGTGTTAGGACAGCGAAATTAGGAAACTAGTGTGGGCTGGGAACGTGGCTAACAGGAGGGAGAATGGACGGCGAACGGAATTTTGTTGGATTAATCTCTTGGAAACGTCCACTTGGAAAACCAAGAAGACAATGGAAGGGTAAAATTATGGATCAGGGAGACGGGTTGTGAAAATAGGAGACGGATCAAATTGGCTCAAGCATCTTGGACAGAGCGCAGTTGAAACTTTCGGGAATGCCAGTGTGCGCCTACCGCGCCGACATTATGACAGGCGAGGAGAATACGTTTCTCATTCTAAGAAGAATGATCATAAACGTACACAGGTCATGAAGAGTGCCCGTTATTCTTGTCAGATTTCAATCGGATATGAATTTACTAGACAATTTTCGAAAAATCCTCAAATGTCGAATTTCATGAAAATCCGTCCAGTGGGAGCCGAGACAGTCTGACCGACCGACTGACAGCCATGATGAAGGTAATAATCGCATTTCGCACTTTCGTGAATGCGCCTAAAAACTGTTCCTACTTGCTGCTGCACGTGTCACAAAATTCTTAGTTCCGTATATACAGCGTCTGTCAAGCATCGCAGGATGAAAGGCCGGTGTTAAGTACCCACACTGTGTGGCGAGTGTATTGTTAAGTACCCACACTGTGTGGCGAGTGTATTGTTAAGTACCCACACTGTGTGGCGAGTGTATTGTTAAGTACCCACACTGTGTGGCGAGTGTATTGTTGATTGTCTCTGGACAATGAATTTTAACTGATGTCATGAAATATCATATTTGACCTGTGACAAGATAAAACACTAGTCAATTACCTGAAAAGACATTTTTACAGCAAAGAAAAAATGAAATTCAAAAAACACAAATACAAAGTGTTTTGTGATTCATGGCTTAATAATAAGCAGCTTAATTCTTACGAAGGAATGTGCAACGGAAACACAAACGACACCACAAGCTGAATGTAGACAAATACTGAAGTTTTTCAGCAAACAAAAAGTTTCACGCCACATCTCACGGTCGCATTAGCTGGTCTTCAAATTCGAGTAAAGTTCTTTGAAACATACATAATCTAGCAGCTGAAACATACGTAATCTGAAATAAAACAGAACGCCCTCAGGCAGCAGCGGTCTCAAATTAAGTCTAGTTTTTAGCTCCGTCACTAATCACAATGCAGATGAGCTAGGAAGGGGAAAAAAGTTCATTCGCAGCCTCCTTTCGCCATTCACTATAAACAATAATAAACATGACTGTACATATAGGGTACACAGCTTGTTATCTAACTTTTCTCATTTTGTTTCCGGAATACAGACAGCAGCACTGTCGTTGCCTGCGCTGGATGTACATTATCTGCTTATTAATTTTCACATTTTCATCTCCCTTACACTTGCTGCGCGTTGCGTATTTTGTGATATCCATTTTGTTAATCTCATTAAATAAAGACTAAATTTGTTTCACCGAAACACACGTGAAATGTGAACACCCCTCCCACACAACCGCTACCTCTGGCTGCCAGTAACACTGCTCGAATACTGTGACTCTGCTTAGTTCAGCATGATGCCCTGAATATGTATGGGCGAGTGGAGGTAAGAATTCACTTATTCTGAAACTCGGCAGTACATGCAGTAAGACGGTCCTTTAGGCCTCGGACGCTTCATGCCCGGGAAAAGTGCCCCAGGTATCCACTGAATAGAAATTGGGCGGACCTCACAGCCGAACAAGACGCTGTGGAACGGAAAAAAAAATATTTCTGCCCCGCCGGAAATCGCATTCCCGACATCCAGTCCTTAACCCGTTGATCCCGGCTCTTAATATCACGTGGGAACCTGATGTTGAAGCAAGTTCTCAGAAGGTTCTTCAAATACGCAGGACATGTGAGCTTAACTTCTTTAACCTTTTAAAGCCTAGCGGTAACTTTACATACGACCAGGTTTAACATTAAAAAATTCTACGTGGTGCCCACATTGCGTTTATGTGTTTTGTACGGATCTCAGAACAAACAGCGACTTTTGCCTTATAACGCATTAAGAGATTGGTTTTTATAACCGAAGCGGAGAGTGTTTACAGCGCGGTACGCACTGAGTCCTTATATAAAACAGATGCGCTTCGTCTTTAAAGGGTTAACCTATCTGAACACTGTAATGAAATCAGCGAAATTTATAGGACGCAGAAGACCACCATGGCGGTTACATGAGCCCACCAACGGATCCTATCCTGAGCCAGAGGAATCTAGCCCACAGTCACAGGGGCTACCACATTTCGAAATGACCCATTGTAATGCCGTCTCCCATCTCCGCCTACGTACCCCAGGTGAAAATGAAGCACTAAAAAGCATTACCGCCCGTCTCTCCATCACAACTTGGACATCCCAGCTGCATCCTTCCTTAGGGTAAATCCGTTCAGTTTTTGTTTCTTTGCAAGTTCACAGTCAATATCAAATCTCTTGTGCACGTGATCAGAGTAGCAGCACGTAACCCCACATGATGTTGCTGTCTCCATTATTTCAGTGAAACTTTGCCTCGGTTTTCTGACCCGTGGAGATGAACTGCCAGCTGGCTCCATGTTATCACGTTGAAAATAAAAATAATGTAACTTTAACCATTCAGACATCCAACAAAATAACTCGTAGCAATACAGACGCCCAATCACCTGGGGAAGGAAAAGGGACCAATTACCGACACGCTGCATGTAGGTATGATACACGTAACACAATACGGGAAATATACGACGTAAGAATGGCACATTGTAATAATTATCTCGAATCTGCGATTGGCGTGAGAACAGTTTCAAAGCAAAATATGTCTTCTGATGATATCACATCTTTACTCTGTATTTACTCAGAATATACACGCATAATCAAACCACGAGCGCTACGTGCGAGATATCAGGCTTCCACCGCGGTGCAGTATAGGCCTCCGTTCTTCTGGGGGGTTATGTGGCGTCGATTGGTAGTTTGTCACCTAAATGACATTTCGGGACAATTTATCTATCAGTTCCATCTTCAATCCAAGTTTTATTACACTGCCTGGTCACTGGAGATGGGGCCAACATGTCCCGAAACGTCATTTAGGTGACCAACTAGCAACCTACGCCGCGTAACCTCCCAGAAACGCGGAGGGCAAAATCATGTGGTGGTGATGTCCAACTCTCTTGACATGTGTCATTACATCTGCACGCAGAACATCAGTATGATATTCTCCAAATGTTCCATTAGAAGTCATATATATTTATATTTACTGCCTGACACTAATTAATTACTGTTGCGTAGTATGACATTTAAATGGGCCCAGAATTTATCTACGTCGGTACCATCTGCCAGCGTCTGCTTATCAGGTCGAGAATCAATTCAGTGTTAACATTCAGCACACGATCGTCAACAACGCACAATTATTCACTGAGCGACCTTACTGCGCCCAGAGAGTTTAATTAAGTACTAAACAAATCGTAAATATTTCCAACAGAATTTGCAAGTTCCAGGTCCTATTTTAAACTCATGCACCAACGCTGTATTTGTTTGGGTCAGGATAAAGGGCCAGTGGCTGGCTCTTTATGTATATGGCAATGAACCATCGGGTTTCATAAAGGGCGATGAATTTCAGAATTTTGGAACACTGTAAAGTTTCCTTAGCAATCTGCAGTCCGACACTAACTAAACTTAATGCATATTTTATGTGCGACTGACAGGTGTTTGGAAACACAGTTTATTTGTAGTAGCGCCACCGGACAGCGCTTCATGGTCAGGTACCAAATCCTTTCAGTGTTAATATACACGTACAGGACACAGCCGTCCACAGCGAACGGCCACTGAATCAGAGCAGCTGAAAAGCCTATAATTTCAGCTTACAAGAGTATAAATAGGCCAGTTCTATTACCTTGTAAAGGCCTACTCTATCGAATAAGTTTGACTGACATAGTAACAACAAACTATTGCATATCTCTGCGAAATCACGTAGCGCTGACGACTGTTGGGGCGGATATCATAAAGCCCGCTAATGGACATTTCTTGTCTTACGTAACACTGCGAGCACTACAGACTTAAATACAGGATAAATAACAAAGTGACTAAAAGTAATGTATCCTGACACCACATATAATAGCATGGTAAGCAATATTCTAACCGATACCGGTGGCCGTGCGGTCTGAAACGAAGGCCTACAACCGCTCAATTTCTGGGATCACGAATTCGAATCCCGCCGAGGGCATTGATGTTCATTCGTCTGTTGTGTGTTGTTTAGGTAGCGGCCTCTGCGAGGAGCTGATCACTCGATCAGAGGAGTCCTACCGGGCGCATTTATTATTGGGTGTGATCTAGAAACCTCAAAAAGAGGCGCCCTTGGCCTCACTTTGGCTGTACCGCCACAGAAAAAAGGAAGAAAAACCAATATTCTAGCTGACGCCTCTTAAGAAAACGTGACATAAGCTACAGGCTAAACTGAGAAGCAACCTCCAAAACAACAGTGAAATGTCATATTTGTGTGATTGTGCAGCCCTGTAGGAACAGAGGACCTGGTCCAGGGGATGCAATTTTTGTAATCGCAGCGTAACTAATTAAACTGTCACCCCTCCACAGTCTACGCTATCAGCTCGGTCCATTACGTCAGCAGAATGTTAACAACAGAATCTTCACTGTACAGTCCACTCCACATGCGGCCTTTATTAATCATTAAATTACATAGACTAAACACTGCCCGTTACGCACTCTCACAGTGACCTGACTGTACGCTTTAAGATGCAACCTGCACTTCTGAAAGACATAAGAACACTTTAATTACAACACTAAACAGTTCCAAATAGCATTACAATTCAACACTTAAGTAAAATAAACCAATCTCAAGAAGCACTGATCGGCTCCATAATGAAGTTGTTGAGAAGATTAAAGTCGCTTAGCCCGTCACGAAAAGCTCCAGGATTTTAGCAATACCATCTTTCTTCTGAAACGTCGGCTACTGCCTACCACACTACACTGTGTTACATCCCAAAAGACGGTAATCTTTATCCACCTAGTGGAAATCTCTACCCTGTTCACAACACTCTGCAACTGCCTACTATTCCCACACACCCGAAACCGGTCCACGTTCCCACGCCCGGTTACTTCAACATCCATTTTAATATTATCCTCCCGCTATGCCTAGTTCTCCCAATGCATCTTTTCTTATACGCATTTCTCACATATATGTTCTATACGCCCAGCACGTCTCTCTCTGTTTACCATAATACGCAATAAGACGGGAAGACAGTTCAAATTACGAATACACAGCCTTATTCGCACTCCAGTTGCTTTCTTGCTTGGGCCCCGACTCACAGTTCTTCTCTGCATCAAATTTACATTGCAGTCACAAAGAATGTAATCTTCAGGCATCAGGAACTTCGTAATTGTCTTAGACATTCCCCACTGTCTGAAATTCATTAACACAGGACGTTTCAGCGACCAGGGTGACAGTCGTGCTGGGCAAGTGTCCGCTGAATGTCATAGCAGACTGACTGGCACTCCCGACCCACAGCCAGTCACGACTGCTTCATTCCACATTTTCTGCAACTCGTCACTCTCATCACCAGTGCAACTCGGCAAAACAGTCTAGGCAGTTGAAGAGTGTCGTTACATAATCCAAGAACCAATCAAATGTGTCCCCCACTTTGTATTCAGTATTACTGGAAGTCGAATGCAACGAACACAGGAGCCTTGAGTCCAGACAGTACGTACAAAGGTCACAAGCAGACGTTAACAACGGACACAAAATACAGGTGCCATAGGCACAGTAGGCCGTTAACGAGAGTAGAATTATGCTCGGGGATTCCCAGAACGTGTGATTTACACGTATGTATCACGTGACTCAGAATCCGGTAGCGAAGTACACGTTTATGTAGTTCTTCATGTCACGGTATTTCGTAATCACATTCCAATAAGCAGCTTAGCGTCGCTAGTACGTAGGTTAACGAGCGACGCCGCATAAAGCTCAGGGGGTTAATTCAGCGTCGAACTACACAACAGAATGTTTTTGCACGGTGGATCAGAAAAAGTAAGAGATGAAGCCGTGGTTTTCCATTTCATAATATTAATCTATTATTAGGTTCTTACATTACACGGTTTCAACCCCAGAACTTATATAAACGTCGAAGGAGATCAGAAAATGAATGTGGGGAACGACGTAGGCAGGGTTCGCTCGCTGTTCAGTTTCATTACTAGATAATGTAAGGACGCAGCTATAACTACATGACATTTTAGATTTTCGTGGTAGTCAACATAAAGAGTAAAGTGTAGTTTGGTAGATATACATGACGTTTCGGGAGATCCTGCTGCCTGTTATCTTCTCAATCGAAGTTATTCATTTTAGCATTCAATAAACTAACAGTATAAAAAATCCGCCTACAGTGTGCAGGACTGGGAGACAGTGTCTATTCCCTATTTAATGTACCGCCACAGAGTTTCTCTGCAGGAAGCCGGTTTCCTGGAAAATTTCTTGTGAACTTAGCGAATGCCAAAATCTGAACATGGACTCTCCTTTATGGATTTACTCAGTCCCAAAGGAACAGAACGCTTAGTGGTTGAATATTTGGTTTGTACATAATACACTGTGTAGACCTGGGAACAGCAGTTCTATTGAATTGTGAGTCTTGGTATAGAGAACGTGTGCCCGGGTATAGAGAACCATTTTTCGTCTCGTTACGTCTTTACCACACGAGTTAATTTGGCCAACTGCCCACACTCACGACGGCGCGGACCCATGTTTTAGGCCTAAGAGCCACAGTCAGCTGGTTGCTTCATTAGATCGAAGGAAACTTATTTGTACGCCTTGCATTCAGTTCATACCACCGAGGAGTGTCACGCCCATGCCATTTTATGCTTACAATATCAACTGCAGAAGATAACTCAACAAGCACAGTTTCTTCTGTGGAAACGTAGGAACATTAACCCTTTAAAGACGAAACGCATTCTGTCTAATATAAAGACTCAGGGCGTACCGCGCAGTAAACACTCTCCATCGCGGTTTAAAAAACCGATCATTTGATGACGCGTCAGGTAAAAGTTTCAGATTGTGCCCAGATAAGTACAAAACACATAAACACAACGTGAGCACCATGGAGAATGGACTAAAGTTAAGCCTGGTGGTACGTAAAGTTACCGCTAGGCTTTAAAATGTTAAGAATCAGCGTGCTGCCCTCATCTTCCACAGTGAAAATAGAAGAATCGGGTTCATGAAAACCGTCGGTCCACCAGACTACATGGCATCACACAGCAAAAGACGATATTTTTTGTTAACAGCATTCTCGAGAACATGAATCCCACATAAGTGACCACAATAACTGCAGGTAGTTTACCAGAAGCTTTAGAGGCTACACGTGGCCCGGCCCGGCAGACTTCACAGTTTCAAGAAAGAAAAATATGATGCTACTCGTGCCCGCACACATGACCTTCAACATATTGAGAGAAACACATCGGAACTATGGGGTGACAACCTTCCAGCTGATGTCCTTCCACTCACTGTCACAGCTATCTAAATGCCAATATTTTTTATTGGACACATCCAATCGGAGGCAGTGTCCTTAACTTGCCTTTCTGTCCGCACATTGATTAAGCCAGAACCCAGAGGATAAAACACACATTACAGCTGAATAAACATGCAGAATAAGTAAACAAATAATCAGAACAATTGGACATGAACGGTAAAAGGTGGACAAACGGTAACGAGGACAAGGAAACAGAAAAATACCAAGAAGCAGGAGGGAGGGGGCGTTACCTTTACTGAGGTGTTCCGTGGTCTTTCGCAGTCTCTCCAGAGAAGCAGTGGGAGACGTCTCGGACACAAGCCAGAATCGCTAGATTATCAGCAGAACGGCCTTGTGTACAGAGCTGAGAAAGCGCTTGTAAACACGGAAAAGACGAAACATAGTTGACGACGACGACGATCGTGAAAAACCAACGTCCACCAGGAGGAAGAAAAAAAACTATGGAATGTTACCGCTCAGCTAAATATCTCGGTGTCAGAGCGTGCAGCAGGCGTCCGCAGTGTGTGCAGTACAACCAAGAAATGTGACACCCTATTTAAAGTTTTACGTTAGTTGACTGAACTTTACATCTGGTTTCTGAGCCAAAGCGGCCAGGCAATGTTGGAAGCACGGCCATAAGCCACCATCAGAACAACACCGCAGAACTTGAATCTGCATTCCAGGCAGCGGGATGGAGAAAGTTAGGTGCAACACTAACTGTCAACATTTATGCTCTTCATCAAGAACTACGGTGATAGGATTAAGGACGATAAGCTTGATGGGATATGCAGCACGCATCTGGGATGTTGGAAATGCATACAGAATTTTGATCCGTAACCCTGAAGGGAGCAAAAAATGCGCGATATCTGAGGGAAAGCGGGGAAGGTAATATTATAGTATTTGAAAGAAACGACATTGCAAAGGTCACGACTGGATAGGGACCAGGCCACGCTGTTGTGAACACGACAATTAATCTGCGGGCTACACAAAAAAGTGACGAAATTCTTGCTCTGATGAGCAACTTCCGGTTTCTAAAGGAGGGCCCTATTCCACGGAGTTCTGTCAGTTATATGAAGAATAAAACTCAGGTGAAGTTACGATCCTCCGAGGCACGAGATACGCAGGATATTCCCTCCTCTCGCCTCACCACTGCTACTACGTTTAATTTTAATCATTTTACTGCACCTTTACACTTGAGGGTTCGTAGCGAAGTAAGAAGTTGCAGAATACACTGGGCAGAAAGCATAGCTATTCTTAAGAGAAGTCTGAAACGACACAAAACTTCCGACATCACAATACCCTGTGAAGTTACTTATGTCCCCAACCAACAAGCACACCAGTAAAGTGCTTTACTCGTACATTGGCGATAAAGGATTCGAATCGCGGACCATGTCTGTGTGACAGAAATGCCCTCGATTTGTATTTGGTAGGTACACTGCTTGACATGGAGCATGTAGTTTTTCTTCATTATGCTATAATGAAAAAGAGCCAGCATTTCCATAAAGACTACCGGACACTTCCATATATCTACCCGCCATCCTTCGCCTCTTGCGGCCTAGTCGCAGAGGGGAAAACGTTTACATAGACTATACTAAAGCAAAATATAACCTTGGCCTCTTGAATTTATGACACAAAAAATAATATCGGATCCGTAAGCTCTCATGATTTAAGAACCTATAAATGTGCTCCGTCTTCAAGAATGTGGACCCCTGAAAAGCCAGTTCCCCCGCCGGCAGGCTGAAAAGACCCCTGATTCTACGTACACATGACGTCAGGTGTCGCGAAGTCACGAGTGTACACCGTTTTATGGGCAACAAGGCGTGAAATGTACACACAATTCCTTAGAAACACTGTGACCTGAACCTGTTTGTTATTCACCTCATATCTTAGTCGCATAACCTATCTAACTCCATCGAGCCGAGCTCTTGTTTATACCTCCAGAATTCGCAATTTTTATTGACATCAAAGTTGTGTTAAGACGTTCACATGACCACAAAACTGAATCCCGTCTTCAGATATATAAATCCAGTCTAAATCTTCACATACGCTGTTTCTTTCTGACCCATCTTCAATGCTATCCTTACACCTACGTCTCGGTCTTCAAAGCTGTTTCTACCTTCAAGATCCCTGACCAAAAGTCAACAACTCCCCCATGACAGGGCAAGTCCCTCATATTTTTCACCTTACTACGATCCGTCCACGTGGGAATACAAGCTTGCTGGTGTACAGCACCGAAAAACTGTTCATCAGATACTGCACTTAGTGAAGCCCATTATACTGCAGCTAGCCTCTCTACAGGCTATAGCTGGAGGACTCTGAAAAACAGTTCGTACGTTAGTCACACAACTGTAATAAGGAGACTAGTCTTCTTTACGTAATTTTAACGTAACTGTAATTATTATTAGAGATGCGGAAAATAAACAGCGAACATGTATCTCAGTCAATGATGACCCAATGACACGAACCAAATTTCGCATTTCATTTTTCTCCGTCCTTTATCATCCGAATGCATTAAAATAAACCGCTCTCTTATATGCTCCTCTTAATATTCGTTTCGATATCAGTGCATGCTTTTTTATTATGCAGAGTGCGTTCACGGACAAAAGAGTCTGCGAAACGTTGGCACAAAGTACAAATTTTCTTGCAGGTTCGAATATCCGAATAGCGTAGGATTGCAGCTTGTATTAAGTAACCGGTGAAAGTTATCGATTTCCCTTGTAAAAAAGCGCCGTCATCTGGGGCTTACAGAACTCCGCAGAGAAATCCTCGGAGCAGGCACACAGGGAAACTAACGCGCTGGTGACAGCAAGTAACGCCTGCTCTGCGTTCAACAGATTACACGCCAGACAAAGGTGTCGGAGAAGTTGCCGTATCAGCCTGGCGGTACGAACTCTGCTTATTAACAGTTGTAGAGGCACACGAAAGCATAACAATGAATGAAGTGGTGAGGGGCTAGACAACCGCGGTACTGTTATTACAACAAACAGGGATTCTCTCTATTCACCTATCCCAGATCTACTGACTTCCAAATAACTTCTTATCCAGTGTCTACTAGAGAACCATTCCCTGGAAATGAGTGCAATGTCTGCAGGTAAAGGCTTACCGCTGTATTATTATTATTATTATTATTATTATTATCCGAGTTTCTCACTTCTAAGCTTTAGCTGGGAAATATTCACCTATCCTGGGATGTATCATCAACAGGATTAGGCTCGGTGGTCTTATGTGTAATTTAGGAAATTTCTTACAATTGAACATGTGCCAAGAATTATCACTTTTTGCATTTGTATATATGTGTTTGGGTGCAGGTTAAGTCTCTTTAAACTTTGTGACAGTGACTTTGGAATTATTCCTGTAGCTGAAATTACTATCGGGACCACTTGTACTGCATCCTGCTTCCACATAACACGTATTTCGTTCGCCACTTCTTGGTATTTCTTTTGTTTTTCTGTTATTGTTTTGGCGAGATTGTGTGTATTTGGAATAGCTATGTCTATTAGAAAGTTTTTTTTGTTTTCTTGTTCGTGAGCGTTATGTCAGGTCGGTTGAAAGGTATTGTTTTGTCCGTAATAATGCTGCGATTCCAGTACAGTTTGAAGTTGTCATTCTCCAGCACGTTTGTTGGTTTGTACCTATAGTATGGGCATTTGTCTTCAGTTAGTTCAGCTGCTTCTGCCAGTTTCTGGTGTATAACTTCGGCCACTCCATCATGCCTTTTTATGCACTCGGTAGGTGCCAGCTGTGCACATGCTGCAGTAATGTGCTGGATCGTCTCCGGTTCTTTTCCACATCTTCTACACATCTCGTCGATGTTTGGCTGCTTCAAAATATATTTCTTGTAGTTTCTTGTTAGTATAACTTGGTCCTGTATTGCTGTTATTATTATTATTATTATTATTATTATTATTATTATTATTATTATTATTCACCTTTACGCAGGGCATTTACAAGTATACACCTGAAATGAAGGATGTTACTAGGATATACACTTTGGTTGCTATTCTGCGTTTACAATTTATGCTAAGTGTAATGTTATTTCTCATGTAAATGTGCCGTGTGAAGTGCCCAATATGGCTGTTTTTCGTAGCTCCTTGATTTCGAGCTTTCCCGGTTTCATGATCAGTATTTTCTGAACGACTCTGGGATTCCAGTTGCCATATTATTACTGGTATAACTTTTTTTGTTAAATCCCGCCTGCGCTGTATTTGTATTGCAAGGCCTTTGTATTTTAGAATCTTCTCAGCTTGTTTCTTTGTCACATTTCTGTCTCCTGAAACTGCGAACTAAAGAAATTACACTGACTGTGATTATTAGGTGAATTCGTCGCCGACCGATTGCCGTCTGTATCCAGCGCTGAAGTAAAAACTTGGCGGCCACAAAATTAAAGAAGATCGCGAGGTGGAAGCAGTCGTGACACGACGTCTGGTAAGAAAGGAGACGGACTTCTGTCAGCAGGAAAGGGATATGATAAATGCTTCAGTCATGGGGTAGCAGTATCATTAAATCTGAACTGTCCTCCTTATATCTCACAATAAAGAACCCAATATACGTGCATTGTGAGCTTATTTTCTCAACCGTACTCGTAGTGTACACTTACGGCATCTTCGTTTCTTCCTTCACGTCACTGTACATGAAACGTAACGGATAATGTTGGATATTATGCCATTACATTAACCTTTATCCTGCTAATGTGGAATATATGGTGAGCTGCTAACGATGCCAGCACCACTAATGTGTAATATTTGGTGACCTACATTTGGCAACGCTGAAAAAAGCCTCTTTGTCTCTCTCTCTCTCTGCACAATGTCTCAACACTGAATAAATCGTGAAAGACGTCCTATGTCATGTCTTAAGGGCCTAGTTGGTAGCCGAGTAAGTGTGTGCACACACATATGACATAGGACGTCTTTTACGATTGATTCAGTGTTGAGACATTGTGCAGAAAGAGATAGAGCGAGAGAGAGACAGAGAGAGAGAGAGGGGGGCTCCTTTCAGCGTTGCCAAATGTAGGTCACCAAATGCTGGCATTATTAGCAGCTTACCATACATTTCACATTAGCAGGATAAAGGTTAAGGATAATTTATGAAAAACTTAGAAATGTAGATGTGACAGGCTGTACAAAAAATTCGGATCAGTTCTTTAGGACGCATGTTACACAGTTCACAAGGTCATGCACCATTCAGTACTGAAACTGAGATTGCAAAGTAGATGAGAATTACGGCCGAAATGTCGGGTTATTTGAGGCGGACAAAAGAGATTGGTCTGTTAGGATGTTTGCAGCGACATGCTGTTAGCAAGTGACGCACAACACAACTCTACTGAGAACTCACTGTCACACCACGATTTATATCGACATAAACGCACAAACAGCGGTAATAAAACTGAATGCTTCTGAACACGAGATCACTATTGACCCTAAAACGAGGTACAAGTATATGACTATTTGTCTCGAGGGACAATGAATGCAATCGCATTAAGCTGAATTGGTTTCGACAGCATGTTCAATCCATGTACCATTCCGCTCCACGCTATATATAAAGTCTTGCAAACAGTGCAACGATTTAGGATACGATTTGTCCAAAAACAATACATAAGGACGTTCCAAAATTAATACCACATAACGTGCGTCAGTAAGCAACCTAATTACCAGTAATACAAGAGCATGTGACTAAATAATTAATGGATTCAAGATAAAAGCAGTATGTTCACAATTCAGCAGTTCAAAACTGTGCTGAGTAGGGACTTCAGCGGGATGCAGACTGATGGGTAGAAATGTCTACGTTAATTTTAAAACACCAATTACAAGTTATAATTAAAATGTTTTCAACAAAGGAATTCAAAAGCCCACTTGGGCGTTGGTGTACTGTCTTACTACCGAATTCTTGAAACTGAAAATATTTTACAGCACTAGCTCTCATCCGTCCAACACACTGAACTGGGACTGTAACAAACCACAATGCACAAAACACCAATACTTGCGCTACAGCTGACAAGGTAATTAACACCAAGCAACAGTCCTCCCTGGGGAAGTGACATCTATTCAACGGAGGGAGCAGGAACGGACTAACACTTTAATTTATAGTGACTGGTATACGTAAATCCACATATTGACTGCTTTCAACGTTTAAAGACTCTGAACGTTGCTGACACAGCGTGTTTGTGTGGCCGTGTTATTCGAAAAATTAAATGCATTAATCCATCTGGCTTCGTAATGGGTCAGTGGGGTGCTATATAGGTACACCCAGACGGTTGAGGCTTGAACGGGTTACGGGTGTCCGGGAGAAGAGAGCTGAGAAACGCACATTTGTATATAAAAGAGAAGAGGTAACATGAGGATTCGGGTAATTACGTAAAGAGCGGCGTCACAATACGTACCCTTCCCGAAGTATTACTTGGGAAATCAAAACAAAGATAATGAGACTGGCGAAGACCACAGCACAAAGGAGCAAAAACAGAAATGTAGAGAACGTCGACAGGGAAGAAGGCATTTGTGGAACCTAGGTGTAGATGGTGGAAAGCAGCCGAATATAAGGACCATGAAAGGAGTAATGTGTAACAATATAGAGGATTTGATTCATTTTTCCCCGAACGCGGGTTCATGGGTGCTATCCTGTGAAACACGCAATTAACACTCCGCTCTACATTACAGGACGGAAAAACCTTAAGTCGCTCAACGACTATCAGCTTATCAAAAAGGACTTACTCCATGTAAGAATCAAGATTAATATACACGCTCCGGCTGATATTCGAATATCCAGTGACTAAGGAAGGCGTTAAAACCTAGCGTTACGTGAGAACATTGTCTGGCAAAGATTACGTACACACGCCGAGTTATCTATTATCCTTGTACTGTCATTCAGAATTCCCTTAAAATGTTTCCAACGTACATAACACACCGCATAAAACATTATAACGACACGTTCTCTACATATTCTTTGTACATACACAATATAATAATGGAGAACATACAGTTCTGGAAGATGGGTGGAGATAGAAGTAGCGGGTTTTGTGTGGAATCTTCTTCTCTATACCAGACATTAGCAGCCACAAAAGAAAAAATCTCGCCAAAGAACGTAATCCGCCAAGCTATTGAAAACTGTGCTCGGGGACTTTCAATAGACCGAGGCAGTTTGTTCATTGTTATGGACCCCATCACTCTAAACTTCTTCACAAGAGCGATTCACATTCACCTATCTCACAGTCAAACAGTACGGTGGGTAGTTGCTAGTTGCGCAGTAGCAATCACGTCGTGTGCGCGCAAACCATCGACATCAGTCACCTTCGTTACTGTTACTGCACGCCTCACTCTCAGCATGCGCCACATAATGGGACCTTTAATGCGAAAATAAAGCCTTTATGGCGGGTTGATGTTGTTACTGATTTAGAAATTGAACTGCAAGAACCTTAGCGTCAGACCTCGTACAGACAACATACGGGACACCGATTACGAAGCGCTCAATTGTTGGAAGTGAAAAACCTAACAGTTCCGACGCTCTTCACTGTGTTGCCAAGCTATCAGGACTCACTGCCGTTGCATGTGGTGACCGCCTTAGAACGGTCTAGTTCAAAACGAGGAACTCTCTTTCGTCTTTACCTTGCAGCTCTGTGTTCCACAGAGCGACAGTCATTCCGCTGTCGTCACGTTTGGAACATAATATATGAAAGACAGACCCTGCCTGTGAGAAAGGAGTTCTTGCGCGTGTCTAGCCGTATGACTGGGTCAACATTCACGGCACTCGACGAATCTCAGTTAAATTTTGTGACGACGAATAACACAAGAATTCGAAAACCGAGGTTTCCACGACCATGACATGACTATGGTTTCTGAGATGTGACACCGTGTACTGTGGTGCATGTGTGCCGATGATGCAGAGAAATCTGCTACGTCTATCACCATCAACGGTCAACAACACTATGTATAATATTACACATACCTTTCATTCTGGGCTTAAAAACAACAACACTTAACCAAATCAACTGTAAAAAGTTGCGTAACTTCAAACACATATCTTTAAACTCCTGGTTTTGAGATCTGTAAAAATGATTGGTGTGTAATTGTTCACGGGCAAGACTCCTGGAAACACAAAGTCTAAATCTTCCCGCAAGGTTAAACATACGAAATACAAGCACATTGTTACAATATGTACGAGTACTAAGTGAACACCGAAAGTTCACTTTCTTTCGCAAAACGTGCAGTTAAAGATAACTTAGCAAATGTTTCTCAAAACGATCAATGAGGGAGGAAACACGCCTGCCAAGTACGCTACAGATTACACTCCACACACTGATGTCGGAGAAGTTGCCGGGAGGGCACGGCGGTACTACCGACCCGCGAAACAGATTACACAGATATTTTAAACGACTGAAAGGGGACGAAAAATAAAGTGCACCACTGTCGACTGGAATCTCTCCAAAACCAAACCTGTTTATATCCGTAGACATACTTAACAAAGTAACTATCTCCGTACTAATCACCTGACCACGAGAATGCTGACCACTAGGAACTATTAACCCTTTAAAGAAGAAGCGTATCTGTTTTATATGAGGACTCAGTGCGTACCGCGCTGTAAACACTCTCCACTTCGGTTATAAAAACCAATCTCTTAATGTTTTATAAGGCAAAAGTTGTTGTTTGTTCTGAGATCCGTACAAAACACATAAAGGCAATGTCGGCACCATGCAGAATTTTTTAATATTAAAGCTGGTGGTATGTAAAGTTACCGCTAGGCTTTGAAAGGTTAATTCTGTTTCAGAAGAATATGCAAACGAATTAGCGTGAGTGTATCCAATGGCATATAAGCGAAATGATAAAAAGAATGCGAATAAAATTCTGCGAAGGAAAATGTATAGTAAAATGGGTTTTGATTTGGAAAAGATCGTAAGTTGTTTAACTACTGGTAGAAATGAATAGCTAGGTGAACATATTTTACATCTACGCCAGAGATCTTTAAAGATTGAGGAGGCACTGTCAAAACCGGTCAAAATAATTCTCAATTTATTTTAAGTTATAACATAGTTACCACTAAAATCTGCTGCTTCAAACGTCCGCTTAACTGCTTCGTGTAACATATTGCAGTCACCAGCTTAAAGTTCCGGCTCCGCAGAACTATCCCTCGAACGAAACTCAAAGTGCTATTTCCAGTTCCTACCAGCCGAAAGTTACAAAACGTGAATTTTTGATGCAGTATCTTCATTACAGTAGTGCATACCTTCATTTCGCAGGGAATTACGGAGGATGCAAGCTCGAATCTCGCGGTCGTCAACAGTTTAATTTCCTCTGGGGTGAAAACAATTCTGAAATACCAATTCAAAAGGCTAAATGCGTTTTCACTGGTTCTCCTGTCTCAGCTATGAGACTTGTTATAAACAGCCTCCTCCACATCAACTCCTTCTGGGCAAGGCCACATCATTAATCTTCACCCAGAATAAGACGAGGTGAAATTGTGTCTGCACCAGGTCACGGCACAGAATACGGCAATCCCCGAAGCTGACTTTGCAAATAGTTGCTACTGTCCTACGTGAACGTACAGAGACGCAGAGTTAGCAGTGTTTCAGATACTAATGTGTTTTACATCTACAGAACCGCAAGCAGATGGGGTAATCACAGCCCTGATAAAATGCTTCTGATGTAGTTGTTGACTCGCCTGTAGGAGGCGGAGGTATCGTCTGATGCATCACTCGTTGGCATATTGCTTTAAGGGCCTCCAGAACAGGTTCACTTATCCAGATGTAAGAAATACCAAACTGAAAGATGTGTAAATACCCCTTTCCATAAACCAGAAATAAGAGTCCACGTTACACTTTCAGATAGGAAAGTAAGGTGGAAATAAATTCAAGAGTCATACAAGAAAAAAAGTACGCGTTTTGAAGAGCCATCTAAATGCAAAAAAACGACGAAAATTTGAAATTACTTCTTAAGTGTCTAACAGAAAGATAGTACGGTGAAGAACAATGCACTTCTCTGCTTCACTTCAATATTAAACAACATCAAAAAGGCTTTAATACAACTGCGATAAGGGACGACAATCAGTATCTAATTCCGTTCAGATATACAGGGATTCCTCTACAACAAATTTGTGTATATTGCCAGGTATATAATAAATACAAACGAGAAAGCCACAGCACAGAAAACAGATATGAGAACACAGGCGCATCAGATACTTCGTCAACGGAAATTAACTTTGTAAAAACATTCCAGACTTCGTACGGTGAAAACAGAGCATATGCCTCATTCGGAAAGGAGCATCACACAAACAGCATTTAAAGAAACATGCCATCAAGCTGTCAGTGACGGAAACACGTGGTACATAAACAGGACACCAGAACAAGTCACAGTATAAATTCTTGGTGAAATAAGGACAGTCCGTAAGGAATTTCTTAACACAAAGGAAGAAAAGCTCTCGAAAAGAGACAAATGAGCGTTCCGGAACACACACACACACACACACACACACACAGTTATTTCGAAACTATGGGTTCTGTTGCAAAGTTTTTTATCTTCACGTCACTACCAGAAGAGAACGAGGGCTCGTACTTTAGTTTCGAACACGAAGCGAAGTGTACTCTCATACAAATCGCCAAAATCATAATAGCCAGCTGCTTCATCAGGCATTTCTACTCCCGCGGCATTAATGATTCCCAGGAACGCACAAATGCTCTCTCATAGGTCCTTCCAATACTCAGAACTTCAATGGTGAGCACGCTTACCATTCGCAAGACATGACTTGCGTGCGCTAATAAAATACAAAAAGGAAAGAGTCCTCATGCACGCCATAACGGCATATGGGGGAGTGAAGGTACAGTTCAGCTTGATCTTAACCGCAGCACTAGACGAAGGTGAGTGGTCAGCTTCAAGGCCCGGCCGTCCCCCCAACCCCCCACCCCGAAAATAACTCCCATACCGGCCGAATATGAGGCTGCGTGGGCCCCAGAGCCGGTCTAGATATTTTTGGAGAAAACACAAGTCTGTTGCCTCTGCCGGGAATCGAACCACGATGGCTCGTTCGTCTAGTCCACAGCTTAGTCATTATACGCACCGCACTATATCGGCCACTAACAAATAGGCTACGTGTCAACTGAAGTAAACTACCGCACTCAGTAACAAATAAGGCCAACGGTTCTTTAGCAGATACCGGTTGGCACACATGGTTTGTAAACTGGATTTAAGCTTACTGTCTGACGCCTGGTTTTATTGTCACAGAAATATCTACAGATCATCTCTGAACTCCAGTCATCCTCCCGTCTCTTCTACATGTTCATTCTCTCTCAGCCACACGAACATTATTAATTTTGTTTCGGCTCCTTCCTCCAGACACTTATTCGTCACTGACGTCAGACGAAACTACAGTACTCTGAGAATAAATACGTGGCGGCCACGCACTTGCGCATCACGCATCACGTAACACGGATGTATGTTTCTTGTAAAACCAGCCTTGATTAAAGCGAGCAAAGGCTCTCCTTGACGAACTCCTGCCCATTCATCCACCCGCACGATGCTGCTTCGACGCGACTTCGACATGGAATCTCTTATAAGTCGCTTTTTGTTACAAATCCTGCCCAACTAGAGACACAAATAAACCTACAGTTAAGTAAAGAATACACGGAAAAGGCGGCTTTAGTGTACCATCCACCTAGCGTGTTGCTGGTTGAAGAGCGTCATTAATTGTCGCATTACATGTACATACTGGTTTACCTCACACTGAGAAGAAATTCACCAGGCAAACTGGGCGGTACGTTACGTAGGGCCACGCGATCATTTCGGGCGTGGCAAGGGTGCCAACAATCCAACCCTCCTGTCGGGAATCAAAATGCGATCCTTCGTTTCCTAGCTGGCCACAAATGCAATAAATAAGCCACCAACACCACGAAGCACGAGCAGTGCTGTCTAATCTTTCGTAAATGGCAGATCATATGGTAGCCGCCCACTGCATGCATTAGCAGCAGGACGAACAAACTTGAACACCGGAAGCTTACGGTCCACAGGCCAATGCTACAAGTACACGACGACGCGCTGGGCCCAGTCTCCTGCTGAGGGATTCAGGTTACAGAGAAGTCATTACCTGCAATTTCAGCGCGTCGTGCCTCGCAGTGATGTGTGTCTGTTTGTTTAAAGAAGCACAACAATAAACGTCATCATGAGACAACTGAAACGACAGGACACAGAAAAACAAACAAATTTTAAGGCCGTTTTCACATTAACAACACAAGACAGAGTCAACCTTAAGGTAACTCCCTAGAATAGGTCGCAACCAAAAACTGTGTATTTCTGTTGCCCTCATGTACCGTCCATGTCGTCTGTGTTTAACTGCACTAAAGTCAAACACAGATACACAAGTTGGTGTGTGCTGTTACCTTAAATTGCTAAATCCTCTGTAACAGATGAAATATTCTGCCCGGCACTCCGCCAACAAATACCTTGTTTATTGCTTCACGTAGGGTTTTACATCAATTTAAAAAGTTATGGAAAAACCTAATGAACATGTGTATTTAAGGGTCATTCCATTTCAGGCGCACAAACTTTAAAATATTCGAAAACCGAGCCAACGTCTCGGAAATTTTACGAACAGCCAACAGGCAGAGGTGGAAGACAAAACGATAAGTGGTGACGACAGGGGAAATACGAAATGCCTAATCAGACTAACCAAAGGCTGGGATTCTAATTGCATTTCCTACTTCACGTACGGTGGTTTGAATTAGTGCTGCAAAACGAGACGGTCCTGCCTGACAAATTGTATTCCGTAATACTACCAGCCTTAACAGAAAACCCTTACATGCAAACGCCATTAAATTTAAAGGCTGGATACCGTGCTTAGTATACACCATGGCTTTGGGAATGGTGTTTTAAAATTACTGTTCTGAATGGACATTTGTTAACACTATATGGCAGTACATCGGACGAAATGTATCGGCTTAAAACTCAAGACTGGACGCTAGCGTCGAACACAAAAAACAATTTCTTTACATTTTAATCATGCAACTTGGTGTTTCAGTGCGCAGTTAACTTTTAGTGTCCACGATATTCAACTGAAGTTTCGTTGCTGTTGAGTGTCCAACCAAACACTTGACCAATGTTCGGTATTTACAAAAACGGTGCACAAGTTGATTTAATTACTGGAAAACCCAATACCATGATGCTAACATTCAGGAACAGAAATAACGAAGGAATTACAGTCATTGGTGTCGGATTCGAAAAGGCATCCATTTCAAGTTTTCAATTGTGGACCTACGAATCCTAAACTAATACAAAATTGTGGACCTATGAATCCTAAACTAATACAAAATTGTGGACCTATGAATCCTAAACTAATACAAAATTGTGGACCTATGAATCCTAAACTAATACAAAATTGTGGACCTATGAATCCTAAACTAATACAAAATTCGGGAGAACCCACACCTTCGCACGAAGTCTTACCCACTAACTATGTACCCTCTCCGGCATAGCGTGTCATCAGACGGTCACCACATCACAGGCCAACACTACAACTTCACACGCGCCTGCCACTTACGTTGCGTCGGTTGTGAAACAGCAACAATCACCGCCATGCGAGTCGCTCGCTGCAGTTTGTTACTTCCTAGCTACTACGAGTCGGCAATACGTTCAGGAGTAGCTAAACACGTGTGGCAATGTAGGCATGAATCAGTGGCACTTCGTAAAGGAACGACGTCATAAGCTCACGAAGAACATGCTTCCAGTATCTGATTATCTTCTAGCACATGGACAGCATACGATAGGACTACTGCAGTTTTACTGATAGCAGTGCCAACGTCAAGTACAGCCTGTAACTGTGTGTATTCATGTTAGACTGCACAATGCTGTGGTTATTATTACAGTCTTTAAACTTTATTGAAGTTGAATTTACGGAACGGAAGTTACTGACGTATGATTGAGACCTGAATGGTATATATACTGCATAAAACAGAATAAAATGTACACACTGATAAAATGTGTAACATATTAGTTGAAGTTCTCTAATCCAGCAGACTGTAGATGTTTTGGTAGCGGGTGGTATATAAAAGCTGGGCAAAGGTCGTGATTCAGGCCTAGACTCTACAAAGACACGGTCCTGTGACCGTTGTTGTATGACAAATGTAGGCCTATCCTGCATGTTCGCATGTCATAGGATCCGTTTGTTAATACATTAGGCAGAGGTTATCATATACTGCTGTTGGTCGGCTAACTGGTACAATGCTGTATAACAACGCGTATGTTGCCTATTTTGTACGTTATGCGTACCGATATTTGTGGTACAGTCTGGTCTTCAAACACCCACCAGCAACATAGTGGCATTAATAGACTAGTAACTTCAGGCACACTGAATTTGAAAAGGTCACATCATTTCAAAATCGTCATTCATCATCGCTAGTATCACAAGATGACACATCACCTCGACACTTGATACAACGTAGTGAAATAACTGATCAAATTAATCCCTCCAGGGATGCACCAGAGATACTGTGGCCGTGAGTTTATCCATAAACCGAACTATATATATCCTACACACACGAAGCAGCGCATTGTCCCAAAACAACGCCATAACATCGCCGAGAGCAAAAATGGGGCGCAGTCACGCCCTGTGGTCATGCGTGAGCCTGTTATTTTGTTGTGCCCCTCTGTTTAGGTGTCCGACTGTATTAGAGTACATGGCGCTAACAGAGGTGGACACGAAGAGAAGCATTTCACAGCGTGCTTCCAATAACCGTAACACAATTGCTGGAATCTTTACAGATCGCTACAGTGATTCATATAAGGGATCGAGCTTATTGTAACAAAAGCGACGTAATCAACGCATCACAAGACCTTCGGCATCAACAACAGGCCAGCAACTCTTGACACCGGCTCAGTAATTAACGACTGCACAGCACGGTCCTTGTTTCATGGCGTCGCCTTCACAAAGTCTGACAGACAAAGAAATGCCACTGAACTACAAGCAGCAGAACCCTTCACAACGTCTGACAGACAAAGAACAGCAACTGAACTACAAGCAGCAGAACCCTTCACAAAGTCCGACAGACAAAGAAACGCAACTGAACTACAAGCAGCAGAACCCTTCACAAAGTCTGACAGACAAAGAAACGCAACTGAACTACAAGCAGCAGAACCCTTCACAAAGTCTGACAGACAAAGAAACGCAACTGAACTACAAGCAGCAGAACCCTTCACAAAGTCTGACAGACAAAGAAACGCCACTGAACTACAAGCAGCAGAACCCTTCACAAAGTTTGACAGACAAAGAAACACCACTGAACAACAAGCAGCAGAACCCTTCACAAAGTCTGACAGACAAAGAAACGCCACTGAACTACAAGCAGCAGAACCCTTCGCAAAGTCTGACAGACAAAGAAACGCCACTGAACTACAAGCAGCAGAACCCTTCACAAAGTCTGACAGACAAAGAAACGCCACTGAACTACAAGCAGCAGAACCCTTCACGACAAGACGACAGTAGCTCCGGTGGTCACAGAATTCTCAGCTTCATTACCATCACCACCAGCGGCTAACACTGGCCTCTGCACTGGGCTAACTGAATACAAAATATATCTGCGTATTGTACTTGAGATCTGCGCTCTTCTGCGTTATTACGCAGCGTCGAAAGGTAACCCTTTACTGACGTTTCGGGACAGCGTATGGGTCCCACCTTCAAGGGCCAAGAAGTCCACGAAGAAAACCCAATACCCCAGAAGAGCGCACATACCACCAACATCGCGGCGGAAGCCTGAAATCGCGGATATCTTACTTATTTATGATCCATTTAATGCCACTTCTAAAAAAGTTTATTCCTTGCAGGTTTTCCAGATTGTTACGTATGAATTAGCATGTTCAAAACGGTGCTAGGTCTGCATGTCACCACACCCCATCTTTCTTTAGTTGATCGCCTTTCTAATGTTTGGCGAAAACAAATCACACCTGAAGCCCCTCATTATACCACCTTTCTCATCTTACTCCTTGGATCCAAATTCTCCTCGGCACTTTGCTCTCGCACACCCTCAATACATGAACTGCCATAATTACAGAAATACGTTAATTAGAGGAATCTGAAATTAAGTGACACAACATCAAGCGCCAAATGAAACCGCTGAACATAACTGGATATTCCTATCAATTATGACATGTATCATGGCCTGACATTTTCGATTACTATCTCAGACGTTGAAATAAAATTTACTATTCTCTTACGGTCTTAAGAATAACACAGTGAGTTCAGAAAAGTCACTCAATACGCGAGGATGTACATAAATCAGGTACAATAAATCTAATTTCTGCAAACAGTGTAACAACTCTCACGCCTTTTCAACTGTCGTTAAAGTCACATCGTCACTGCAGAATGGCACATAATTGTCAATTTAACAACAACAGTGTTAGTGAAAATTACTGCCGCATCAAGTCCCACCTACAATGGATTTTGGTGTGAACCGCACTCGAAATGGCTCCACCATTAATTACACCCTGTCACCTACCCCACAAGGCAGTATAAACGACCCCATGCTTCGCCTGCACGACTAAAGACCACTCACAATTGTATATTAAAAACCACGCAATAACATTTACACATGCTGTACAGCTGGGAGCACGCCACTCAGTTCCAGTGGAACCAGAACATGCAAACCGCTTCATCAAACGACACAGCTCGGAGCCCCGACGTTGGTTGCGATTTGCGTTTCAAACACAACATTACACTTAAAGTAAAGCCGGAAAGAGATCGACACTCAGACTGGCTCTGAGGCCAGCCCTGTACCCTTATCAAAATGAGCCGGGGGCTTCTTCCTAGAAGATAAAGCGAACGGAGCGTAAAGTTGACCACTTAGTCCACCTGGCATACGTTCACTCCCACTACTGAGTTAACCCTCGGTGGCCTAATGACTAGCAAAGAAGACAACATTACTTTGCCATGTAGGTTTCGTTATAAGTCACGTGTAAGCTGTGACTTCTATTTGACAGCTAACCTGCGCACCTCAGTGACAGGTCTAAGGACTTTCGATTTTCTTCAGCTCGTCCCTGCGAATGAAGGAGACGCGACGGCGCAGATGGTATGGTATCTGAACCACAGGGCGAAACACAGAGGAGCTGGCTTTCGATTCTCGGAATGGGCGATGAGATACTTCTCTTCTCCAAAACGTCCCAGCTGGTTCTGGGGCCAGCTCAGCCTCCAGTTCAATGCGCGGCCGGGACTCTTCCCCCGGCGGTAAAGCGGCCGGGACGTGAAACTGACCACATAATTCCATCTACTGCCGTGGTTAAGAACGCGTGGACATAAGCCTCCACTCCCCCAATGTGACATCGTGCTGTGCATAAGGCCTTCACTTTTCACCTAACGCAGCACAATGAACTTTAGAGAACTCAATCAACCAACATTCGGATCTCGACTTTAGCACTCATTTTCCGCAACCAGAAGACTCGCGGTTCGACTCAAGGTACTGGAAGACGCATTCTATTTACGCTGAAATTATCCGGGATCTTCCCCAGTCCTCACATAAACGTGTTTGGATATTATCTCAAAATGATTAGGAACTGTCGGTCTCTGAACACGATTAGCAACCTGAACTTCTATAATGGCAGAAATAACGACTGCACGGAGACAGACATACGACTGCGTCTGGCTTTCACAAGCACAAGGGTCGGACCGCTGCCTGAAAGACTCATGACCATTCTTTTAACGTCAAGTCGAGTAGAAAGGGGTCGGACCCTCATGACGTAGATGGATCAAGTTGGTGAGAGGAGTTGACTTAGGTTCCAGGTCACGTGGGTCATCTGTCTGTGCGCCTGTCTGTCCACTACTTCCACTCGAGTGCGTACCTCCAACAGTGTGAAATGGAAACAAATGCCTCCCTGTACTTGGTTCGCGGCGCGCCACTTTATCTAGATCCTGTCACTCTACAAGTGTGACTGCAGTCACGAGGAAGTCCTGAAGAGCGCGTCTCGTTCCTCTCAAGACGCCACATCGCCGTTTCTTCATTAATTAATTTATTTTCTGCTGTCAATGTAAGTGTTAAAGCGGGATGCAGCGTGGGCTTCCAGAAACGTTCGGCCATTCACCAGCGATACCGTCGGCAAATGAGCCTCCATCTGCTGGCCTATTTCCCTGTGACGAGATTCCTCAACCCAAGGGCCACGACACAACACAACACAACACAACACAACACAACACGGCAGAGGTTTCTGAAACATTTGAGGAAATGGTGGCAAAATGTGGCCACATATGGCATGCAGGCAGTTCTCAATTTAGTTTGCTGAGTCGTAGTTCAAATTTACACGTGTTTGAGCCCACGTAACACCGGGTTTTAAGGAGCTCAGATTTTTTCCATACATTTGCATACATTTACATTGTACTACCTTATTCTTCCAACGTGTGCTGTGTACACAGCAACACGTTACCAATAGTCACAACACTGAAATCAACGCCTAAAAGCATCAGAGCCTCGCCCCTCCCATTTCTCAACAAATCGGCCAGTCTCCTGTTTTTCCCCCTCATTCAAGTACATAAAAAGTAAAATAATGGCAAAAAGAATAAATAAACGTCAATAAAGGACAAGGACATAGTTTACACGTTAACTGAGCATCACGTCATGAATATGCATAATGCAGAAGAGTACAGCCCCACATATTCTTAAGTACACATAGAGATGCGCAGTAAGCTTCGTTCTCCGACAGCTTAAAGTCTTCAGAAAGAAATTCGGGGAGGTTGCGTGGATATGGACGTGGGAGAGAACGAAAAATCCCGGCACCTGCCGGAAGGCAACCATCGGTCTTCTTTGCAGTCAGTCACTTTATTAAATGAGATATCCGGGGCGAACGTGCTAGTGGATAAATACACGAAGTAGGAAAGTCAAGAATAAAAATCGAGATTTTGATGAAAATTGAACTTCGGAGTCCCTACCTAGTACTTTCATTTATTGCACCCAGAACTGCACGTGACATCATCGGATGGAGCGAACACAACATCCCAGTTCACTGCGCGTTTTCAACGTCTTGACCGCAGCACCGCGTCTGCATTAATATTAAGGAAATTCTTATGTTTTCCGTGTACCTAAAAAGTACGGTCAATCGCTATAATTAACTCGTAATTAAGTGAAAATACTGACTACAAGGAAGGCATGGCCCCCTACACCACATACTTAGCACTTCAATTCAACTGTATGGCGAAGCTTATACCTAATTACCAGAAGGATCTCTTTCATGTAAATCACAGAATGTCAGTCGCAGTGATCTCCGGCACTAGTGCGAGTACTTTCCAAACACTGGCATACAGGTTCCTCTACTGTTCACTGATATTTTACAGGACTGTACAACAGGATATCCGAACCAATGTGAAATTGTTATCTAGGCAGCAACACACGGAATGATAACAGACGAGAGTGCTTGTATAGAATTAACGCATTTCACTCACCTCCACCATGTGCCAAGGTTGAGAACGAGTGGAACTATACATCCATGTCACATTATGACTACATGAACCGCACAGGGATAGTTTTTATATATTTCAGCAGTTGTACGGTGTCATACAGTACAATTTCTACGGAAACGCCAAAATAAAACGTTTGTAAACAGTCTGTGAAATAACAGACATGCATCGGTGTTTGTGACGGTGTGGTCGTTATCAAACGAACAAACAAAAAGAACAGTGACACTGTAAATTCAGTTCCGCAGGCTGTGACAGCAGACAGGAGGAGGAATCATAAGTAATGAAGATATTGCGGAAAAACCGGGAATAACAACAATACACAATGAAGCTGAAGGAACTGAAAACAAAATGTCTAAACGTTACGAAACAACTGAAAACATATTCCCAAAGTTACTCTGACAACATAAACCGAAGACTGTAAGATGCTAGAGATGTCAAACACAAAGAAGAACAGTTTTAGACCCCGTAACAAAAACACGGGAAATGACACGTAATGATGAAGATGTTAATGGTCGAGTCTTGGCTTACTTAGGAAGGTGATTTCAAACGTCGATGTTACGAATCTAGCGTCGAATGGCTGACCTCGGCTGTTAGGTACTGAAGCATGCGGAATGGAGACATCCTGCCTAGACTGCGAGTGTGAAGAGCGGCACATATTGCGGCGGACAGCTGGCCTACGGTAGCAGAATCGAACCTGGGGCTTCCCGCATACGGATCTGCATTATTTAACTGCAGTGCGTGAACAATCTCCCAAACCGACACGCAAATTTACTGAAAGCGATAAATCCGAGTTAGGCGCCCTGGGGTAATGAATAACGAACAAACAGGAAATTCTACAACACTCGTACTGAAGTAAGAGTTACACCGCCACATAACGTTACAGCGGTTTTGTCTTCAGCCTTCAGAGACTCAGGCAATATAAAGGAAAGAGCGTACATTTAATCCACCTCGCTGTTACCTGTAGAACCACCGTTTTTTGTACAAATTGGATATTGTTACGCACATTAAAAAAGAGCTTGGTTTGTGTAAATCGGCGGAACGACAGGATGTGGGGCTTAGCAGTATCCCAAACGCATACAAAAGCTGATTTATTTTAATATATTTTACAGAATGTTTTGCAAACAATAGCATGACATGGAATAAATTATATTCTTTGCTTTGCTTTGGGCTACAACTGCTTTAGAAAAACATCACAGGGAGCCATACATACAGGTAGGCTGATTCAGCGACATAAAATTACAATTTCCATTTCAGTCCATGTCAAAGTTAACATAAGAATAATTACAATATCAAGCAGTACATGAAAGGGAACTTCCAGGATCAAAAAAACTTTAGTAGCTGTTTTACACGGGAGGAATTTAACGAGGAACGGAAAATAATTAACGTCTATTTTGAATATGTAATTCTAAGCTAGATACTACTGAATATAAAGATGCGAAGAATGTAACCCAGGACAGGTGTGCTTGCAGCTCAGCAACTGTAAGCACGAAGAGGCTGCGATCCGACAAACGTAAGGTACACAGCATGTGCACCTGAGTAATAGGTCTCGATTCTTCAATAAAACAAAATAATAAACAACATTAATAGCAAGAGGTACCAAGACATCAAAACGCTATTGCAGAATATTAACCCTTTACAGACGAAGCGTATCTGTTTTATATAAGGACTCAGTCCGTACCGCGCTGTAAACACTCTCCACTTCGGTTATAAAAACCAGTCTCTTAATGTTTTATAAGGCAAAAGTTGCTGTTTGTTCTGAGATCCGTACAAAACACATAAACGCAATGTGGGCACCACGTAGAATTTTTTAATGTTAAACCTGGTAGTATGTAAACTTACCGCTAGGATTTAAAAGGTTAAACTGGGTTATTTGTTTTCATCGTAATTTTCTGCAATTTTTCGAAATATCACCGTAACAGTGTGGCGGCAACAGAAAAGCTTGCGATCGTTAAGTACCACTGTCTGTCCAAAAATACGGCTAACTTGAACAGACAGGGACTGCGCAAAACACACACACATCTCCTGTCCCTGTCACCTTATACTGCAAGCTGGACAGCTATACAGTCTTGTATTAAGTACGCCCGGTGTGAAATTCGAGCACACTACTAACTCAGCTCAGGCTGTATGTGGCTATCCTTGGCTCCTCCGGGTGGACGTTTCGGTATTAACATGGAACAGGCCACAGCTACGTCATTTCAAATTCTTTCCTACTAACAATCTTTCAGTCTCGCACGTTATGGAACCTACAATTCAAACACAGTTGTTACAGCAGCCAAGAACCAAACAACGCCGACCTGTCGTACGTATTTGTCGAAACGACTGTCATAACACAATTCCAAATTCTATGTGCTAAAAGACAGACGCGAGAGCAGGTAAATTTCTACTGCAAACTGTGCAAGACTTTACACAGTACCAAACACTTTCGTCTACGGTGTACTAGCTCTAAGCAGCAGAAACCTGCTTCACATTACTATTCTGTTCTAGAACTATTCAGCCTGTTACAAGATTCAACGCTCCATCATCTTACTCACAGCAATCCACCAGTACCTCTATCTTCAGCCAGATGAATTCAGTCCACAGCCTTACACCGTGTTTCCTTAAGATACAGTTTAATATTATCCTCACATCAATGCACAGGTTATTTATGGGATCTGTCTCTTTAAGTTTATAGAACAATGGCACACCCTCTCCTCTCCATGTTTATAACCTTTACCGAATATGTTTTCTAGTCGTATGTCTGTAACTTCCTTCACGCTCTGTCTACCCTCAGTTGTGGTGTGTTGGATTGACAAACAGCAACTCACAGACGTGGTGCTGCGACATACACACTGTAAGCCCGGGGGCTGGTCAGCTTCACCGTGGGATGGTGTTTCATTGATTCCACCACCGACCGGTTGGGTCATCGATATAAGGCATAAAGCAGCGGCCATACCAAGCACATTCCGACAACACAGTGTGCCCGGTCAAATACAGCGTGCAGCACAGAAACGGGCGATTGTTAGAAGCGATTTTTGCCGGGTCCACTGGGGTGGGAGACATGCTGTCTGCGTTGCGACGTCTGCATTATAGCATTCAGTAAGTGGGGAGCAGTGGAGCGACACAATACGTGTCCGTTACTGAAGCGCTGTACAAAAACAACGGCAATCAGTCTGGCGCTCAACAGTCATGTCGTCGGAATTTCCACACGAACCGCCACAGTTCTGTTCTGTCACTTCATCTCACCAGCAAGGTGGATTATGCAATCTGATGAAACGTTTTCGGCTCTCGGACAAAGAAACGATCATCCGTACACCGGAAGAAAGCTAGACCACCAGGGTTGCTCTGGGACAGAGGTCACAACGTTCTGCGCAGTCATGCAGCTTCAGTAAACATCTCAGACAAGAGTTTCATTACATTTTATAAGGTAATGCAAGAGTCATAAGAACACAACTTAATGAGTCGCACACACTTTTGCCGTAAATTCTGATGCGTATGCAAGAGGATAAAGTTTAAGTTCTGTTTGTGAGTGACGAAGCTCATTTTCAGCTCTCAGAATTTGTTAAAAAACACAACTTCCGCTACGGACAAACGAAAACCCCCATCAATTGCACCAGAAACCAACGAACAGTTCCAAGGTTACAGCGTGGCATGCGGCATCTGCTGCGATTACCGGCCTGTGCCCCCCCCCCCCCCCTCGAGGACGACAATGACCTCGCTACCATGATAATATAAACTCGAAACGTGCACATGAATCAGATCTTTCTTCATACAAGAGATAACTCAATTTACACTGGTCAGAAGACACACAGTTTCAAAGAGATGGCGCGACTTCGCGTACAGCCACAAATTCGATTAACGCCGTAATAATTTGTCCGCGTCATATTCAGCGACGAGGACACTTCTTGGTCAGTGAAGAAGTCGCCTAATTCAGTGGCCTGTGTTTACTTTCGTGGATATCCCCATCGAAGGGCAAGGTTTATGCACATCGCCCACAAAACAGTACAGAACTCGAAGCCGGAATGTGAGAATTAATCGCCAGAACCCCTTGCCTAACGGGAAAGAAGCCCTTAAGGTCAGGAGTGTGTGCATAAGGGCGGAGGTCACACTAAAGATGTATTTAAAGCAGTGAACTTTCTCGTATACTTCAAGATAACATTTTTATAATGATGTAAATACAGTACTTTAACTAATGAGCGTTCTTTTATGAGAGGCCGTTTCTCTGCCGCACCCGTACAATACAACAGATGTTTCGCCACCTCCGGCGGAGTATGAAGCTGTGAACTTAACACCAGATCTCCATATACCCTGGTATGGTCTTACAATCGCGAAAGTAAGAACACTGCCATCGAGTCGGCCAAGTTTCCAGTTAGCGTGCAAACTGCAGAAGGGGGCAGTAACTGTATACGAGCGGTCAAATTTAAACCTGCTGCAGGTAACGAACATGGTAATTAAATGAATTGTTTCGGAAAAGTTTAATTACAACATCCCTCGCCACGAGGATCGTACAAAGGCGTCATAAACCTACAGCATAAACGTTGCGTTTCGGAACTTTATTTCAACCGGAATTATGTGGAAGTAAATGAAAGGGGACATACAACAGGCTTTGAAATTATGAGCCTTCAGTACTTACTGTTCAACGAAATAATTAGCAAAGTTGAAGATACAGAACACAATACGGAAAATTACCCTCAGTTACAGCGACAAACAGATACGCCCCCCCCCCCCCCCACACACACACATACACACACAGGCATGCACGAGTAGAACACGAACGGCGAGCAGACTCAAATAGGAAGAAACTGTTGCAAAGTTTCTTCCTATTACAGTTGTAATAAGGCCTAATGAAGACCACCTGGGTGGTTGAAACATGCAGCCAATTTTAACTTTTACATTAAAATAAGTTGTGAGGACGGCATCTAACTGTGTTTACATCTACAAAGACTGCTTCACTCTAAGTAATGAATGGCACGACCTTCCTTCGACAGGCAAGGAACTACTCGCCCAACCACACAGCGTCAGATTCCAGAAGACTCTGGAATCTTCAGCAACACCGCCGACACAATCTCAAATCTCGTACTACATGCCGCTGACTTGAAAGCGGCATCATCCAGTGGCTCAACACGTTAAAATGAACAAAACCTGCAATCACCGGAACCAGCCGAAACATTCAGTATGGTTCAACGTGTCTCTTAAAAAGGTTCCTCTGACAGCAGTCTCTTATGACTGAAGACAGATAGGAGAAAGGCAGACGCTACAGCAAAAACAGTCTGCAACAAAACACCGTTTGCTGCTACATAATACGACCACATTCACAATCACAATATAATATGTACTGTTTCACACGGTGCGTGGATTCACGTCAATCGAAACAGTAGCCTAGTACTCAATACTCTTCGTAGCCTACGGGGAAAGCAGAAAAGCATTACTGTGGCAGGAAGGAAGTTATTGGTAAATCAATTGGTGACGCCAATAGACACGTCACATTCGACAAAAATATTTTTTTTTTCCAGGAGCCAAGAATTGGGTCAGGACACAAAGATGATACAAGTGAAATTATATCGACAATCCATCATATCAGTTCCCAGTAGAGGCATGCTACACGTAACTAACTCCACGCAGCAGAGTTGTTCTTCAGAACATGGCAGGGCCGCAGGCAGCCGACTCACTAAATTCTCCGCGTTATAACGAACCAGACGATTCACCACCGTGCGCAGAAGGCTCCACCACATGTCTCTATCCTCAGCCAGTTAAAAACAGTCCACGCACTGACAACTGTAGCTTTAAAATTAAGTTTAATATACCCCCATCTGCGCCTAGTTCTTCCAATTGGTCTCGTGCCCTCAGGATTCCAACAAAAAACCAGCACGAATTTATCTTCTCTTCCATGCGTGCCACACGGCCCGCCCATCTCATCCTCCATAAATCACGCCAATAGCATTTTATGAAGAGTACAAATCACGGAGCTCTCAAATGCGTAATTTTCTCCAGTCTTCTGTCACTTTCTCCCAGTTTGGTCCAAACTTCTTCCTCGAAACCCTGTTCTCTAACATCTTCAGCCATTGGTCTTAATTTGACAGACCACGTTTCACACTCGCACAAAACAGGCAAAGTTACAGTTCTGTACAACGCAGTACTTCTTATATCTGTGTGAAATATCGAATTACACAACATTTCTGTAACAACTATTAGTTTCTCGATTCTCACAAACAAAGCAGAACTACCATAAACTCAAGAGGTGCAGCTGCGCACACGTACATCTGCAACATGCCGTCTGTTGGCTTAAGCGTGAAGGCCGTACACTGTAGGCCTACACAGTGTTTCAGAACGACGTGACCATACACAAGTGTTTACAGCTCAGAAGCCAATATAGGAGCCGCAACCAATCAGGACCAACACCAAGTTTCTCAAACACCACAACAGAATGCGAACACTTGGCTAATTAGCAGAACTTGCACTGCAGTTTCGGTATCTGCCTTCTTATTAGAGGCACAGATATAAAACAAATGCAATAACAATTTTTACGTGTTCCTGTGACATTGTGTTCGCTTCCGGTATTTATGTTAGCTCTCGATATGTGAGCCTTTTAATACGTCAGTTTTTTTTAAAAAAAGGCACGCGCCATTACGACAGAAACGGGCCTTCACAGTGATACAGTGTTGATGCTCATCCCGATGTCTGAGTGGTGACACCGTCTGAAAATGGGCTGTGTGGCCCATGTTTAGAAGATAACTCCGTCTCCATAAACACGCCCACTTCTAAATGGTGACAACACTCGCCCCACCCCCCGAAAGGGATCAAAATCAACCAAAGAGAATTTGGGTTGAGAATATATAAGCGCGAAGCTGGACTTCTGATGAAAGATGCCATGGGAAGAGACAATATTATGCATCAATCGCCTATTGTTAATACACGTCTAAATACTACAGGTATAGCGATCACGAGCTTTAAGTAATGTAGTGCTCTTTCTACACATATTATAATAACACCACACACACTTCTTGTGTGTTTGAATTACGTTTGCATTCGCCATCCCCCTGATATTCCCTCTGTTTTCGAGCCAAGTACCCTTACCGGCATTTCGTTCTTCAACGCACAGCATCAACTTAAGGGCAATGTACAATTTCCTTATTCCAGTAATAATCCTAACCACAACACGTCGAAACAACAGCAGCCAGGCTGCGACTTTTCAGACAGGCCCTATTAAAAACACTAGCCGACACTGTGCATTAGAGAAACAGGGACAGCATGAAAGCAACACGTCTGGATTCACTGCAATTGACTGACCAGCGAAATGTGCTGCATTCCGTATCTCTGAAGACGTGGCATGTCCAAACTTATAGCTGCAGTAATCGACATTTCCGTCACATTTGAACTCAGAAGTCGGCTTCATAGAGTCGACAGTGTTCTGCTTCTCGAACAACGGCGCGAAGTTGTGTCTCGCGGACGACGAATTGCTTGCCAGCGGACTTTCCCGCACTTCTGGTCCTTTACGCCTGGATGCTTGCTGTCTATGCAAATTCCTCCTCAGCTACCCCTGAACGAAGCAGCTATACAGATTTCTCCCACACCCTACTGAATCTTTATTTTATTCCGTAATATAAATTTGTCATTTGACCCAGCTTTCCCCTCTACCCTGCCAATCTACAACTTCTGTGATGCAGTTCTCACTCTTACAAAACCACAAAGTACTCGTATCTGCAAGTCTATGAGTCATTTCTTCCAGAAGAGTGATTTTCGACTCACCAATCCTTACTTACAAGGAAGGCATGTTACGGTCTGCAGATCTGTTCTTCCAGCTCACTCGATTCTATTCGCACTATTCGGCCAGCAGACATTAACATTTCATTCTAGTTTTACTTAACTGAAGTGCTTGGTGATGATGGCGATGATAGTATGAACAAAAGATTTTGTAGCTGGATAACCTAACGAGAACAGCCCACATGGCAGACTTTGGTATACAACGTAGCATGCTGTTAGAAAACGGGAAATGAGGCTGCGACTGAATTCAGGTGGCTCAGCATAGGGAACAGTTGTATGCTCTTGTCAACACCGCACTCCAATTTCGTGTTCCTTAGAAGCACTCGGCCCCAGGCAGTTATTCTCTTAGTTATAATAATCTACTGTATTCAGTCATCCGCGGCACGACATACTTCGTAAAAATAATCGAATTAGAGGTAAAAAAAAAGTGTATGGACACAGGTTATAACTACACCCACAGTCTGCGTAAAACAGGGCTTACACGTTATGGATTACATGCGTGGCGACACTACAAAACTGCACCGATAAATGCGACGCAATCGGAATATTTAGTAGTAAAACATCGGGCACAGATACAGACCTGTAACTTGTAAATCATTAATTTACGTATATTAATAACCTACTGCTACAGAATGAGCCATTTAAAGCAAACACGTCAAATATTATTTTCTACTTCTACACTGTAGATATACAGACATAACGTGATCCAGGGTGTATAATTTATCATACATAATATACTCCTACATAATACAGATATCAATACAACAGTCTCAATAAACTTCGGCCTACGAAAAGGAGGGCAATGCTGCAATGTTTGAAATTATCTGAAATGCCCGACAAACAATGAGCAACTTTTATGAAAGTTCTACATGAACAGGCCAACAGCTGAATACGTGGTGACGATGGTGTGGCTGACAAAAGATCTGCTGGCAGCAGACCCCACTGACTCTACTACGAAGCCCGCTGCCAATTACATGCATTCAGTAATTAGGTGTACCTGTTTAGATGTTTGCAGTATCACGCGAGAACAACGTGCTGCGTTACAACCGCTCGACAGCACCGCATTACCACGATATAGAGGCGACGCAGCTGGTTAGATGAAGGCGATATGGGGCGGGTGGGAAGACGGGGGCCCTTTACACAGCGAATGTCTTCCTCTCGGTGAAAATTAATAACTGGTACATGAAGCAGGAAATTAAATAGGGCCTGGATACCGGCGTAGAGGAAGATTATAAAAAGGAAGACAGTTCATCCGAAATAGAGATTGTATTGCTTCCGCATTCGTAGATAATTATTTCCGAAAAACTGAAAACGGTTTAATTTCATCTCGTTCCGTTACAAGTTCGTAGATGTAACCACAGATAACATTTTTTCTGCAGTGTGCAGCCCACAGCAGTAAGCCCAGTGGTGACGTGTACAAACACCACAGTATCTTACTGCTGTGAGCTTTACCACACATCAGCTACCATGCTAACATGTCTTACAGCCGTCGCATCGCAGGTACATGTGACAGACGTATGCTTACGTACAGAAATTCACCATGCCAGTCAAATATGCACACGTGTCGAGACAGCAAATGATTTAGCGTGAAGACGCCACACCCTCGTCTTCATTACTAAAAAGCAATTTAAAACTGGACGATGTAGTCGTATTTTGCTTTCAAACTGCATTTACAGCCACATAAGTTAGACTAACAAACCCGTATATTTTGCAGCACATTGTGGTAATAACCAGCTGTACACCACTGGAGTAACAGCACTCATTTTGAATGGAGCGCTGTAACTGTACGACACCATACACAAATAAAACCGACATTTTGGTAATGTGAAGGAACCATTCTGCTAAGTACAACGCGGAAAACCCAGTTTGCATAAAAGATTCCAATTCGTAGCCCTCCTACGTCAGAGACACCACGGTATTCAACAGTTGATGTCGCAAATAATTACGAGATGTCCTTCCTCAAAATGTAATTCAACAATACTGTTGGGACAGTCACATGCAGTTAGTGTTGCCTGATTAATTAGTGACAACGGAAAATTCCCCAATAAGAACATCCCACATGAGAGCAAACGCACGGCTCTAGCAAAGGCCTTCCACATCCGACATGATGCCCTTAATTGAAAACAAGACGCGGAAAAATAGAGGTTCCTGTGTCAGATAGGGGGCAGCTGATTTTGCGAACCTTCGAACCGCCCCTGGAGAACGATGAAGCCAGATACGATTTATTTCCGTTGAAGTGAAAGACGAGAAGAAGTTTCCGCAGGCTGGCATCGTGCGTTCTTGCTACTGGATAGCTTTTGTTCTGTCGTCGTTGCAGAAGCCATTTCCGGTCGATGTGGCTTCCGTCAGAGTCAAGTTAGAACATCACCATTGCTTATCCAGAAGACGTGCTTACTTACTGGAAACTGCTGGACCAAGCTAACGAACCTGCAGGAGGAAGGTAAAGGTAAAGGTAAAAGAAGCCTACGGCCACCGTGCCATGATGGCGTACGACGCAAATGGAGATAAGGCCCCGAAATGCAATTCGACTTTGCTGTTTCTAGGAAATGACACCCAGTGTGTACGGCTCCAACTGTATTACCAAGCAATTTATATTTCCATGTTCGCTTAGTTGCAAACAAGCCCTGTCAGGTAATACGTCTCTCCACTATAGAAGCGTTATTAAAAATTCATTACAGCGTCTTTCTGTAATAATTCGAAGCATATGTTTTTTTCTTTTGTTTCGCAGTCCATTGTTTGATTTACGATTTTAATAAGCGGATGTTTTTAACAGAAATGAGGATGCAGACAAAGTTGAACGAGGCAGCATTACTACACGGCTGATGGAGATCGTGTAACACTTCTTATTGAAACCCTAAATTGAATTTCTTATAAAGAATTCGACCGGAACATTCAGCTACGAGTATTCAGGGCTCTGAATAAATTAAAACCCTGCCCACGTTCATTTACTAGACTGGCTGCGGCAGAAATTAATGACATTCACTCAAAGTCGCATTCGCAGTGCACTGATATTACGAACTGTCGACGTTTGAGCCACGAAGCCACTTCACAAATAGTATTGGTGTCACAGAATCGATGACGACGGGGTAAACGGGACATAAAACATGCATGACAGAAACAGGAAACTCACACATTTGCAGCCCAACACGCCAAAATTAAGATGTCCAGCGGTAGGCCACTGATGGAAGGGCTTTATTAAAATAACAAGGATCTCACAGATATGAGGTGTGGGGGTGTGCACTGGATTCAACCAGCATAGGATAGAACCTAGCGGCTCGTTCTTTTGAGAACGCAATACCGACAGTCTGGGTACCACATAGCGTGACGACGAACTTCTACACCATCAATTTCCGAAGGCGAATTGGCTCCTCAGAGCTTCAGACATTAAAGGAAATATTATTTCATCTTTTACCGTGTATTGGGAACGCCTCGAAATGAATTCAGCAGCCGGATAGCGTAGTCGGTACAGTGGCCAGCCTACGGGCTGGGCGACCAAGGAATCGTGGCTCGATTCCCGAGACAGGCAAGATTTTTTCTGTTCCCCCAAAACTTCCATATCAGCCCTGAGGACTAACCAGCCATCTATCCTATGGGTGCTTGCGGGGCTTCCCCGGGGGCTAAAGCGGCCGGGGCGTGACGCTCGACGCTCATTTCCTCTCTAGTGTTGAGAGAGAAAGCGTATGGGAACACTTCCACCCCCCCCCCCCCCAGTAGAAATCCCTGGCTTACACAGGGACAAGTACAGTTTTTGAAACGACTGTACGCAGTTGTGCGATACCGCATCCCAACACCCCAAGCCACTACAGCAACTATCCCCTTCAGTGACCTACTATTTTCCTGATGGCCAGCAATCAGTACAACGCAAGGAACGCTCCCTCTTCCTAATGCAGACTTCATTACGACGCTATTTATTGCTGTCAAACTCATGACCATTACCGTCGCATTACGTACGGCGCAGCCTCACTTTCAGTCTCCCCACTGCCCACTGAGTACGAGGCTGGCAGTGTCTCAGAACTGATGAGACACAGTGGCGAAGGGGAATGCTCTTCCCCTACACGACGTGTTTCAAACTCGCTAACTTGACTGATCGACATATCCCGGCACACTGCAACACACTATGCATTAAAGTCCAAAAGACTGGTACAGCTTTGGGAAACCTTATACTTCACGCCTCAAAAACATTCGACGCTTTTAAGACTAGGTACAAGAGAATGCAAATTGAATCTAGCAATACAAATGTAACGTAACCTAGAGGTACTGTTTTAACGGTATACGGAAGAAAAAAAGAAGAAACAAGGGAGGTTATGTTGAACGCAGCATGTATGCTTCACTGGTTGTAAGGGCAACGTCGCTAACTTACTCCAGACCCTCTACCCCATTCTGCTGCGTGCATTTCAGCTACTCATCCTTCTGTAGGCGCCACTTAAAAACAAGGGAAGTGTGCACCCAAGTTAGTGGAATCCAAGACGAAATTTGGCTCGCCAAGTAACCGGCCTATTTGCAATGCACTCGAGTTTTTACATCTTTAATTGTACCTGTATGGAAGAAACTGCGAAGCGATGATGGCGCCACAAAACAACGAGACCCCACTAACAAAAGGAAGACAGAAGATACCAATATCACGGTCATGAACGTGAACAACGGCCCGTACTAAGTATTTCGGCCAGACTTATCTCTTAAAAGCAAACGGTTGTAAGTTTCCTTTTAGTCCACTTTGTGTTTAAATGCTGTATCAATTTTAGCACACTCCTTATCTCTGAAATGGTTTATAAAATAGTTACAGAATACATGAAAACCACTGGAAAATGACGGGTGCATTAGACTAAAATATCAAGACTAAATGCCGGTAACCATGTACAAAAGTAAACGAAAACATTAATTCAATAGATCGAATGCGTGTCTGTATGTTTCAAATCATTGTTGGGCAGCGGCTAATTGCTTACATACTCAAAAAAAGTTATTGAATCCTGAGGATCTGTAAGCACAAAATTCTGCTACATTAATACAATTTGCATCTTCAAAACGTACTGATCTTGCTGTCAAATATGCTTACGAACACTAAGACTCTTTAATGTGTTCCATGTCCGTGCACTATATTATACAAAAACACTAATCACCAACAAATGCACAAAGAGAGTTTTATCATCAATCGTAACACATTCCTACATGTTTCGACCCTGCTGAGTCATCTTCAGGGAGGACTTTTTTGTTATCGTTACACTAAGGTTGCACTTTATAGTTGAGTGAGAATGTGCTGTTTGACTGTGCACTGCGTTGTTTTTGGAGGCGTGAACTCTCCGCGGTCCGGGCCTGCAGGCAGTGCACAATTAACAGCACATTCTCACTCAACTATAAAGGGCAACCTTAGTGTAACGATAACAAGAAAGTTCTCCCTGAAGATGACCCAGCAGGGTCGAAACATGTAGGAGTGTGTTACGATTGATGATAAAACTCTCTTTGTGCATTTGCTCGTGATTAGTGTTTTTCACTAGGACTGTCTTGCCCATGGTTCCTGCCGTCAGTTATTCAGCTTATGTGCTGTTGATACGACAAGAAATGTAAGGTGCCTGGATAGCTTAGACAGCTGCCTAGTGCACACAAAGAATGTATATGCAATTGTAATGGGGTCACCTTTTGTAACCGCCGTCTTAGATAGGGTAAACACACCACTAACGTGGACTTTATATGGGTAAACTGCAGTGCTGGAAGGTGGATCCAACCGCTCCACAATGGTGTCCAGTGGTGGGGTGAGCTATTGATGGATCTTACTATTGAGGTTTTGCTGCTACAGAATTAGTTGATGATTGTATAATTACGGAAATAAGTAGCGACGACAGGCGTCATGGCGATAGATTTGACTACATCGCACGTGTGTCGGCTGGAAGACACAGTACGCCCCCTTGCCGCACTCTCCACATTACACTGTACATGAATACGGGAACATACGAAATCACTGCACCACGTGGATTTAATTTAAGGCCACACACATGCTGCAACAAAGAAGCTATAACGTTAAATCAGGTATAAGGAAAAATATTCTTCTACAAGACTCTAAATCAACCGCTTTCAGACGACCGTATATTTAGTCTCTTCACTCCATGCGGCAAAGCCCTCCTTGAGAAGCTGACAGTCGGTCAGCTACGTAAGATATCCCCCGCCTTTTCTTCGACCTGAAGGTCCACTGCTGTGTGCACAATATCGGCCACTGCGTGCACAATATCGGCCACTGCGTGCACAATATCGGCCACTGCGTGCACAATATCGGCCACTGTGTGCACAATATCGGCCACTGCGTGCACAATATCGGCCACTGCGTGCACAATATCGGCCACTGTGTGCACAATATCGGCCACTGTGTGCACAATATCGGCCACTGTGTGCATAATATCGGCCACTGCGTGCACAATATCGGCCACTGTGTGCACAATATCGGCCACTGCGTGCACAATATCGGCCACTGCGTGCACAATATCGGCCACTGCGTGCACAATATCGGCCACTGTGTGCACAATTTCGGCCACTGTGTGCACAATATCGGCCACTGAGCTCTATGCAGCCCACATCCCCGCTTCAGATTCCGTCCAGATGAATCCCGTGTCATGACACTTCTAACTGCGGTACGGTCCCTCCCATCCGGTACTTCGTCTACAGCTCTGAATAAAATTCTGCAGACCCACCACGTGTGCTGCGAGCCCTGCATGTCACACCGGCGTCAGGTTTGATCACCGTAACGATATCTGGTGACAAATACAAACTAAAAACCTTCGCACTATACAATGTTTTTCCGCCTTACTGTAACTTCAGCTCCTTCACGTCTAAATATTCTCTTCAAAAATTTTCAAATGACCTCAACATATGTTGATAAGAGAGGACGTCAGGAATATGGCTCTTTTTATCACTGGATAAGGGGTTCCCAGACGCTTTGAAACAACGCAGGTGCCTTCACCTTCAAGGGACAAAGGTCTTGGAGCTCTGCACCCCCTTCGAAACGTCGGAAACTTACCCCCCTAACAACAGCGTCATATCCCAGACAAGCTGAATCCTCAACACCAACACTGTGGGAACCTGAATCCCCTCAACATATTCTCTTTCCTTAGGTTCAAAGGCCAAGTTTAGCTATACAAAACAATGGATGAAATTACCCAATTACTTCAGTCGTTTAGGGTTTTAGAAGAACAGGGGGAGATGAGTTCCAAAATAATACACACAAATGTGCAGCGTCGCCTCCCCTAATGAAGCAAATAGCAAGTACGTAACTACGACCCCTCAGCCTCAGATTACCCAGCTGAAGAGGCAGTACACTTGTCACCGCGTCAGTGACCAGAAAGTAAGAAGCACGCGGTGTGCTCGTGTCACGTATGATGACGTCACTCACTCGCAGCTAATTAATCAATTAAATATAGAGAAGATCGTGCACTGAAGAGTAACAAAGCAATTCACGAGGTCCTTCACGTAGTTTGTAATTAAATTAGTGTCTAACAGACAAAGAAAAGTCGAGCTTATTGTTGGCACAGGACTGAAGCCCTAGCAGTTCGCGCGCTGTTTCCAGTGCGCAACACATATAACGATTGTGCTGTACCGGACCGTTACCTTGCGAAATTTTCGGTGGAAGAAGTTTCTACGTGTGTCTACAAATGGACACTACGGTATATCCACATCTACCTTCTACAAACATATGACATAAGAAATTCCCCACTCCCAGTAACAAGGAAATAATGCTGAGTGGCGTACAGAATGACTGGGGCCATAATTATTTTATTTCTTCTGATCACATTCCCGTGACAATGGCTATGCCGTGTTCAGTGGCCTCCTTTAGTCACTACAGCATGGCGCGCTCTAAGACTGCGGACGCAGATTTGGACGGTAGCGACGGATAGGCCTACAATGAAAATGCATTCGGGGAGGTAACCCTGGCCAAGTAATTGAGAACAGCTGCTTATAAGGTCTACAGCAAACCGGTCGGAAGGTGAAGTTACCTCCTACCACTTCTAAGATCGAGGCTAACAATGCGTGCCCTCACCGTGCCGTTTCTACGCAGGAACAAATTGCCATTAACCTAAATAAGCGTACTACGAACAGAATATTACTCTAATTTGCATGCATTCATAATTATTACTTTCTGTGTAGAGAATCACAACTTAGATTGGCTTCCTGGCAGCCTCCTCAATTACTACTTTCATTCGACTTGGTTATATATTTTTTTTAATTAAAAACTGCTAAGATCTTTAAAAGGTTCAAGACGAAACTGTTATCTGATTAAAAGAGCAATTCATTTGACTCTTTGTTTGGTAGAGGTATTGTTAGGACTGGCATTGTACTTGGGCGTCGCTTTAGAGAGCTCATTAAGTTAATTACATCCAAAGTTTTCACCAGTATTTAACAACGAAATCTCTCAGAATAGATGGAACACTGTCCAGTTCTAAGAGATGACTTAAAGGACATAAATTCGTGTAAGTGTCTTGAAGACAGAGATGGGTGGCTGTTTCTTTAACTCTATTACTGCGCGTAAACTGCAAACCCAATTAAAGACAGCAATCACAAGATCGTTAAAAGCTCCCTCTTCTACGTTCCTCCTGTCGTCCTTTGTTTCTCTACAGGAGAGCCAGCCAAATTTTAACTCTTTTTATTATGAAATAAAACTGTTCCGACCGAAATTACTGCCGCAGAATGATGTGCTAGAAACGTATATGAAGAACAAAATCAGCTGTTAACAAACGGTAAATGTATCTATTCTGCCTTCCTCATTCATAACATAATAAGCCGGTGGTGTCAGAATATCCGTGTATTCATTAACGTGTAGTTCCCATATCTACTCCTAATAAGCGATTATTCAACCAGTAGCTGGATTTTCATTAATTCTTTATGAACATCACGCCACTAAGGGACACCCCATCGCTGTACCTTCTAATTTCATACCGTAATACCATCATGGTGGCCGAGCAATCTTCGAAGACGGAAGCTGTAATGTTAACATTCAATGCAGGATACTGAATTCGTGTGATGATATAAGAAAAAGGAACGCAATTTATAGTCAGGGAATTTAATTATAAAATGTAAAGCAACTGCATGCGGACCAAAAGAGTTCGGTTTTAAGGCGACAGCTAATTAAACGCTGGAACGAAGGGTATGAAATTTGGTCGGGCTAAGGAGATGGATCATGAACATAGGTATATTAATATGAGATCAATTCCAAATACGTCAGACTATTCAAGATTCATAATTCTAAATGCCGAACCAAAATGAAATCTACAATCCCATAAAAACAGAACAACCAAAACACCAAAGCCACAATTCTATCATCAACATTTCTAACAGGAAAGATACCACGATCAATCATCGCCAGTATAAGACCATCCATAAACATAATTAGCCAAGAAACCAACAACAAAAAAACATTCAATAAATAGTTTGGTCTCTCGATCTTGATATCTTATGTTGTTTCGGTTTTTTATCTTTTTGGGGTGGCTAATACTCTCTATATGTATTCTAACAGTCAGCACGGGTCATTTTTCTGTTCTTTGTTCTTGTTCTTTAGGTTACGTTCGTGGATTTTTGTTGTTTTTGCACAGTACACGCAGTCTACAGACGATGCTGCACTGCACACACAGTCTACAGGATATGCTGCACTGCACACACAGTCTACAGGATATGCTGCACTGCACACACAGTCTACAGGATATGCTGCACTGCAAGCATAGGCTACAGGATGTGCTGTACTGCACACACATCCCAAAAGATAAACACACGACGCGTCTGCCTATTAGGAATGGCTGACAGACCCACACAACATACAGTTAAGAACATGCATAATTATATACGAGCACACGCAGATACGTACGTACGTGGTTACACATACACAAATACACAAACATACATACACAGTTGCACATACACAGATACGTTAATACGCAAGCGGTTACAAGTACACAGCTACGTACATACGCAAAAAGATATACACATACGCACAGAATTGCATATAAAAGATACGTATGTGTATACGCATATAATTATAAATACAAAGATACTTTATAAGCTCACAGTACATCTCCAACAAAAGTTCGAGAATCTGCAGACAGAATCGTGTGTGAAAGACAAATTTTCTTAAAAGAACTGAAATGAATTAAAAAGTTACCCTTCACTTACGTGACTGAAAATATCAGCAGAACATAACTTATTCTAAATTGTCAGAGCACCACCGCTCATACACATGAACGCACACATACTTCAGCCTCACATGCAAGCTACATAAAATTGTATTAATCTACAAGAAACTGTAATTCTGACTTCTCTAAATCAGCCCATTCCATTAATGTTCTCGTACACAGCTGTTCCATTTATCAGTTAACTCTATCGTATGTGTGCTCTGTTATCTCGAGCGACAAAATTTACGTGCTGCATTACAGCTCTTTGTTCACACAACACATTCAAGTCCATACGGGGCAGCGAAGCTCCATAAGGTTAAGATATTTGTCGTAGGAACGACAGACTGTAGCCTATGATCGCGTTATGTTGCCTATCTGTGCTGTCAGAGGTCTTGCGATAAGCCGACTCCAAGTTCAAGATGTCCCGCCAAATATCTATATGACATTCATACTTTCAGAATTTATTCTAAACTGGACCAGATTAGTATGTGCACTATGTACGAGCAGAAATGTGGCATTCCTTGCTGCAATTTTTGAGTACTGATTACAGTAAACCGTATTCAAAAATTTACTAACTTCTTAGGGCAATGTAAATGAACTACAGTGCAATTTCGTAACCACGAAACTGCAAATTATCTGTAAAAATAACTCACATATCCATATCACACCAATATCCGACGCCAGGCAACACGATTATGCAATTACGTTTATCCATTAATCTCGGTAAGATCACCACGGCACAATTATGTCACAGCAACTGTTGCAGAGCACGTTCAAAAAAAGCACCGAAACGCGGAATATGTCGGTGTCCCGATGCATTATCGGAATGAATGTAAATAACACTTTAATTAATCTAGCAAAATTTTCGAGTAACTTGCCACAGAGCAAACATGAAGCAGGGTTCTTCATCACATATGCATTTCGAAAGCTTGCCAACAAGTGTATGCGTGTGTTTGTTGAAAACAGAGCTTTACATAAACCGGTCCAGTATGCAAACCTCTCCGCAGCGAAAAAACACAGTACAAACGTCATTTCGAAAGAGATGCCATGGTGGTAGCAATACACTGAATCTGACCTCTGTGTAAACAGGCACAAAATGTGCCAATACCAAATACATTGGACGCAAAGTAAAACCTATTGCCTGCTTCCTCGCATGAAAACATGATCAGTCTCAAATAGAATCACCGTTACCGCTCCGTGCCTCGGCGAAAGATACTGTTAAAAATAAACCAACTAGCGTAAAATGTTCAGAAAACGTTAAGCCCGGCTTTAAAACAGGCACATAAGGGTGGACCTCGGAAAACGATCTTTGTTTCTACTCGTATTTAACGACATCTTACCAACCGCAAACGACCAGTACTTGTATTAATAGCATGAGCTGGAAACGTTGCATAAATGACCTGCCTCCAGAGTCATGACATCATCACTTTGGACACTACGTAAGTTCTGCAGCTGAATGAACATAGCACAATAATCGAATATCCAACTGACTGCTCGCATCAACTGCATACAGCAAGACCCCTGTTGAAATTCTGATAATAGCATGGCTAGTCAGAACATAACCCCAAGTTCCGTTACTCTACTGTGTTCACAACAGGCAGCCATCACATGAATCCAGTTCACAAGCTTACACCACATTTCTGTAACACCAATTTTAATTTTGTAATATTTAAGCCTGGGTCTCTGGAATGGTCTCGTCCCGTAAAGCTTTCGGTTTAAACTTTCGTACATACCTCTAAACTCCGCCACGCGCCTTACGTGGGCCTACTAATATTTTCTTGCACCAACAAATCTCATTGGTTCCGGCAAAGGCACTGGGAATATTCAACGATCAAAGACGACCTGCGATACTGCCCCACACAGTCATTAAGGGTGCGCCAGAAAACAGTGAACAGACGTTTTGTGTACATTTCCCAGTTGCCAGGAGACGAAAGCACTAACGTGCATTTTCATTGATATTTTAAACTTAACGTAAAATTTTACTCGTAGATTAATCTGGGCCCGTTCTTCGCGTGTTCAAGGGCGATGAAATGATTTATCTACCTTACGGCCGCAGTCAGAATTTATGTGTATCTCCTCATTGACGCTTACGGCTAATGTCAGAACTACGGCTGTATACGTCCAACACTTCCACTATAGGTCACATCCATCAGCACTGCATTTAAATGTCCCCAACACATTCTAATAACGCTGGTTTAAATACATGTGTTACACAGTAACGAATCTCATGGGAAAAATGATCATGGGTAATGCGTACGTAATGCGGTTTTGGTCCACTTTAAGGCATTATCAAGGCGTTTCCTGGTCAGGGGCTGATCGACCGGGTTTCGTGTTCCAGCATACAGCGTCAAGAGCGGCCCTAGGCACACTAAGTACACACAGTCACTTATCCAAGGCGTATCGGGGTTCGTCCTCAAGCATACCGTGTCGATGGCGGCTCTGGGGTACTATCCAGTCACATCCGATGGATACTGGAAATTTCACATGAGTAAAGAGTCCAGAGTATGAAGCAGACAACTCAGTTCTATCCAGTACCGAAGTCAAGAACGCATGGCTCCTACTGTTGCTTTATATGACAATGGATCGCACACTCCGTGAAAGTAACTTAAACAGGCCACGACCACTTCATTTTATAAATATTTCTGTTCTCTATTTGTAATTATCATTTCATTTGACTCTGAACGTCCTATAAATACGACAAAACGAGGTTAAAAAGATATAAAAACTCTCGTACGCGAAACACATCCGTAAAACTACACTCTAATATTTTAAACCAACGAACAGTTTCAATAACTGTTACAAAATCAGTCACCGAAGAATTTCAGCCTGCAGTTGTGTTCAAAAAATAAGCGGTAATGCCAAATTTAAACATCACACACACACACACACACACATATGCATGAAGGCTTTATACACCGTTTGGATTGGAAACTAAACACCGCTAACTAAAATAAAGTTACCTGCCGCCAGAGAGCACAGTGTTAACATCATACGCGGTGATGACGTATGTAATGTAATTATACGTGGGATATGGCAATACCCACACCTCTGTCTATGTGACGACAGTGTTCGGGTAATTTCAGAAATAACTCAATATGTGGCAAACAGCGCATGGCCATTCTTTACTATTACGCACTTAAGGTACTCCATAAGTCATCAAAATGTGATACACCGACCGGAAGTACGTAAATTACTTCGAAACATTTTACTATGGGTGTTCTATAAACAAAATATCGGACACATTCTGTAACAAAGGGAAATCTACAAACATCAAAGGCAAACACGAATCATACATTATACATTTCAACGCAGCGTACAACGGGAAATATGACTAATAACTTTCTCTGCGTGGCTGTCTCTGCTGTCCTAACACCATTACCAAGCAATGAATTGTACACAAAAGGAACATGAACGGTAACTATGGAAATGGTGGGGAAACAGACGACCAGGGTAATAATACCATAACCCTTTATGTGTAAGTCTAGATAGTTCTGATAAAATGTACTTCGGCATTAACAGAACACAGCACTGAGTTTACAGCCCCTACATACGTATTGTTGAACATCTATTGTCATTCATTCTTTTCTCCTCTCTCTATTTTTATTCGATTCACTGCGCAATGATAATGCATTGGCCTACTTGTTGCTTGTGCACTGCAACCCCATTATATTTTAACAGCCTCTTAGGCTACTTACTTTTCGCACCTGTGTTGTGGTTCTGCATTTGTGTTTTTATAAATTCGTGCTGAAGCCATCATAACACTTATTTAGTGCCCAAATTACGCTTACAATTATAAAATGAGGCTGGCTTTTTTCAACACGGTGATGAACATCTTCTTTCCAAAATTTAAGTTTAAACCCGTAAATGATTTACAACTTTGATTCAAGTAGTTCTTTTCTGCAGAAAAACGAAATCGGGAACACCTAAGTCCCCAAACTAATGTAAGAATAAAAATTGGGGTTCACTTGTATTTTGAAAGCACAGCGCCATCTAACTTGCCACGAATTTCGCTATAAACCCACATATACCGACAGCGGGCGTGTATTGTAGACACGACGCACACTGAACCTTGCGAAAGCACTCAGTAGGCGATCCAGTTAATTTAGAAAGTGAAACTTCACAGAAATCCGTGTATTTCATTCATTACTGAGCAGTCGTCGGGCCAATTCCGCGTGCTACGACATGTGAAGGTGAGCGACCAAAACAGACGGGAAAAAAACTAATCCACAATTCCATTTGCTTATGCCATGCTACTGAGTAAATGCCATTACACAGGCATAATGCCAGGCTCTAAGCACCACGAGATAACCCTCGTTTGTTTAATCTAGATTATTTCCACCAAGTTACCTTGCTAAAAGGATTAGCTTCACGGCGTTTCTGTAAAATGCGTCTATTAACACATAGAGGCGGAGCAACTCTAATCGGAATATAGAGGTTCAATCAATCTGTGCTGGAGATAATGTGAACACACACACACACACACATACACACACACACACACACACACACACACACACACACACACACACACACACACACATATCCGAGCAGCCCGCAGCACAACAAGCAGTCTCTGCAGAAACACAGATTTCAACATCAGCTTAATAGGAAGGAATGGCCATAGTGCTACTAATTCACAAGGGAGGAACAGCTGCTCCTATCAACGTACAGTGCACGCAGGGACAGCAGTACGTAACTCACAACAGTACTAGGAAGTGGCAGGGTAAATTCGTCATTTACATTATCGTTCTACGGTGCAGAGTCCTGACGGCAAAGCTGTTGGTCGCTCACTTGATCAACAAATTTCATTCCTTCTATGGAATCGCGAAGTTAATTAACGTATTCACAAGAAACCGACCCTAGATGCTAATCTACGCCAACAAATTCAGTATGCATCATCGCACACTACTTTCTTCTCATACATTTTAATATCATTCTCCAGCTGCCGCTCATGTCTCTGAAGTTCTCTCGTACCTTCACGTTCACCAACCAAAATTTTGTATCTATATATTCCTCATATCTACAAAACGCTAAACACGGCCTCAGACTTTTACAGCCTCATGATTTTTAAGCAATCCCTATCGACTTCTAATTCTACATTAAAACGGTTCAAACACAGCAATGCAGACAGAACAGTGTAATATGCTCAGTTCGCTATGTTTACCTTCTGAATCAGATATCTCGGATAAATCGTGTTTTGCGGCTCCTTCTGCTCTCTTGTTCAAATCAATTAACACTAATTATCAACACTTCTCGATGCTAATTACTCCCCGGCTCCGACATACCGGTCCGACAGCTTCTCTCCTAATGTCGGCTAAAACCAAGGCCAACAGCTGAGTGAGTACATCCTGAATTAAGCACACAATGTGGGCTTACATAATCCAATTTTTGTCATGAATCTCCATTATCATGAAATAAAATCACCCATTAAACGATGCACAGTGATTCGTAAAAACTGCAGGCTGTGTGGCATTAGTCATTACATTTCAGGGACGAGTCTGGTAAATCAGTTCATTTATTCACTTCCGTGAATAAAACTTGATTTTCTTCTTCAGCACACGAAAATAACTGGGCAGACAAACACAGATACAAAACCACAAACAAACACCTGACCATTCATTCCAGCCTTTATTAAGGAACTGAACACTACGCTACTTTCACGTCGCTTCAAAAATCATGTGACTTGTTACTCATTTCTCGTCTTCATATTTCAGCGGGCTGCGCGACTGACTTTAAAGCTGCCCTTTCTACCGAACCACCCAGATGACAGTCCCTTTCGAGAAGCACACGGCTGCAAAACTGCCCGACAAATTCCTCCCCCCCCCCCCCCCAAACCCATTAATTGCACCTGAAGGTTCATTCTTTTGTTCACAGTAAGTCGCAAGCTGGCCCTAGGACAAGCCACTTGAATGAACGCAATATACTCACGCGCACATTCTATTCAAGAACCATTACAATATTATCTCGCATCCATATACAGATATTCCGAGTGGTATAATGTCCTAAAAACTGTAAGAGCAGAACTGTGAATAATTTCGTCTTTCTCCATGAGTGTGCCACAAATCCCGCCCATCCCAACTTCCTTGCAGGATCATCAGACGATTACACTTTAACTGGAAAATTTTATTTCGCTTCGTCATTTCAACCTTCAATATTTAAAAAAATCCCAGTATACAGTACCAGCGCAGCAGTCTTTTATATGCCATTTACTTCGTCGTTTTATCAAAGACCAAACGCCCACGCACTCCCAGGATTTCCAGGATGGTACGTATCATCCTCAATGCACGGAAAATCAGTGAACTGAATTCAGTACACATCATCTGATATGGGAAATAACAGACTGCAGATTCAATTAGCTTCCATAACAAAATCAACCCCTGAAGTAGTTCAATAATGGTCTACGTTAATTAACGAGTCCAGCCGCTGCACCATAATACAAAATGTTTTCCTGTTATCTCTACGTGCTGTACATCATTTCTAAAACTAACTTATTCGGACTTACTAACACAAACTGGACTGTTTCTTCAACAAACTGGAGTCGTATAACATTTAAAACAGTTCACGAGAAAGGCAACAAGATGCAAGATTCGAGCGTGTTAGGAATTTATTTCCTTAAGAAAACTGCTTGTGATTTCTAACCTGCTAATATGAGTTGGAAGGTACTGGGAAATAAAACGAAGAAAGCAAGCAAGCAAGCAAGCAAACAAACAAACAAACAAACAAACAAACAAACAACTAACTGAGACTTCCCTCTTCTGGGGTGTAACGCAGCGTCGAGTGGTAATCCTTTAGCGTCGAGTGGTAATCCTTTACCACTCGACGCTGCGTAATACCCCAGAAGAGGGCAGAACTCATCAACATTGCAACGGACGCCTGAAACCACAAACAATTGGCTCATCAGGAAAACCTGGAAACAAGCCTATTAGAAAATTAAAATTAAACTATGCTCCCCTTCTTGTTTTTTAACATAAGACGTCAAGCAGATGTAAAAACGCACCATGTACAGCAAAGTTTAGTCAACTTCGCACATATTTATACCAAAGTGGAAAAGATTTAGGCCATACAAATATGGTGTTATGCACGAGATGAAACTTGGATGAATCATGAAATGCGAATGGTAAATTACTTAAATTAAATCACGGTCACACTGCAAGAAGAATACCTCGTGTGAGCAGTGTCTAATGGGCACTACCGTCGCCAAATTACTTTCGAAGTGGTGAAGTGGTGAAAAGTGGAGTGCGGAGGCTTCAAATCTCGGAACAGTTCACTCTGCAGCAATCAACTTTAACTGTAGGTGTACGACGCAAACTTCGGGTAACATGCCAAACTCAATTTCACTGAGGTGTAAAATCGCTTTAGTCCGACAGACACTATCTTCCTTCTCTTAAACTTGTAAAGCACGATGGCACGCACAGGTACGCCTGGTGCAAAAATTAAAAAGCTTCGCACTATGCCAACACAGTGTATTTCTGTGTTCCGTACAATTTTCACAACAAACACCAATTATTTTCCTTAAACATTAGGCCCACTGGTCAATACAATGGACATGGACAGTGTTTTCGCTGAGGCAGGAACTAAATCTCCACATAAATTTAAAAAAAAACTCTTAAAAAGGTTAAAATAAACGGTAACAGATGGCGCGATGTTGGTGGGTTTAATCTTCTTTATTCACTAAAAGACGCTTAAATGTCATCGAGATAAAAAAAAATTGCTCTGGAAACGAACCATGCGGACAGGTCACATCATGTGCTACCTGCGCAAACTGCGCTGAGAAACTAGAGTAACTTATTTCGAGTGAAACTTTTCTTCCAATATAGGAAAAATAAATAAAAAATGCATATGAGTATTTTGTCAACCTTTCATCTCGCAGACTCAAACTGAAGACGGTGTCAAATTCCACGCTCCGTGCATGAGTTTCATTTCCCCAAGGCGAGGTTTTCTAAAATCAATTAAAACCCGCTGCATGATTCAGTGCTGGAGACCAAGATAATGAGACTGTTCACAAGTGGGATCAGATTCCCATTTGTTTGTGCGGAAGGAGCGACGGCAGAACCTTCCAGCTGCCCGCCTCTCTCTTGGATTTTACCATACAGTAGAGAAAAATGAAAGATAAATGGCAACGATGAAAGCCGGTAAAAAGGAGGAAAAAAACAAGAAATTTGGCTGTCAGACGATCTGATTCCGTGGACGGCGTCTTCAGGAGCACATCAAATTCGTATGACAGGAAAGAGGAACGTCTTCAAAAAATGGTATCTGTGATATCGACGTCATTTCCATATTCTCGAACTGTGAGAAGCGAGCCATGGAACTGAAAGTGGCGACGATTTCCTTATAAACGACAAGCTTCAGCCAGTCTAAGACGCAATACCAGCTACAGCCAAGGGTACACAGGGGTTAGCGCTTTCTCTGTACAGACCCTTAACTACGAGTGTGATATCTTTGAATTTTATGTTCTTTTATCTAACACACCTTTGAAGCTGTGCCGTCATAAAATAGTAAAGTAGATTCCTACGTCATCGATGCAATGTGACCAAGATTGTATTTTGAACACACTTCCAGCATTCAGACGCCGGTGGCAGAAGGGGTGATTCGATCACTAATCGTCAGTATCAGATTCCGAATACATATGACGTGTGTGTGTGTGTGTGTGTATGTATGTATGTATGTATGTATGTATGTATGTATGTATGTACGTATGTATGTATGTGCGTGTGTGTGTGTATGCATGTATGTATGTATGTATGTATGTATGTATGTGTGTGTGTATGCATGTACGCAGGCATATGAAATTATGACTGTGTTCCAGACCAGGAATATTTAGACAAAGCTGGAATATTCATAAGCAAGACACCAAAATCACATCTGGAATTCGACGAAGGCCTACACGGCCCATACAGTCACTACCTTTAGACCTTACAATGATTGAACTCAATTACACCAATTCTATAGCAGCAAGCTGACCAATCCAACTGACCACGTGCGGCAGTCCTTCCTCAGAAGCTGACATTCGCTCGGCTCGTTAAAATGACGCCCACCTCTAGAAAGCCCGAAGCTTCAACAGCAAGTGAAATCCGAGAGTCCCCTGACGCTATGAACGTAAAGCTTAATGACTTCTGGGATGTGACACCGTGCAGTCTGGTAGACATGTACACTTCGGTAAATCTCCACCGGACTGTTATGGCGCCACACAACAGCAGCCCACGTTTCATTAACAATTCCGCAAGATCTCGCCAACAGGCTCATATCTTGAGCCAGGCGAATCCACTCCACTCCATCAGACTACATCAGATATTACTTCACGCTGTCCTTCCATCGATAATTAGGTCACACCATGTGGTATCTTTCCTTCGGGTGCTACACTTATAATTTTGTATTTATATTTCATCTGCCGTGTGTGCTACGTGGTTCGCCCATCTCAACCTATTTGATTTGATCACACTAACGACACTGGTGATGAACAGAAATAATGAAGACCCTCAAAATACATTTTTCTGCGAAACGTTTACAGGATTCATAATTCACTTTCTGTTTCTCAGGCCTACTATAAACGTTACAAATTCCGCAGATACAATGGTGGATGTACAAATAAGCAACAGTACACATGAATCACAGCAAATAATTCTGGTGTACGTACATTCATTCATCACTCAGCTACTAACAGAACAATGACTGAACTCATAACCTTGGATATAATCCATTTATACCCGTACTTTACAACGATATACAACACCACCTTCTAGTCATGCCTCAGCTTTAATTTCCATGGCCATTTGTACTAGTAATGAACTGACAACCATCACAGACTTCTGTTTCCAGGCACACATATCAATGATGTTCCCGTTGCTGCATTCTCAAGTTTCCGCAACATTTCACCGGTCCCCTTTATACGCCAGGTTAACTCGAATGACATCTAACTATGCATTTATACAGTCAGTGTACCCCGAAACTAAACATGACCGAATGCTCTACGTTGATGTAAAATTAATGCTGGTACAGAAAAATGAATTCTGTAAAATAAACGTAAACAACTGTTGTACAGAAATGTGTACACAAAAGGAACAAGAGTAGACCAGAATGCTCCGTAACAGATGTAATAATTCAGCTCTTAACTCTTACTGCCTCTTCGCTTCTTTGCTGGTTTGTGGGGTATTCACCCTCGCCATGCACACTGCCACCATTATTATGAGAAAGCAGTGAGACGCTATAAATTAGGAACCAGGGCCTGTTCCAAGACTTGCCTGTTCACACACTTCATGCTGAATGGAACTCTGAATGATTGCTTAACCTTGTCCCCACTTCCGTATAATCTCAGTAAGGTTTAATTCACACATAGCCATTAGAAAACACAAGAAGACAAGAAATTAAAAAATTAATTCCAACTCGCGATTCCAGAATGAAAAATATCGCCAAGTGATCAGTGAAATCGATTATTTTTTATTGATCTCGTTAGCAAGTAGTCTGCATGTGCCAAATTATTGCGGTTTATGTTCCACCGTAACGTTGGATGAGAACTAACAGCCGTCATTGACCAGTAGGGTCTAAGCAGCATAGCAGGCGACGACTAGGGTGGTCGCTCTAAGAAGGGTCATACGTCACAGGCGAACCAGTCTCTTCGGGCAGGGCTTCGGGCAGAAATACAGATGGCTGTTTTAAGCAAATTTTCAGGAGGAAAAGAAAGCCAGAAACGCCATCAGTCAAACGGAATTCCAAACGTGTAGTACTTGAAACGGAGATCAAATAGCGGCATCAGATATCATGGAACCGTTCAACATTTTCTGTGAAACTGCCTTAAAAAGGAATTAAATTTAGACATAAAATTATTTAGGACCATCAACGTGGATGTGTAGCCTGATGGGGTATCTATTCCTCTTATTATAAATATAACACAACGGGATCACAAACGTAAGGACAGAGACCCAGAGGTTCGTACCAGCTTGATGCTTGTACTTATCCCGGGCCAGACGAATCTAGTGAGAGCAATTCCATCCTACTTCTTTCAGATCAATTTCAACATTACCTTCTCATCTACGCCTAGGTCTTCCAAGTGGTTCCTTCCTTCAGGTTTACCCCACCAAACCCGTGTAATGATAAAACGGGGGATTCAAAATAATAGTATGTGAAAAGGTGTGGCTGTGACTTAATGTGAGGTAACGCGTACGCTTGAGGATTTGAGGAAAGCCACGATAAACGTCAGGCTAGATACATGGGCTCCAGGTTCGACATTTCAAGCCGGAAGTTCAGAATGCAAAGCGACAGTACGGCACGCTCATTCGTGGCGTTCGGTGAAACTTAACATAATAACAGTAAAAGTAAAGTTGTCCCTGTGTAAGCCACGAAGGTATGTAGAAGTAGCGGTATAGCTCCACTCATTCTCAACCTCGGAACTGGACGGAAGCGAGTGGTCAGAGGCGGCCGGGCCCCCCGCACACCCGCCACCAACTGAACGGCACATGGCTGGTTCCCAGAACAGGTCTGGACTCTGCAGAAAACAATCTTTCGCCCCCTACCGAGAACCAAACCCCAGACCGCCGAGCCCATAGCCTAGACACTGTACCGACTAAGCTGTTCCAGCTCCTAAGAAAGAACCGTGTTGTATAAATATTCCTCACTCATGTGCAAGCCACACGCGTTTGCGCAATTGCTACAGCGTGCAGCTGTAAAAGAAACTACGTTCACTGTAGCATATTATACTTAGCATAGGCTTACTCGCTAAACTGCACGACAAGAGCACTATAAAAGGGGGGTGAGTGACATATTGCCCGTTCTTTATCCCTTTTAATGCTTCAGTGACAACAGTAAATCAAAAAGGATTTGGAAATGGTCCAAAGTGTAAAATTCAAGGGACTGCAGGCAATTTAGCGCACAGTTTTTAAAAGTAATTTGCGTTTGATGTCGTTCGTATATTCAGCACTCTGCAGTTAAACTTATTAAGACCTTATGTTGAGATTAAAGTCTGCTAAAATTTTATGGCAGCTTACTTTGCCAGATAACTTCGAGGAAAACCTCTTAAAATTATGACAAACTTCGTCAAAATGTCCGGGAAACCACAAAACCAACTGCTGCTATTACAGACACTGAGCATCCCCATCAGTTACGTCCACACACGTTGCCTGTCATTTACAGAGCACTCCTTACCGTGTGACATGCTGGGGCACACTTCGTAGTTATGAAAACATGCAAAACTGGTTCAGATCTGCGCTCTTCTGGGATATTACGCAGGGCTGAGTGGTAGTTCTGTACCGACGTTTCTAGACAACCTATCAGTACAATCTTCGACAGTGATGGAGTCCAAGAAGAATTCTTCTTGACCCTTGATAGGGCCGACAGGTTGTCCCGCAACGTCGGTACAGAACTATCACTCAACGCTGCGTAATACGCCAGGAGAGCGCAGATATTATCTATATCGCGGCGGAAGCCTGAAATCACGCGTGTAAAATGGGTTGTGGCAAAAAATACATTTGGTGGTTCGTGGCATAACTATCTATTTGTGTGAAGTTTATTTCAGAAGAAAAACTGTGGTATATTATTCTCTTGGCCACTCACGAGCAAACAAGGTAGGAAACATACGCACATCGTAACAATTCTAGCGTGTTTCCCGCGTTAATGCCTCGAGATTTTAAAACCCCGGTCTGTTTAACTGTCCCCAGCACTGTCACAAAGACGGAAAAGTATACTGAAAATAAATGCATGTTTCGTATCTAAGCATATTCTATGTCTTTGAGTAGTCGCTTCCGACTTTTATATGCAGTCATCGCCTGCATCCGTGCTAGGCGTCCCATCAATCTCATCCGTCTTTATTTTATAACACTAATAACAGATTAACCCTTTAAAGACGAAGCATATCTGTTTTATATAAGGACTCAGTGCGTACCGCGCTGTAAACACTCTCCACTTCGGTTCTAAAAACCAATCTCTTAATGTTTTATAAGGCAAAAGTTGCTGTTTGTTCTGAGATCCGTACAAAACACATAAACGCAATGTGGGCACCACGTAGAATTTTTTAATGTTAACCCTGGTCATATGTAAAGTTATCGCTAGGCTTTAAAAGGTTAATGGCAAAGAAAACAAACGACACTGCTCCTCCAAATTCTACAGTTTCCCCCTATCTTTGTTACTCACTCTCTCTTGGGTCCAAATATTTTCAGCGCCTGGAAAAGAATCTCGACCAATACACTTCTCACAGGGTAAAGGACCAAGTTTCACACCCACATAAGCCTAGGCCCACCTAAAGATAAGCTGCTTTATCAATATTTCATTTCAGTTCGTGAATAAAATTATGATAAGAAAAAGAAGTATAAGAGGAAAACGATTTCATGATTCGCCTGCTCTTCATGCCCTTGCAACAGAATGGCAGGTTTACGTAACAGCCAAGACAACATCATTATGTGTGTGTATCGGGAAGAGAGACACCCCCCCCCCCCCCGGTGCAAAACGCTCCACATTGTACAAGCAGCAACAGATAGATACGAGTATCTGCCACAACTGACGGCATGTAAAAGTTGCGACGCTTCTTTGAATTATTCCGCAGACTTCATTTCACGAAGTTTTAATAAGATCAGACGCAGATTCAATTTGAAAAGAGATTACATTACGACCCAAGTCTACCAAATATGAACACGTGAGTTTTATTTTAAGCTATTTCCTGGCGTATAATGTATTCCATTCTATGTCTACGAGCGTTCTTTTATATCGTGAAATCTTTGCAATGCAAACACGAAATTAACCGCCCGATACACCCATTCTCTGCATGTCCGCTGAGTAAACGTCGTCTTCCAATCAGACATGATTGCCTCTATGGATCGGAATTATTGATTTAACGTGTTATATGTGCTGTAGTTCATCACAAAATGGCGTATTCTTATGCTACGGGCAGAGTACAATGCCACCGCATGCGAACAGTTGTGAGAAAAGAGCCGGCTACAGCTGACAAGTGGTGGCCCTCGAATTTGCGTGATACGTGAGGGGCCAGCAACGCCTCCCCGATAAACAATAACATGACATGAAATGTTACGCAGGGCCCTGAAATGTGCCAGTGGCTGTCCCTTGGAAGGGCCCTTCGAGTTGCATACCAGGCTGAAGGTTACTCTACCAGCCCGAGTTACTGATGGATGATGACGGCCGAACCTGTGATACTGAGAGATCCGTGCTGGGTACGGGCTAATTCGCTGCACATCCTCAGGTTTTTCTTGGCTTCCTGAAGTATCTTCAGCCGATTGTCGGCAAATACTGTGACAGAGGTTGCCAATGCTTCTGTTCAATTTCCTATGAACTCAGGACTCAGGATAAGGCATTCATCTCAGCCGCAGATATTAACCTCTGCATATGAAGGAGTTTCGTGAAATAACCCACATAACAGTAGTCAATCAGGCACGCCACAAACACAGTAACTTCCACAACCGGAAAAGACGCACGATTTTAATTCACACAGGCATATTCACACGATACGATATTGGCAGTAAGAACATACTTCTGGTGTAATTCCGCTGCCCTAAGCGAATCGAACATTTTGAAACTGCCCCCCCCCCCCCCCCGAAAGAGCATCGCTTTGTTACAAGGATCCCACTGCTTCCCCACTTGTCCTGACAATAGCAGCATGGACAGGAAGGTGAAGATCGGTTTAGTGAATTAGTGCAATAATACGGAGAAAGAAAACAGAAGTACTCGGAGAAAACCCTGTCCCAGTGCCACTTGGTGCGTCACAAATCCCATATGGACCGGCCCGAGTTCGGCCGCCAGCCGGCGACTAACCGCCTGAGCCACGGCAGTGCCGCCTTAACCCTATGAACTCCTGTATTGCAGTTCAAGATCCATTGCGTGCCGCACAGTGAACAGACACCGTCTCTGCTGTAAAACAGAGTAATTATGGCCGTACAGGGAAACTGTCGCAGTTTGTTCTGAGAATCATATGAGACAAATGTACTGTATAAACAGAATTTACAGCTTCCGAACTTTAAATCCGGTGGAACATATAGTAACCACTGCACTTTGAAGGATTACATGAATCGGCGTCAAAATCGCTAAATTTGTTCCGAAATCCTTATAGAATTATAATGCACGCCTAATTCACCGCTAAAGGATTGTCTGTCCCCCTCTAAGGATAACAAGGAAAAGCTTTCTAAAGGAGAAGAAAGGGCTTGTCCGAAATGACTCTTTCTCAAACACGTCGGAATATTCGGATCGACTTTCACGAAATCAGATGCCATTTCGGATCAGCGAACCAGCAATGAACACCACTAATAAGGAAGCAAAACGCCTTCCCAGCCTATACAACTGCAAACCGTATTTACAGCGAAAAACAATCATTAAGCCTACATGTTGCAGCAACATACCGATCATTCACCACCACCACTACCACCACCACCACAACAACAACAACAACAACAATAATAATAATAATAATAATAATACAGCTATATTGGGCACAGCACACATACTTCGGAAAGTGCTAATGTAGAAGCACTAAAGAATTTCATAGTGAAGACAGCGTTATATGCACCATTAACAGCACGCGCAGAATAGCTGCGACACTGTATTCCCTAGAAACATGGTTTGTTTCAGGTATATAAGTGTGAATACCCTGCATAACGGAGATGATGATGATGCCATCAAAGGTGCAGGCCCCAAGTTAACCTGCCCTGGTCTGCTTGGTTTAGCAGCCCCCCATTGGTCTCTTCACGCATATGGTTTGTGAGACTTGTTTGTTAATACTCTGGTAATTCCGCTTCCTTCCCTCCTCCCGTTCTGCTGACATATTCACACACCATCACTTCATATCGCACAGTAGTAGCTAGCAACCTACTGGTTATATTTCTAGTTCCTTCAGCACGTCGTCACTCTTACAAAACATGCGAGTGTACATTTCGCCGTTCGTCTCATACATTTCCATTTCAGTGGCAGCAATTTTTAATTTGTTTATGGCTTTCGCCGACAAATTCCCACTTCCGCATTAAAGCGTCGGTAATGCTGGAGCGTGATAAATGCTTAATGTAGCGTGTGTGTGTGTGTGTGTGTGTGTGTGTGTGTGTGTGTGTGTGTGTGGACTTTTGACAGTTTAAAGTTGTGTTGAAAGGGCCTATTAGGAGTAATTTGGTTAGAAATTTTACCCTCTGCATTTCCCTCCGGCAAATATCATCACAGAAAGGCCACCTGAATGTATAAATATTGTAAGTTTGTTGCTTAATGATGCTGTCAATTGGTGAGACTACAAAGCGCCTGTGATACATGAATACATGAGCACGGAACGCCGGTGGAATTGAAGTGACAGAGAAAAACCGACGTACTAGGAGAAAACCTTGACCCGGTGCCACTTTACTCGACTGTACTGAGGCATTAACATTGTTTTTGTGTTTTCTTATCAGTTCTCGACAAAAATGCCATCGCCAGTTTCTATATTTACTTTGAAAGTATCGTTTCGTATTACTCTAATCATTACCAGTGCCACTTTATGATTCCAGACAATAACAGCAAATTGTACAAGTTCAACATCACTAAGAAAGGAGGCTGTCACGTGATACTGTCCTGAGCCAGTTATATCAGCATGGTACATACAGTTACCACTGTGCATCAGCAGGTTAACACAAACGTCCTACTGTCACACAGCGCAAAAGACGTTTAACAGGTGATCAATAAACTCATTACTACTGACCATGAACAGGATGGATATTACAGTGCACAGTAACGCACACACGGGTGTCCCACAGTAACAATACGGTGTTATACACAACAGCACCTTTTGTGTTCTAATGTGTTACGTCCACGTTGCAGATGCACCCTCCCCCCACACCTCACTAAATACTGAAATGTTCAAACTGCATCATCAACTTTCGCGTAAACAACACGAAAAACATAACTGTAAGTAAAACTGTACCGTTATATTTGGGCAATTCTGTACATTTGGCTTTCCCTTATTTCCTAAAAATACGTCACCTCGAAAAGGATTTAAAATCAATGTTCACGTATCTTAATGAGCTGTAGACTTTTTGCCCTGTCCCCATTTTCGTAGAAACGACCAACACGAATTCGGGCGACGACATTTAGGATCGAACGCCATACAACATTTTGGGAAATTTAATTGGCAGCTGCAACGTCTCAATGCTCCCTACTGTACATTTACATTACGAACTCTGTAGCCAGAATGCACAAGACTGAACAAGGTAAAATAAACAGAACTCTCCAATCTTAATAACACCCCACCTCAAGTAACATTTTTCCCAAGCAACGCAAAACTTTCAAGACGTAAAGAAAAAGGATCTTGACTCAGCTATATCTTGCTGTTTGCGAGGCCTGGGAGGGGGGAACTACAGATCAATGGCGCTACGCGTGGAACGAGAATTCTATACAGAAAAACAAATGGCAGATAATCCCGCCTAACTCCAACCCACTGTAAACTTCGGTGTGACAGGGACTTTAAGCCTTTGACGAACGTTGAGGAAAGCGAAAAATGAATGAAATATAGCATGTTTTCCTGAAGTGAAATCCTTCTGGTTTGATCAAAAACCTGACCAGATTCGAGTATTTGTCTACCGCAAAACAGATAGAGAAAAATAAACACATAAAACGTCAGTCGAAACGAAATATAGCTGCAAAACTCTCTTGTAATATTTTCCTCATCGCCCCCAAACATGTGTTTATGTATCAGCACCTTTTAACAGCCAGCAAACCGAACGATTTTATAACGAACTCTAAAAGGTTAGCAGCCGCCCAACCAGCCAAGCAATCACAGGACTGCTAAGCAACAGAAGGCCTGTTGTGTTCGTACGACACAGACATTGGTCCATCCTCAGCCAGATGAATCCAACCCAAACCCTCAAACAAAACTGTCTCCTATGCTCTTCGAAATACACATCCGATTAACTGAAAGTCTGTGCAATTTTGTGGAAAAACGACATTTACAGGAGTCATGGGAAGAAACAAGTAGGTGACGAAAGGACAGAAAATATGAGTGCTGGAAAGCAATGAACTGAGAACATCTGGACTAAACAGACAAAAAGCAGGAAGACCATAGAATACTGTAGGATCTTCATGATTTGAAACCTTCACGAAATACGAAGTCCTTATTTTATCCGACAAATACAGTCTGTCACTGCTGCCGCTAATCCTCCCCAAGTGCGTCCGGTCGACTGAGTAGGTTAATACGGTACGCAAGCCGACAGTAAGTGACAAACTACATTTTGCCATTTAAAGTAATGACACTATTATATTAGCACGATTAGATCAAGAGAACTGTGAGACAGGTGGCGTATGAAGCACGTATGTGCAGAGAGTGTTAGTCACGAAGCGCTAAGGGAATAGACCATCACGGAGACCTCTGTGCAGATGACAATATGAAAATCGATCTCAAATAAAGACGGTGTGAGGGTGCGGACCAGCTTCAGTTACCTGACGTGTAACTCAGTATCGTGCTCTTCTAACAGAACAACTAACCTTCCGAGTCTCGCAAAACGAGATTTCCTTACCAGCTGAGAAAATACCTGCTTATAAATAAGGTTCCGACGCTAAACATAGCTGTTGATCATGTTCACATGAGCAGCAGGACCTAGACAAAAACCAGCCCATGGCAAATCCTACACAGGAACTCCACTTTCCTTCTGTCTTACGGCCGACGCGCACAGACTGACGAGCAATATGGCCGCGTGAATCACAGACCGATCAAAAGCACCATCAGCAATAAACGTCTCTCTTCCAGTTGCGCTTCTACCCGTACGGATGGACATTCATCACGTCTGGGTACAAAAACACGGTGTTTCATATTTCTCTTCTACAGACAAACGTACAGGTACTCAGATGTGACGTCGGAAGGGTTAGAGAACATTCCCTACCTTTTCAGACAGCACGGACACGTTAATAGCAAGAAAGCCACCACCACAGCAATATTTCAACATAATTTGTATGTTACTTTCAATATACTCTTCGTGGAACGTACAAAACAGATCAGCAACGTGCTATAAATATGTAACGTACCTTCAAGGAGAGTGTCTTTATTTCAGTCTAAGTTCTTCCTCAACTTTTAACAAGCGGCTAAATATATACTACGTTTTGTGTGAAAAAAAATGTACCGACAGGCATGACGTATATTTCTCAAGTCTATTAAAGGACTACACATTATTCATCAATAATGATTCAGTCACGCATTAAATTCTTTCATTATTCTCCTTTGTGCAAAACTTACAACAACATTTTCGTTCTGTATTAGAACTTACGTCGTCTACAGCGAGGTTCGTAGACATTTTAAATAACTAACCGAAGGGACAAAGTAGCTGGTAGAATTTTGGCTGACAGCTCTCATCCAGTCTCGTTTCCTGTATCAATAGAACCTAGCATAAAGGAAGCCATACATTTCGGCTGTGCGGATAAATAGGAGAATGTTATAAATTAGGAAGTGAATTCCTTACGTTTCGGAAATGCAAATCTGTTCAGTTCGAGGGCTCACTGCATACAAAGAGAACAATAGGAGCGTGGTGTAAAGAAGTTCATTTTGAGAGAGGGTGGAGTGTGGGGAGCAATTAATGAACAAGAAGTAGGGTTCATTACTTCATCTTCCTCCTGCACAATGAAGGATTCTAAAGTTAAACAGGTTTATCTGCTCCTAATTCTTACTACGCCTCTGTCTTTACAGGTTTCCATCTACATCATATCCCCAGTTTAACTGATATAGTTTGATGTATTTACGTTTGTATCGAGTCTGCTTCGAATGTCTTCTTATGCTACACCCCCCCCCCCCCCCCCCGTGAGGACAGTGAGAGGACAGGAACACAACAAACCAATTTCAGAGCACGGCTCTGGGTAGGCTTATAAATCGATCGACACTGACTGACTGACTGACTGACTGACTGACTTTCTTACTTTGTTCAACGGCGCCTTTTCCTGGCCTAAGTTACATACCGTCGCATCTGTACGTAGGTCTCGCAGTCTCTTCCCTTTAGGTCTTTAAACTAAAATTTTGTACAAATTTCTCATCTCCCTCATGCGTGCTACTTGTATATCCAGCATCAATCTCATCCTCCTTGATTTCATTACCCTAATAACATTTTGCATACCACATAAAGTAAGAAGCTCCGCGTTATGTAGTTTTCTCCATTCTCCCGTTATTCTCTGTCTCTCAAGTTCAAATAATTTCCTCCCCACATTACACCAGAGTGTAAGGCATGCTTACCACAGAGCGACTTCAGGAAGTTTGTTATCTCGCTTGCTTGTAAGGAGGGCTGCTCTCTTAAGTTTGATATTGGTAGCTGCAATTGCCTTATTGCTCTTATCTACACACGGGAATCAGACGAGTTTAGAATACCACTCTTATATTTCTACGTGATACATGTCGGATGTCTGGGTACGCAAACTCCGAGCACAATGGGGTATCCGACCATAAGTCTACGCCTCTGCAGGAACCAGTCCCTAAGCAACACTTTGCGTCCCCACTCAGGGATTTTGTCCGAGTTCTCCGCCCATGAAATATCGATCCTCTTCCAGCAGACTAGCCGGAGTTCGAAAGTGAGTTGCGTAAGAAGAACGAAGAGGAAATTAAGAAAAAGAAAAAAGACAAAGACAAGACAATTCCACTTCCTCTAATTTGACCAGAACGCAACGGCAGTTACCTTCACCGCCACGCAACACAAACGCGGTGTAGCAGTGAAAACTTGGTCACGACAAAGAAGCGGCCAAAATACAGACACAGGCAGCGCACATCGATTAAATTTTTAAACATATTTTACAACATTCTTTTCCGGCCTGATTTAAACCGTAGACGGAGTTCGAACACACGATTGGCAGCATATTTATAGACCTCTGCCACAGCCCCTCACAAAATCAAATTTTCCTACCTACAGCACCTGATACCATCGTTTAACTGATTTTTATTGACATTTTCACGGTAAACATTTCTTCTTCCCTTTGATATGTACCTTCACATCTTTCTAAACCGATTATCATCACAGTCACCATCATAATCCTCCCTACTTGGCCATTACAGGACTTTACTGTAGTTTTATCATTTTCCTAAATGTCTTCACCCGCATGGGTCATTTGTTACAATAACAGATCTCAGCACTTCTTTTTCTTTTACAGGATAACTTGTAACACCCAGTGGTAGATCTTGGGGAAAATATGATGGATGTTGGACACATTTAACATGCTCAGTGTTGTGGCCAGTGGCTGCCTTCTGATAACGGTAATGAACATTCACGATCCACCGAACGCCGGAACATAACGCCTTGATCAGGTGAGCAACGATCAGCTTGTGAATAATGGTGATGTTCTACGGATAAAGAATACGTGTAAGATGCATATGAAGGGTGTCTCTACAGTTAGTTCCGAATAAATATCGCGGTGCTGAGCGTAATTCGGTCTTCAATGTAGGTTCGTAACCACGACAACAACATTCAGCTTTCATTTAATTATATGTGAATATATTTGGAAGCTTTTGTTTTCGTTTACAGTTTCGGGCGACCGACTTCTGTCTGTGAACCATACAGTAATCCCAGACGCCGTCAGTAAACTGTCACAACATTGCCTTTACTTAATACAGGTATACACATGAGACAAGCCGCGATAACGCACTTGCTATAGACACTCGCTAAGGGAACGGTCCAACCTTCCTACCCCGGTGGCGGCACTATTTACCGGACCCGTCCGGATCGGCCCCGAGGACCATCCGGAGTTCTGTACAATGCGTACCGGGTCTCTTTCCCCGGCGGTAAAGCGGCCGGGACGTGGCGCTGACCATCACCCTTCTAGCTCCGCGGACCAGTAAGGGTGGAGTTACACCTCTTCCTCCACCCGGTGCCTTCCTTGGCACGTAACGGGACAGAAGTACCTTTATGTGTGTGTGTGTGTGTGTGTGTGTGTGTGTGTGTGTGTGTGTGTGTGTGTGAGAGAGCGCGCGCGCGGAACACACGTCTAAAATAACTGCAGCGTACGTGTCGGGGTTTTTGCGCTCAATTTAGACCAACAGGTTGTGTAGGAATATATTCCCGGAGGCTTACTTTAATTAAATTAAATTACGAAAATTACATTTTATGACGCCTATACAGACCCATAAATAAAATATGACGGCAGCACCTCATAACTGCTTGACCCTGCATCCGAGTGGGCCTAAGATGTGCCACACAGACCGGTCATCGCCGCGCAGTCCCTGACCCCGGCTCCATACGTGGCCACGGATTCCAGAAAGAACTCAAACGTAAATTTTTAAACATCCTGTTTCAACAAAAGCCAGACGACAGAATTGTACTCAACCGACCACAGTCTCAACCCTGCTCTGTTGCCCTTATTAAATCACAGCAAGCGATGTGTTTTCTACTCCGCTAAGTTCAGCCCACGCTACTACAGTTTGTCTTTCCACTTAACATCACCACAAGCTACATCCAGATGTGACCCGTCATATTTACCTAAAACACTCAAAATGTTCATGCCAACATGTGCAGAAACTCACCTCGCTTCAAGCGTAATTAAAGTTTCGTCTTTTCCTTGAATTACAAGTATAACAGTTGAATGCGAGTTCACCTACCGTACATTTCGCTATGAAAAACACTGCCAACAACTTTAACTCTGAGACACGTACCACTGTGCACAAGCCCTAACTCAAGTGGTTCACGCGTTAACGCTTTAAACTTGTAAGCTTGGGAAGTTTACTGGCTATACAAAGTGTTTTTGCGGGTGTAATCATTTTCTCCGAAGAAACACACTTAAATACTCAATAACATACAGTTATACGTATGGTTCAGTCTGACACAACTCTGCTTCCATTCTATAGCTACATGTTTCGATCGAAGTCGACTATAAATACAGTATTTAAAAAGCAGCTAAAAATGTAACGCATAATACGTTCATGCATCATCGTTTTATGCTTTTTAGTGGGATACCAACATTTTTCCAATTTTTTACAATAAACTGCGAACGAGTATTGGTCGACAGTAGCTAATCAGTGATTATAAATTATTACATTATTGGACAAATTTTGTATGCATAAAATTTTTTCCTTAAAAGCAACGGGTAAAATTTGAATTGTTATATTTGATATTATATACATATATAGTAATATGCAGCTGCAGTCTAGACGTCGGTGACCGTGTTGATCGCAGCGACAGGCACTGGAACTGCGGATCCCTAAATTCTCACACATTTTCAGAAATGGCACAGTAATAAGTAAATACTTAGTCTGACACTACGGTCTGAAGATCTAAACACTTTGAGGCAGGAACTGACAACTTACGTGTTAAACAGTGCAGTATATGTGTTGTAATAACTTACAGGAATTTCAGAGCCACAGCGAAAACAATAAACACGCAGACTATTCAAGTAGGTTGGTATTCATACAAAAGTTCAACAACGTCCAACCATTTTGTACTTAAAACTACAGAAATAAACTGTTCACTGTGGAGCCAGATCGAACCGAAGACATTCAAAGGAGTTACACACAGACTCTCAATTCATACACGAACAAACAAAAGTGCAGTAGTGCACACATTCGTCAAACACTTCACCACTCACAGCACCTAAGTGCCACACTGGCACCAGATGGAGATCGGGGGTGAGTCTGAAATGCCGATCGATTTATCACCAGCAATCATTAGACAAGGGTCAGCGAGCTTCAAATTCGGACTGCATTTATAGGGAAGAAAACAATCCTCACCCCTGCTCAGAATGTAACATCGGCTGCCCACCTGATATAGGCTACAGTCGCTCTTTTGGTTGAGGCATGCACCTCCCAGCTAACTATCATTACACGACAACAACGCCAGAAGATTATATTTAGTGACTGTGATGTTCATCCTCTTTGCCAAATATTTCTACTAAACACAAGATGCCAGAAATTAAACACGCGTATCCTCATCTTTGTATGTGGTATAATGTCTCACGCCCTGCCAACTATCCTCTGACACAAAGGCACTTAGCCTACTAAGGAAGTGAGGACTCTTGCGCGACGGCCCCAACAATCCGTTCCACAGCGAACAGCGTCATAAAAACAATCAGCACTCACATTCGTCGTGGTCCTTGGCGGTGACGGTGAGGACCGTGTGCTGGATGTCCTCGTTCTCATCCACCTCTGCCTCGTACAGCGCCTTGTCGAAGAATGGGGGGTTGTCATTTTTGTCGGCGATCCCGATGCGGATGAACTTGGTTACTGGAACAAATAAAACATTCCCTCGTAAGAATTTCTGCATCTAACGCAGTTCATAGTGTACAGTTCCTTTGAGAAACTGGAAGTCGCTACGAAGTTGAACAAATTCGCCGTCTTAAACGGACTGCCGTAGTCACAGAAGACTGCCACTGTGACGGGCGCTGGAAGAGCACAAACCAGTCCACATCCCCACATTCTGTCCACGATATGAAGGTAGGCCTATATGTACGGAGTTTAGGTAAAGACCCACTCTTTTTTAACCTAGGCACTTGAAAGGGAGGGGTCAGCTTGGCGCCCCGAACGCTTCACCCTCGGGAAAATCCCCTGGTACCCACTGAATAGGAAGCGGGGTAGGAACCAAGGCCGATCTGAATGTTTTGGAGTAACAAATCTCTTGCTTTCGTCAAGTGTCGAAGCAAAATTCCTCCAGCCTAGGCATTATACTTACTGCGCTACCCAGGCTCCCCTGCTTCTTTATGTCTACATTAAAATAAACTTACACAAACCTCCGAAGCGTCTTTCGATTAAGCCGTTACACAACACAGCCCCTATGCGCGCTACATGTCTCACTCATCCTTCCTCCTTGCTTTAATCACATCTTTCCCATAATACTTTATGAACAGATCAAATATGAAACTTTAAGACGCAATTTTCTCCGTATCACTGGTATTCCATCCCCCTTATTACCAATATTCTGCTTCACGCCCTGTTCCAAAGCACCCTCAATTTGTGTTCTTTCATTACGGTGAAAGACCAGTATAACACCTACATAAAGACAGGCACAGTTATAATTCTGAAGACTCTATCTTTGCGATTCAGAAAGCAGACAAGAATTCAAAGCGATTCTGAAATCAACAGTAGCAGGTATTCCACTAATTTAATCTATTCTTTATTTACCTGTGAATGTAATTTTTGTTAGTCACTTTGCTACGTGTATGAAGAACCAATTAATTATCTTTCATGATTCATTATGCTAAAGACGCATGATCATATACATGTAGTGTTCTGTGCATTTATGCCAGACTAAGCTCCTTAATTACTAGTAACGTCGGAGAGAGCTTCTGTATTTTCCTTCAAAGTACTTACGTTTTCACCCAACAAAACACGAATAACATCAGCACACACCATAAGACAAAGTGTGCAGTTTTAATACGCTCTGATTTTGTTTGTTGTAAGTTACAGCGAAGTTAAATAACGATGGAGAAGGACCTCTTAGTTCCTCCAGTCCCAAATGGGACCTTTCCAGTCACAACAAATCAAAGCACAGCGTATTTCCGGTTTTTACAGCGGAAGCACTAACAGGTACACAAAGCGAGCGAAGTAACGGCAAGGGATCGATTTGTGACACACAATGATTGAAGTCTAAATTGGCTAACCTAGTTTAACCAAATCACTAAGTAATGTATTAGCCAAATAGCGCAATGATTAGCTACCGCACTAATGCATCTAGCAAATACCTCGGAGGAGGACAGTTCTTCCTCAGAAGGTAAAGTTCCTCAGTCAAGCAATTCCTCTCATTTTTGGAACCCGTCTTCTCCACAAGCCATCACTTGTACCTGTCCTGCACCAGACGAATCCAGCCTACGCCCTCCCAACCCATTTCTTTAAGGCCCATTTTAACACCAGCCTCCTACCTACGACCACGTCTTCAAGCGGTCTCTTTACGCCATGCTTTCCCACCGAAACCCCGAATGCTCTTCTCCTCCCCCACACGTGCTACAACCCCCGCACGTCTCAGCCACCTCGATCTGTGCATACTAATAATATTAGGCGTTAAGCAGAGCCCGTCCGGGGTTCAAATCCCGGTAAGCAGAAGAAACTATTTCTGTTCTCCAAAATGTACACACCGACTCTGGGACCAACCCAGCTTCCTATTCAATAAGTACCGCGGTTCTATCCCCGGGGTAAAGAGGTGGGGCGTGTCGTTAAGCATTCACCTCCATGTAGCGCCGAGGTTAGCGATGACTGGAGTTATATCTCATGTCCCCCGATGTACCTTCACGGTGTGAACAGGGAAACCTTTACCCTTAGTGATAACCATCTAACTACACGATGCCCTCCTCAGTGATTATCAAGGTTAAGGACAGCGCAGGAAAGCAACCCGCAGCATATCAACTTCCTGGCATGCACAGACGTCGGACTTTCCTGCCAACTCATGCAAATTTTGTTAAGAACGTGTCGCAGCTTTATTTCCTTCGAACAAGAAGGAGTGAGGACGATAAACAGAGACAGGGATTTCTATCAGATTGTCCATATATTAATTAATACGCGTTTAGAAGAAAGCAAGAATTCGCGTTTGCTATTAAGAAACGATCAACAAAATGCAGCAACACAAAACACATTTGTATATAAATACCCATGGTGACCTCGAATTACGCCCCCATCTGGCCTTGTTACAAAATGCCGTGGCTGTTTGTCATTATGATACAGATATGATGCACATCAAACTCAAGGACAGACAAACGTTTTGATATCTCATGATTATGACCGATGATTATGGATTTATTATCGTGAACATGTTAGCCACTGGCGTCTGTCACTGTCAATATTACTGACATATATACGCAATGGGATTCTCCGTGGTTCGATCCGCGAATAAATTTTGCATGAGTAACAATCAATGTTTCGTATTATCACAATGAATGGAAATAGCCCGCGTGATGTGCATATGTCATAATTACGCAAGAGTGACAAACTGCATACGCTGCATTCTGTCTCGTTGCGTAGCATTTCATTTGAATAACAGATGAAATAATTAATTTTGATTACTAATTTAAAGTTTGTGTTTGAAATGGTGTTATATTTATTGAAACATGCAAATGAGTTTTCAGGCCAGTGAGATACATAAGCGACGTGATGCTATGCAATCTGATGTCAAACTCGTCCGGTGAAAGAACAGAAACGATATGAGCGTTACGTAACTAACGACACAGAGCAGAAGTTAAGAGTTCCTCATCCTGTCAAGAAATTCCGGGCAGTTTATAGAGGCCAAACCTTCACTACCGTGCGCACAAGAGCCTGCCACTTGCCCCTATCCTGAGCCAGATGAATCCAGTCAGTGCACTGCCACTGCTTCTTTAACGCACAGCCTCAAAACTGTTTCTCCATTTACCGCTCACCCATCAAGCTGTACTACCTGCCCGCCCAACAATTCTGAAAACAGTGGACCGTTCACACAAGAAGCAGCACACACACTTTTCGGCAGCCCCAACTGCCTGGCACAACACTATATCGCAACGGTGTTTAAACTTCATTTTTTCAATTACACAGAAAACCTGTCTTCAGTGAATACCTTTTGAATCTAAATGATGAAGTCGTGGGCTTCTAAAGGTAAGGTCACGTTATTTGACCTCAAAGACCGAGAAAAACCGCGATAAACAAGACGGTCAGTATGACGGCAGTTTTTCCAACACATGACCTCTCGAGTACCCACTCCGTATTCCAAGCGGTGAAAACGTTTTCGATAACCAAACTATCTATAAGAATAAACGTGCCAGTAAGTATATTACTACTATCGCAATACAGAGATAGGGCACTTTATCACGTCTCGGTTTCAGCAACGAACCGCGGTACTAACTTATGAAAAGTTAAAGAAGAATTTAAAACCGCAGGCAGAAGATACTACTGTATGATTCACACAAGGAGGAGGTCGAGTGGTCGCATATCACGCCGAGGGGGGCACCAGCCGTCACAGTAGCACTTTAACTGCGCCCACCCGAGGACCCTACTATGTACATCAGCAGCGCGTTGTCGAGACTCGGCAAAGGCGCGGTCACATAAACCATTCCGCTCTACTCGCCTGAAGTCTCTAAGTCGTCTGTGCAAAATTTGACACTTTGGGGTCTTCAGTCTTGAATTAAAAAATCAGATAAACTTCATTAATACCGCCTGGAAGACTTGAAACCACAAAATGATACTAGGCAGCGAAGGCAGCTGGAGAAAGCGCACAGCAGCAATAACTACGACTGACATTAACTGGTTTAATTCTCTCCAAGTCATAAGCCTTGTCACCAGACTACTAAAGTACTAAGAGCTACCCAATTTCTTGGTTCAATAGCAGTACAGGAGTCACCTTCAGTGTCTGAAAGTCATTGCCAGCATACAGCGTCACGACAAAAACCTGACATGCCAGGATGGAAATGGAGTGAACCACCAGTGTCTATACAGCTTGTGACATCAGTAATAGGTACCACTCACATCAGGAATATGCTTCAACGAGTATCAGCATAACTGCATCAGCAGCAAGGCTGAGGACCGAGTTTATTTTGAAGCCCCGATTATCGATCACAGTTCTTAAAGGAGACGACCACTTTGTCTGCACTACTTCAATCAATCTCTGCACGTCAACGAAATGCCCAATACAGAGTAACTGCGAATGGTTAAGTGCGTTTGTAGTGCTATGCAGGGAACATAAGCCTCAACTACCCGGATATAAAAAAATAAGTAACAAGGAGGCAAAGAAAACTGCATTTTGATTAACTGTGTAAACCATTTAAAGTGAAGTTGATTCCGTGTGTCACGGTGCGTGTAATATTAAAGCCTCCGCACGTGTCCATATAGCGTGCTTCACGTCAGTCTCACAAGAAAGAGCGAATGGTCTCCTACCGACTGGTCGGTAGAACATACGACACGGTCTGTCCTCTGTGCGGGAGGAACTGAATTCTAACAAATTACTTGTACGAAGTTTAGTCTTTAGAGTGTTAATTATTAAAATTGATCCCGGCGGGACATGGAGGACTGGCGAATGAAATAAAAATCTACACAAAATTTAGATCGGAATACCATTATTAAAACAGATTAACTACAAAACCTCGTCATAGGAAGATAATATTAAAGTGGATATGAATATGGAATGAAGGGGCAGATTGAAATTAAGTGGCTCAGAATACGGTAAAAGGGTAGGATTTTATGAACACGGCGATGGACTTCTGCGGTCCATACGAGAACAGAATGTTGCAACCGGCTCTAAAGCAGCAACGCTTCAAAGAAAGTAATGGCCATTCATCTGACCCACACATCACGACAGTGTTATGTATTCATATGCATTCGGCCCATATGGTAAGTATGACACACTGGCATGAAAGGTACGCGATGGGCTTGCTGGAACCAGATCTGGAGACCGGAAGTTCAGAATACGTAGAAGCAAACGAATGTGACACAACAGCCCAGTACCCAATTGAAAAGCCGCATCAAGAGGATATCGCTTGCAAAAATCTGTACACACGCGACCGATTAACTCCATACACACAGGTCAGTCGATCAAGCAACTGTCCGCCCCTTGTGTTGTCCGAAATGAGTGCAGTCTGCACATTCAGACACAGACAAGAACTGTGGGCGCACTTTCGTTCTAAAGAAGCAGCACTTATCGGACACCGGCTCAGCCCGAGGAAACCCTAGGTATAGTCCATATATTTCCGATTAGTTCACTCCACAGAAATCCGAGTATTTTTGAATGGGGGTTACTATTCACCCACGCCTGTAGCCGGTGGTTTATGATGTTTAAGAGAAATGGCAAATAAAGTCTGCTGAATCGTCAAATAATTGTCGGATAGTATGAAGTAAAAGTAGGCTACACTTACTACAAATTTCCGTCGGATTTCATGCAGCAATTTACTGAATAAACGTGCTTGAACAGGAATACAAGCAGTCTCACGTAAATAACAGAGAAACAAGAACAAAGTAAAAACGTCACACTAGTCACCTTACAGATCACCACAAACCCGCTGATATCTTTCCACAAAAAACTTTGCGCTATTAAAGTTAAATGTGAGTTGAAAAACATTCCCAACCTGCCCAGCAGACGGGGCGTCGTTTCAGTCACATGTCAGCAGGCACTTTCAACATTATGTCAAGCCTTGCACTGGCATGTAAAAAATGCACACAAAATCCCAAAGCCTTTCAGAAAACATCATGGTTGTCACAGCCGATATTATGAGAAGAAACCTGAGGGGAATAACCGAAGGCTCAGATGGGAGGAAAATGGGTCTTACGAAAATTGGGAGCAAATGCACATACTGTTTTGAAATGGCTCACGGGGACACGATCAAACTGGATCATAGGCTCCACTGCCTCGTTTCAGAGAACGCGCTAATTACACTGCGGGTCTCAAAAGGCCCAGCTTGACCCTGAGCATCATAAAGAGGGCACTGCTGCATGGCGTTACCTGTCACTTGGTATTGAAATGAACACGTTATTACATGCTGTCGATGGGCCGTCTGTAAAGTCCGCACTAGTTATATAGTGTAAAAACGCATACCGTGTTTTCTTTGAAACCGGCCTACTGTAATTTGCTCGGCCAGATTTGAGGGCCTTACATCGGTGTCACTGAAGACTCGCATTTTCCGGGGACGTTGTGCCGTACTGATTGGATGTATTGGCGACGTTTTGATGGACTGTTGGTAACTACTTACCAGTTGACGCGGTATTAACATCCCACAAGACAAGAACGTTATCACGTCCCCGGCTGGTTTCGACGGTTTACACATGTAAGCCGTGATGGCTTTCCTTCATACGCCCATTCTATAATTAGCACAGGAGAAAGTACTTGGAAACTTGCTGCCGCCATGTTAAATTAACGCCAGTTAAAAAGATCCCTCAATATAAATGACATTGATGAATTTGTGCTTCCCACCAACAAAATGTAGAACGCCTCAGACAAGCGTGCGAACGTACTTTGAAGCAGTCTACAAACGCTGTATACGGGTAAGTTCGCTATTATTCACACGGTGTTTAATGAACGCCCTTTCTTAACGTTACAAACATTATGAACACTGCTGCCCTGGGGGCTGGTGCGTTCAGCATTGCAGACTTCAAGGTGAATTCACTAACGTACTTTAAAATTACTGCCTGTAATACTTTAAAAGTATTGTAACCACTTCCTTTCCATAGCCACATTTACGATTCATTGATGAATCAAATATTTTTCAAAAATTGTAAGGAAAGCAAGTTAAACAGAAAGCTACTGGCACAGGGCTACTTCGTTTCTAATCGCAAGTCAGATTACATAAGAATCTGAACGTCAGTTCGGAATAAGATGGTTCATGTTTGCATGTTCACAGAAAAGGCAAAAATAGTACTAGAGTTCAGCATCATCGTATCTTTCAAAACATACGTAACATGTCTTAGTTCATTACCAGGTAAACCGGTCAGAAACCAAATACGGTTGTGCATGTTGCAGAGCGTAGCAACGGATCCGACGAATCTCTGTAAACCTTCAAATCTGTGCACCAGCTGCCCTACCAGTGTCAATGTACAGATGTCTTGTCTCCTACTTCCACTACTTTCGCTATTTAAATATAACTTAAAACGTGTAAAACTTATTTGTTTTGAGTAACGTCGCCGAACTCCATTTAATTTCACCTGCTATACTTGGTTGGATCCAACCTGAGAGTCTCCTGTTGGTTTTCTCTCAGAAGTCAAAGTTTCAGGGTTGCTTTGTTCTCGTATTCTATTGTCCCCGTTTGCGAACTTCGCTGCCTTTTCCCCTTGTTCTTCGTCTTGGTATAATCCTTCCGCCGCCTTTCATTACGAAGTGATCTGTGTCATATAATGCACGTTGCCGGTTCAGGTCTTGTACAGAAAGTTTTGGACCTCCTTAAGTAGAATATATAGCCTACAATCCGTCACTCAGTGAAATAAAATTCGGGCAACGTAGAAGCGAAATCCGAAGAAGCTTCGATCCGATAAGTAACATCTTGGTTGATATGACGACGCTGTATCAACTACAGCGCTATTATAATTTAAACACAAATCTTTTACCTATTGCTTTACATGGTTGCAACATTTAATCTCATACCACAGGAAAGCACAGTGTGTGTGAAGACACGTGCAAATATATCTGTTTCAGGAGACAGAAACAGCAGGAGGGTGGAAAAAACTACAAGATGTGAAGCTTTTTTAAAATTGTCCCTCCCGTGTACGTATGTTTTCACACATATTACTAAGACCAACTCGTACACAAATGTGTAATTGTGTACGAGTTGTTTCTGATAATATGTGTGAAGCTTTATTCGGATACTTAAAAAAGAAAAAAAAAGGCGACCTCACAGGCAGAACGGCTTACAGTTCGGAAATCCCGATTTTCCTGAGCTACGAAAATTGTATCACGACTAACAGAGTCCGTAGTTTTATACTCAGTTCACAAAAAAAAGTAGGATATTTCTTAAAACCTACAGCTTGTTTCTACGTTCGATCCAACTCTCATTTCGTAATCTTTTACCAACTGGAGGCTACACAACTTTCGCAGTTGAGAAGGCGCCTTTAAATAAACTAAAAAACGAAAAATTCAGAACACACCCGAAGGACATTCAGTACACAGAACACACACAAATTCACACTACCGTATCCTGAAAAGCTGTGGCCAAGGGAAGTGCGCCACAACCGGGGCTCGTCAGGTAAGGATCAGAAAGCAGCACAGAAGAAAGCAACGGCAATTAAAAAAGGAGGGGCCACGAATCGTGCATAATGGCGCTTCCTTGGAGTTGTTTAAAGTACTGTGTTTCTTTTACGAGCACGTCATGCGGGCAGCATAACTTATGCCACAGACATACCAAAAGAAATCCGCCCAGTGGGAGTGAGTTGTTCCATGCGGACGGACGGACACACATGGCGATCCTACTTGTCGCTTTCCGCAATTTTGCGAAAGCGTCTAAAAATAAAATGCGCGGGGTAATGTTATCCCACGTTCAGACTACAGCGTACGTAACGCGACACCAACTTAGTTTTCACAAAAATATAATTTATAATTTTAAGCAGAGTAGCACCTCTACTGTTGATTAGCCCAGTCAGTAAATTTCTCCCCAGATAAACATACAATCGGGAAGAAAGAACTGAACTATATTTCCTGCTCCGGCATGCAGTAAACTTCCCACTCTTGTTCAATTACGCAAGCTGTAACGTGGAAGTTAGCTGCGGCCCTTCAGCTACGGAACATCAATAGGAGAGACGTACTAGTCACTAATAATGACAAGTGTGACAGCAAACCCCATCCGTCGGGTAATTTACTAATGACCAGGAAGCCATTATAGGGAATAGATGGCATTACTGTTGATAAACGCTGCCAAATTACAGAATATCAATTTTCGAATTGCACTACATGCCTACAGCCAACAGCCTGCATGTCATAGCCAGTACATCGTCTGGCTACGACACGGATGGTCGCCGTTCGAGTCCATGCACAAGCATAAATTCTTCTCTTCGTCATCGTGTACAGAACGAATCTGGGGCGCACCACGCCCCCTTTACAATGGTACCAGGGCAAGGCATCCGGAGCGTGAAATCGAGCACTCACGAGCTGATGCTGAGGTTAGGAATGCGTTAAGATTTACCTCCAGGCCCCTCATACGGGTTTCGGTGTTTAGGCAGTGGTGTCCTGGGGACTGCACCTTACCAAGCATCAGGTTAGCTGAGAGCACAACTCGGGAAATGATCAAACATCTGTCGATCAGTGAAACGGTACAGTTAACAAATGCAACGATATCAACGCAGTTCGTAGGCACATAACTGAAGACAGCATTAAACTCTGTCTCCTCCTTTCATTGGCCATTATTATTATTATTATTATTATTATTATTATTATTATTATTATTACCCCTTCCAATCAAACGAAAGAACTGCACCATACACACCACATTGCAAACGCACGCTCATTGCGATGGCACTGTCAAATTCACGCAAGACCGAGGATACATTCTACCACGCAGGATGATTGCCATGACTGAGGACTTTCGAGGTTGTACTCAGTTCCTCGGGGTATCTCGCGCAGTTCGCCTGACTTACTTTCACATCCTTCTCAGCTTACCAATCAGTCGTCTTCCAATTTGACATACATTTCAAAAACGCCGTTAAATGAACTAAGGGAAGCGTAAACAACAAGCAAAAACAATACACCATATCGCCTGGTTTTGAAAAATAAGCAAGTGTTATTTTCAAATAAAATGACAGAAATATTTTCGTTGTCATTATCCAGCAGGCAACAACCGTAAATACACGGCCGATACTGAAATGCAACATCCGCTGACGACGCCCGTTTTTTTTATATAACCACACATTACTTTTTTCATGTATCCAACTGGCTTACACACAATGTGAGAGCAGCTTAATGTAGCGGGAACAGCCCACACACATTCTGGAAGGTCACGGTTTGAATCTCTCAGCTATGTTGCAGGCTACAATGGCAGACGGATAAAAATACACAACATGCACTTAACCTCCACGCTCCCCTACGCTTCCTAAACGCAGCTTACGCTGGCGAACAAGACATGGAGGCCGTCCAGCGGCACCGGGAGTGGGGGGGGGGGGGGTACTGACTACAGATATTGTTATTTAACTGTGGAAAGTTCTGCGGCTTCGAAATCTAACCGAATGACCGGGCAGTACATTCAGACATTCCGACTGCATCGTTCGAGATTCGTATCTACTATGTACGTAACCTTGGTACCTACTGTATTTAACTACTTACCTACCAGAGCAGCTACTTACCTAACCTACGTAACTACTTACCTACCAGAGCAGCTACTTACCTAACCTACGTAACTACGTACCTACCAAAGTACAGGCTATACACAAGACGATCCAACCACATTCGACTGCGAGTATAACCTCTCCAGTTGACAAATCATTATTAAACAGTATAAGTATCCGTCACTCCACTAATACCAATGACATACACGTAAAGCTTGTCACAAGTACTTAACACGACCATTCTGTAGTCACGCCTATTAAGTATAAATCAGCTAAAATTTACTTGACTCAATCGCGTACAGTGTTGATTCAGCACACTCGGCATGTTCATAACTTCTAGCCACTGAGTCCACAAGTCCCATTTCCAATACTACACGCTTCTACATACAGTACGGCCACATTCGACTGACTGACACATTATACACTATTTACAGGACAAGCTGTTACGCCCGATCCGTTATTATTTGCCTTTAGTCGCCAGTTAATATTTCTCCCACTATCTCACAATAACCTGCACATGGGACTTATTTCTTAATCTCCAAGTTTGTAAGTACTTACAGCTTAATTACCTTAAAACAAATAACGTAAAACGTCTACCATTTATGCGACCAAATCCGTTTACTATACGAAAATTACAATTTACCGCCACTTTATGATCACAATGCAGTTAAAACATCCACGACACACGTATTTACGATGCACTCGTATCTGCTGCCTCGGCACGCGTCCATAACAGTAGTTACAGTACAATAATATCACTTTGTCCTGTGGCTGTCTTGTAACATGGATCCGTTTTAAATGTTCCATATATCTGTGTTCTGTTCACTATAACATAACTACCAAGAGAACAAGCTCCCTTTCGAAACATTTCAGTACTTTCAGATATCAGCACAGGACACAGGTTCCAACACGCACCTGCGACAGCCTGCTCTCTCCTTCAAGGTTACATGCTGACTACGCGACACTCTACAATAACAAGTGACAGTGTGACGGTAGAAAATGGGAGGAGAGGAAGTTTGGCTATGCTTGCGTCCATGTTTGTTCTAGTACGTCGCACAATACGCCTATATCATGTTGGCTTCCAAATTGCTCATTCAGATTTGTTTCCCTGTTCCTATTTGTGTACACATGTTGTTTTCATAATTCGTCCTCTTCCACACAGTTTCGTAGATTTCAACAGTGAATGATGTAGCCCCTCCCTGGTAGCCATGTGCTTCGAAAATTTAGAATTTCATCACTATGTTCTTACACAAACGCTCGATTATCAGCATGAACGAGACAGTAGCTGCCTGAATAACGGTCATATTGGGTAACAATAAGCCAAAGTGCTAAGTTTTTTATAACAGGAGCTTTAAATCGATTACGGCGCACAGTAACTGCTATGGAGCTACACGAAGAACTACGTGTATTTTAAAAGTTTCTTTAAGCAAAGTACAGTACAGCAGGACAACAAGTGCCTATAAACACGGCATCTTAAAAACATAAAATATCGATTCGCAATCTCGTTCTTCTCCCCTTGTTCTGTAGTAACACGAAGACGGGGTACTGTACTGACTGGCTTCAAATGGAATTCGATCCCCGACACGAGGAGAGAAATTTTATACGCCGCAGCGTCCCCATCGGCTTTGGGGCACGGGCAGCGTGTTATCTCACAGGTACTGGGAACCCTTTCGGCGAACGACAAGTAGCCAGGGTGTAAAGCTGATCACTCAGCTCTAACTCGTGCCGAAGTTAAGAATGTATGGCGCTATTCCTCCACTCAAACATAACGTCTTCATGTCTCTGTACCCAATTAAGCATAGTACCAAATTTATCGGGTATCTCGCCTGTTATAAACTGTTTAAGAGACGTAATTTTAGTTCTCTGAACTTCGCCTACCTACATTTGTAAGAAAAAATTCAGTTCCCTTCCATCGACCACCCAGGCCAGTTGACAGAGACCTCTGTTACTAGAAACTCAGCAAATCTGGCCTCACTGTATTTTCCTTTGAATTGTCTATCGTCTAACATACGCAAACCTACAGACACTGTGACGCTCACTGTATGTCAACCTCTGTAGACCATACTCGACACATATACGGTTCGGTCCTAATCTCTTAACGTTTATGCAGTGTAGATTTTCACTCGTTCGTCATTTATATTTCGACGTTTCAGGAAATATCAGTCACACCTGCAACATGCAAATTTGATTAATCTGATTGCTCTATCCGTTTCTGGCTTTATCAGCCAGCTGATGTGTTTTACTTATTCCGCTTTATTTTCAATTTCCAACGATGTTCGTGCAACACAGCTATTGTCCCCTGCACCTGTGATAGAACTGATTTATCTTTCCTAGTGCTGCGATTTTAAGGCAATTTGTATGCATTACTTAGTAGCGTGTCGGACGCAGCTAATTTGTGTTCACGTCAGTAGCATGAAAACACATGAACGCAGACATTTTCACAAGCCGGTAAATTTCAATGTTAGTATAATACAAACACCTCCTTATATGACTGCACGTCATCAGGCGTTTTAGGAGATCAGAGTTACGAGATAATCGGACAATATAAACATAATACTAAATAAAAACTATGCCCCATGTACAAGGTCCTGTCACATGAACAGCATTAGCTTACAAGCAGCTTCCCGTAAAGGAATTAGCTTTGCGCTATAGGATTCCTATGGCTATTGAATTTCAGCAGCAATACAAGAAGGTCTGTCATTGAAACGAACTGTCTGCAAACCCCCAACATTTTCGTGCTGTGTTACGCTGGTCATGATTTAACAGTTCAACACCATGCAGGTAACGACTTCCCTACCCCCACCACTTCGAAAGAAATTCGTCTGATTATTGAAAGCGGTTCTATTCTTCACACATGTCTGCTCATATTGTTTACTCGTCTCCTAACAGAAGCTAAGCTGTCTACTGTCACAGAATTTATTTCAACACAGTGTTATTTCCAATGTTTGCACGAATATTCCGAAAAAAAAAAAAGAACAAAATTCGCCACTATTGGCTACCGAAGGTTTCAGATGTTTAGACAGGAAGTGGGAAGATCAAGTGTGAGGCCTGGCCTCGAGCACTGAGGGAGGAACACAGGCTAGGGGTGTCTGAGAACAGGGTGCTGAGGCAGATACTTGGACCCAAGAGGGACGAGTTAATACGGGAGTGACGGGCAGCTTTAGGATGTGTCCTCCTCATTAAACGTTATACGAGAGATTAAATCAAGAAAAATGAGATAGGAGGAGAATGTTGCAGGTGTGGGGGAAGGAGAGGTGCATTCAGGGCTTGCGTGGAAAAAACTGATGGAAAGAGACCAGTTGGAAGACCTAAGCGTAGATGAGGATAATATTAAAATGGACATTCAAGAAACAGGATGGGGGCGCGGGCTGGATTGATTTTATTAAGAACAGGGACAGGTGGCGGACTCTTGAAAATGCGGTACAGAACCTTCGGGGCATTTCTTGAACAGCTGAGGACCTCGTCCGCTCTCAATGACTCTGTTCCATGGAGTTACTAGAAAAATTAAATCTGGCAAAAATATGTCAATTGTTTCACTTTGCATGTTTACCCTACACCACGGTTTGAAAACGTATAGGCCTATTCTGTAAAGTATCTTGTTCAACAATAACCAGTCACACGTGGCTGAGCACCTGTAAGACATGGGCAGCTAAATAGCACATACTTTTGTGTACTGAACATTTAGTAGTGGCTGACAGTTAAAATCAAGGTAATCGCCAGGCAAAACCAGAAACAAACTACGGGTTGGAACAACAGGCACTGCTTACAAGCCAAGTGTGACTGGTAATTCCATACCATGAAAATTTCCTCCACACAAACTCGTCTCTACGTTTTTAATTAAGCAGGGACTGGGATGTTTTCACACGGTCCTGTCAAGACTCCGTGCAGGGTTTTAGCACAGCTGCACATTATATTCATGTTGTGAATAGAAACCCGCAATATAATGAGTTGCTCTCATACAGGGATTATCCAGTCAAAACAGTTTGCCTTAATCCGGAAATTAACATTTTTCCATTACTTCGCTGTCAAGAAACAACTAAGGGCACTTTCTATGAATTCCATAAGATCTTGAAAACTGCTGGAGCGGATCATAATTGCAAACAAGGAGCTTGGGAGATTTACAAATAGACACAAATATGTTAATAGACGAACACAGCAACTGTTTCGCCTGTAATGCTATTTGTTTCCTTGGGGCAGCAGTCACACGCACAAGCATGCTGTAACAAACCAGCAGAAGCGAAAGTGACGCCGTGTGCTTTGGTACAAAGTCAGAAACTCTTCTACGCTCCTTCAAAACGTTGGTATCTCTCTACCAAACAACACGGCGTCACAGACAGGGTAAGACAATTATTTTCAGTCTCAGCCGTGTGCACTCCAAATCTCGCAAAGGCAGCATCTGAATGACTACGGCTACAGGAAATTAACACACGCAATCAGCGACGACGTGCCATATTCACAGAGATAAAGGGGCTTATTAGTCAACTAACCAAGTGTTATAATTTAACATATTATTCGGCGAGACTCTGAAACATGGTACCTAACATTTAAGGAGTAACACTGTTTTACTGGTACGAAGCAGGACACTTGCACTCAGGGGGCAGAAAATACAAAGGAACGGAGGAGATCATATAATTACGGCTTTCAAGATTTGTACTCTTCGCCAAACACTACTACAGTGATACAAAGAAGAAGCCGGATATAAGCAAGATATTTCGCACACATTAAATTTTATTAGAAAAAAAAACTGTACGAAGACGACCGGTAAGGAGAAGTAGGGTGAGCTGGAAAGATATTAATGGTAACTTAAACTGGATAAATGGGCCTGGGATGAATTCGAATGCCTCATCACAGAAGCTGGTGGTATGCAAAGCGTAATGGTTGACATACGTGCCTCCACGGTTAACACTAAAAACTGTCTGTGTTATGAACACAGGCCATTTACGTATTCCATGTACTTATCACATTAAACAGCGCCTGATTCACTATGCAGCACTCACAGATTGGTCATTCTACTGGAGGCACACCGTGACGTACAAACTCTTTGTACATAGAGTAGATTAATTTGGTCAATCTGCCGATAAAGAAATAGAGAGAGAGAAAAACTTTCCATTGAAACCTTACGAGGTTTAGGTCAGTTTGCCTTCTAAAATTTGTAGAATTTAATATGAAGGTTAACCAGTACGAAGAAGCTGCGCACGTGTAACCAGTATGTTTGCGTACGAACAAGATGGATCTGAAGCACCGCACAAATTGCCCGATGAAACACGGATCTGAAGCACCGCACAAATTGCCCGATGAAACAAAGTGAAAAGTCGCGTTCAGTAGCTGAAGATACAAATGAAAGATAATCAACAAATCTTCTAGTTCTTATACAGTTGGACGAAAGAAACAAAAAGATGCATTTAACTGGCAGTGTGATTGATTCAGTTCCTGATCCGTTCTCTTCATTAATGAACTGCGCTGGAAAACACGCGCATGAGTTCACTCCAGTAAAAAAATGCACACAATCATTCACGTGACTTTTATGAGTCAAGTGTAGCACTGCACATCGCATTTTATGATAAATTTAACGAATTTATTTGTGTAATGAGGTGTTGGGAAACCGAATCCAAAATACGGATATTCCATCAGCGTTCTAATCTATGCTTAAAAACACACGAATAGTGATGAAGTTGACAACATAATGGGAACATGCAAATGGTTTATCGATTTCCTTCTCTTTACTCCGGTCATGTAAATCCGGAATACACTAAAACTGCCTTCCACAAAACGGCCGGAGGATTAGTACCATATAAACTGTTTTATAACCATAAACAAGCGCATTTATATGCAGCTTATAATGGAATGTAGCGATCACAAAACGACGACCACAACTTGGAATTCTCCAATACATTCCTACATTTAATAGCACAACAGAAAGTGTGCAACCATCAAGCGTAAATTTAGGTGAAATTTTATGAGAAATATTGAGACGCAACTCAACACAAGGGCCACGTTAGTACCTCTGAATAAACAACATACTTTTTTGGCGATTATTATCAATTTCCAACCGTTGTTGATCCTTAATTTATCGATTGCGCGGCTGCAGCTGGAAGTTTGTGTTCTATACACTGGACGTCATAGTTGGTGACGCCGTAACCCCACTGATAACAGTCGTTCAGGATTGTACAGTACTTCATCAGGTTAACAAATGCCTTACCTCTTATGCAGCACTAAGCTTCATTACCGTCTTCACAACAGTCCGCCGTTGGATCCCATCCTGAACCAGGTGAATCCACAAAAACACGTGGTTTCTTTAATAAGTACGGTATTCTTATCTCCGCAACTCCGGGCTTTGCTCTTGAGGTTCACAGAGCAGAACTGAGAATGCATTTCTCACCTGCCTCAAGCGTGGCGGACATTCTTCCTGTCACGTCCTTCTTAATTTGATCACCCTCTGAACATCTGACATCTCGTCACAGTCTCTTATAGGATATTTCGAAAATTCGTCACTCACTAGATCAACACGGACGACAATAAACGAATATGAGCCAGTTTAATCCAGTTCACGTCCTAACAGTCTATTGTTAATTAACTTTTCATTTGAATTTCCGTCTTCCACGTGTGTTGTTCAAATAGATTTTCTTACCAAAATCCTTTATTTCATTTCATTTTGTCCCGTTCTCTCTTCCACATCCAGCCCATGTTATCTCCATGACACAGTATCTGGTTATGGAAATCCATCCATTTCAGTTAATTCAGTTTCTACTATGTTTTTTTCCAAAACCTGTTTGCATTTCGTGCACTGTCTCTTTATATACTGCATTAAAGAAAGAGTAGCACGCGACAAAAAGAAACGGAAAACCAAATACATTTCTTCCTGTGAACGATAACGGATCAGGTTACTACGACCGTCCCGATATTCAATATTGGTCAGACCATCTTCTTTCGAATCTATCTACATCTCTTCTCCCATGTGGTTTACAGTTCAGTGCTTTCTTTACGATGCATTGCCATTCATTCGTTAGAATTTTTCCTCTCCTTTCTGACTTGTGCTTCTCCACACAACGCACCGGCGTATCAGAGTATCTGGGCCAGATGGCTGGGAAAGGACGCAGTACAAATAACACAATGAGGAACTTAGTAACGAGTAAACCCTACCCGTCATCGTGTGTTTCTTGGGTGAGCTTATGGAAGCAGAAGAGGCAGGCAGGGCATGACAGGCGGAAAGGACAAATGCGTACACTATTTCAGTAGAAAAGCGTGAAATAAATAAATAAACAAACAAACAAATAAATAAATAACTTGAGAGACACAGGCATAGTACGGAGAATACCACAAAAATGGACCTTAAACAAGCCGGGCGTGAAGGCATGACTGGGATCTTCTGGCGCAATGTAGGGTGCAGGTGTGGACTCTTCTGAGGGCAGAAACAATATTCTTGTTCCACAAAAGAGGAGGGAAATTTCCCGGAACTCTGTTCAATATCGTCAGTTACCCCTGTGATGCAAGCTTCTGACTTCTCTTTCAATAATGCAACTCCGCATATGACGTTTTGATTTGTGACCAAAATATGGGTTCAGAAATCCCACATATTGCGCCTCTGAAAGTAAACACCTAAGGTTAGAATCCTATTTTGGATGCTCCTGTTCTTGCACTAAGAGACTCTTCAGCCGGTACAGCTCAGTACGCTGCGTATGAACATCCAATGCAGTGTGCAGCACGGAATGCGACGTCTTAACAAGTATACGACTTGTACTGATGGATGGCTGTATATTGTCGGAACTCATCATGGCTCCTCTTCCACTCCGGCACCACGGAACAAGAAACTACTTTCCAATACCCAGCCAGCGCTTCCATATATAAACTGCGGATAATTCATCTTCCAGAACGCTGTTTTTCTTTCTTCCTTTTTCAGGAAGTTTCTTAATGGACAGTCTTAGATAAATGAAAGTAGACGACAAGGAGGTAATCTATACGGCCTCACCATTAAGAAAGTGATTAAAACAGTAACACTTTACTTTAGATTAATGACGTGTATGGAAACACAGACGCCTACTGAAAGTAGCCACAGTAGCACGGAAGTGTGGTGGCAATGCTACATTATGCGCAGTTCGTTGTCTCTTGTCTCCTATATACATACACATAATTACTGACCAAGTCACTGTACAGCGCCTTCTGTAATTATATAAAAATATGTACAGTCGAACTCCGTTATAACGTTAAGAAGAATGAATATTATGCGTCACTATAAACGAGTGTCGTTCTAACCGAGAAGCGGCACGTTACGGTTAACAGTGGGGAATTAATTGCTACCACAGAACATCTGACGTTATAGGCGAGGTGTCGTATAAACCGATGCTGTTATAAGGGGATTCGACTGTTTATACATATAAACCACTTCTACCAAACTGATTTTAAACAGTCACTGGCAATGTCATTCAACCCCTATCATTTTATATCGAAAGTAATTAATTACAAAGAAGGAATCAAGCTGTGTGTGAAGAAGGAGAGAATACCAACAGTAACTACAAACAGAAAGCCAAAAAATTGAAGATGATGCCTGAGAAGAGAGTTTCGCTCTAAGAAAACTCCCAGACACTGTCAGGTTAGGTAGACAGGGCGCTATAATTAGCGGCCACGACGTATGTGTATACAGTATAATGTATGGAGGAGAGAGTCATTAAACAAAACTCAGAAACAGCACTTTCTGTGTTATGTGCGCAATTTATAACAAATCGTCTCATTAACGTGACAAGGTCACGGCTGATACGATGAACCTGTATTGCCCACCCGAGCTGCGAAAAGTCACAAACACTTTCGGCGATATGTGCCCGCACTTGACGGTGTCTTTAGCTCCAAATTAAAGGACAGTCGCACTTCCAATCGCACAACAAGTTTGCGAAGTACCATAATTACTTTTAAAAGAGACGGTAGCAAGGTAAAGTGCAGATACGACATACACACTTGCCTGCCACTGTGTGTTTCCCTCTGCCACGGTTTCGTAATTTGTTTTATTGCTGGGTCGCAGGTCGCTCAAACAAATGAGAGACACTAAGACCTGTCAATGCAGTGACGGGTTCACTTGATGGAAGACCACTAAACCAATCAGTTTTTCGGAATGTTTTCCCCAAACGGGCTTCTTGGCAATATCAACATACGCCTGCACCTGCGTTCATATTGATGACCGGCCGGTCGATGGACAAAACACAAGGCAGTTATTAATGTCAGCCAGAAGCACAGTAACTTAATGCAAACTGCGTTCGTTAGCTCTGTTTACAACACACTGGTAACTATCGCCATGAAGCACACTCCTTCAGAAGCTAACAGCAATTCAGCTACTCAAACAGTTTCCCTTTTAACGCACCCGATGGTTTACTAAACTGTTCAAAATGAAGCGCTATTAGGCTCTATTTCAAGCCCCATAAATCCAGCCCCAAAACGTACATTCCGTCTGTGTAACACTTTCTTAATCCGCCTGCTGGCAAGCGTGGGGCAAAAATGGTCTACTCTGATTCTTCAAAGCCGTGAAACAAAGCTGTTATTGCTGCCCCCTAATTCACACTTGCGCTGTTACCGGACGCTCGTCGAAATGGTTCTGCGTACAAAGCATAATGATAATGAATCTGTCATTCTACAAGTAGAATTGCCGTATATTTGCAGTTACCCAGTGGCCGCGCGGTCTAAGGCGTAGGTCTGCGACCTAGCGCTTGCTGGGATCGTGGGTTCGAATCCCACGGACGCATGGATGTTTGTCTGTTGTGAGTGTTTGTGTTGTCAGGTAGAGGTCTCTGCGACGGGCCAATCCCTCATCCAGAGGAGTCCTACCGACTGTGGTGTGTGTCTGAGTGTGATCAAGGGAAAAATATACAACCTGGACACCTACTGTGAGTAGGTAGAGGAGGGCAGAACTACGAATATTTGCAATTAGGAGAACACGAACAGGCTACTGCAGTGTAATTCTACGAATACGAAAGTGTGCAATGAAGTTTCTACATTACACGTAATTACCTTGCATTGAACTACTGTGACCAGACCCTACCAATTATGGAACAAGTTTAACACCCTAACATGTAAGGGCTAATATTAAGACCGTGGTCAAAGTGAAGGCGACTTCATACGACTAACTGCTCGTACGTAGTCGTCTGAGTGAAACGAACGTACAGCTACAGATGCGCGAGGTCGCATTAGACCGTGGTCACATTAGCAGCTTCCAATGGGACCACGACCTAATCCGTTGTATTTCTGAAACACGTAGGAATGTTCGTACTGTTTTGAACTGAAAGCCGCCAAAGTGGACATGTGTGTTGTGTACAGCAGGTGTACGGAGCTGGGACAGCAGTCGAAACAGTGCCTAGGCAGGAATCGCTGCTAGATTCCCGACAGGAACAAAAGCCTTCTCTTCTCTCCAAAGTATCCAGGGAGGCTCTGCCCCCCCCCTTCCCCCTCCAAGGCTTCCTATTCAGTGGAGCAAATGGGGCATTAAACTGACCACTCACAATCTAATGCAGAGAACGACTGGAGCCGTACCTTCTCTCCCCCATGCCTTTACGGAATGTACAGGAATTCTACCTTTATTTTAATCAACGTTTGACATAAATTCAGAATAACTACATTTTTCTTCCTCCAATTTAGTGTAGAATTTCCAAAGCGTGGGGATAGTGACTGCGCTATTCCGCAAAAAAAGTTACGGGTGATAAAAACGTGGAGCTGCCGCAAACTGCGCCCCACTTACACATTTTGTTGTAAATTCGGCCACAAGAAAAATTTTCCCTCTATGCCGACTGTTGAGCACAAAATGTGATGCTGCCTTACGTGGTACAAGTAACAGATTCACAGACCCTGTTCAGCTGCGTTCGCCTGTCTGCGGAACGCCCACTAGAGCCACCTGGTCCATCCGTCACGCTGCCAGCATGAACGACGAACCCGGGAACCGCTCAACAGATTCACAAGAAACCTGCTATGGCTAATTAAGCACAAGGAAGTGAAGGCCCAAAACTTTTTACGTCATGCTTACACAATCTAACTTGTTTATTACATCATATTTATTAATGATAATACTTAAAACACTGTGCCGCTTTCATTTAAAGTTTCCTTCAACTGAAGCATGGCTCAGCTAAACCAGATTAAACTAAAACCCTCCAGACTTCCTTGTTTGAGTGTAACAAACAGGGCTGTGGAGTCGGTACACAAAAGCTCCGACTCCGACTCCTCGATTTTTAAAACTTCCGACTCCGACTCCTCGATTTTTAAAACTCCGACTCCGACTCCTCGATTTTTAAAACTCCGACTCCGACTCCTCGATTTTTAAAACTTCCGACTCCGACTCCTCGATTTTTAAAACTCCGACTCCGACTCCTCGATTTTTAAAACTCCGACTCCGACTCCTTCAAAAAAGCTCAATGTGTATTAATAGTAGTAAACCTATAAGACATTTCGCCACCACCACGTGAATCATCACGTGAATTTGACTTATAACCTATATTTAAATATAAGTCTAATGGTTACTGTAGCTATCAGGGCTGTGGAGATGGAGTATCTAGTTAAGATTTTAGACTGAGGTCGGAGTCGGAGTTGGTACATTTTTTCCCGACTCCGACTCCACCTAAAAATTCCTTCCGACTCCGAATCCACAGCCCTGGCAACAACAACAACAACAGAAACAACAACAACGACGACGACAACAACAACAATTACCCGCAGTCCAATTGACAGACACTCCTTATGTTAAACAGGTGTCTGTATTAAACACTGTCTCCAATTTATTACGTATTTTGAACATCTGCACCCACTAACTGCAAACTCAAATTTAATCTGCTTCTTCAAGCCAGGCCCAATTTATTGTCGGTAAAATCAATTCACCGACACAGCAGACGTTTTCACGTTCTTCTCTTACAACTCCTTACACGTTTATAACAAACTGTCAACAATTTCTCGAACGAAAGCCACCTCGGAACCAAAATATATCCGATTTTTCAGACACTAGTTTAGAGTCGTTGACGGGCCGCAATAAAACACGGAGAATGCGTAGGAGCTGGAGCTGTTCCTGAAAATCTCACAACTTTCTAAATGGGCAATAAAGAGGTTACGACAAATAGCGCCAAAATAAACCAACAAAATAAATGTAGAAAGTTCTTCTTCAACATTCAACATTTCAATAAAGTTACCTCGACATCACAGTGGTTTTTACGAAGTTTCAGTAAACTTCTTTCACCTTACTGAAGAGAACATTCTATCTATAATGGACACAGCGGTCTGAGATTCACGAGGTCACATTTTATCTTCTACACAAGCGCATTTGTCCTTACGATTCCACAAGCCCTTCCTGTGGCTTTAGCACGTCGTCAAACGCACAGACTGAAAACGACGCTCAGTGCAGGAACACTATAAGCTGATTTTTGCTCAAATGGCCAAACATCGTCCCACTTAACGCGGAACCGGTCCACAGATTATGCACTAGCAGTACTTTGCAAAGAGTACAAATTATGATGCTCCCCGCTATGAAATTTTCCCCATACTTCTGCTACCCCCCCCCCCCCCCCACCATTCGCATTCCCACAGCACAACATTCTCAAACTGTCCTTCTCATTGGGTGTATGACACTTGGTATTCTGAACTTCAGAACCCGCTTTAAACCCTAAGGTAAACTGGCTGCGTTGTGGAAAGCGACAGTTACTGTTGGCAGCATGGCTCAGCATAGCAGACAACAGCGATGAATGAGGAATGTGCAAAGGCACTAGGATCCCACATCACTGGATTTGCTTGTCCATTGGGTCGCAAGTCTGATGGACTGGAAGAAACAATTCAGGCGAATGGGATTTGACATTTATGTAGATCCATATGTATGTTATGATTTATCGGATACGCTTGGCTTAAAATCATAAATAATAGAAATATAGTGCGTGAACGGAAATAAAACTAGCTACGCAGCTACGACATTACACGACGCGGCAAATCGACTGTCAGTATGTGCTGTATAGCGGATCAGTAAACCTGACCTTCTGCCGGTGACCGTTCTTTTGAAACACCTGCCGACATGCACCGGTGTCTGATGACATGACCCGAGGTAAGTGATGGAGCGAAGATACTGGGCCCACTGAGTAAGTTCCTTTCCTTTCCTGTGGCACAACAGCCCAAATCAGGCCCAGGCTGCATCCTTTTGGACGAGTGAACAGTCCGTCGCAGATACCTCTCTCCATGACAACACACAGGCACTCACAAGGCACAAACATCCATGCTCCCGGTGGGATTCGAACCCACGATCCCAGCAAGCGCTCTGCCGAAGGCCCGCTCCTTAGACCGCGCGGCCACTGGCATCGGCACTGAGTAAGTTACTGACGAATATGGAGGGTGTTACGGCAACAGGGAGATGGGGGAGAATATCGGCACTTAGAAGGGGAGAGTGACAGAAAGATGGACAAAATTACATAATATGAAACTTAATAATTTGTAGTCTTCACTATTATTAGAGTGATTATGCCACGGATGGGACCATGGGCGGAACACGTAGCATGCATAAAGTAAATAAAAATGTATACCTTGTCAGATACTGAGGAAACAAAAAGCGCGACACTGCAACAGACCAGAGCGCCAAGAAGTAGGCCTAAACTACATGAGAAACGTCGGAGTGACTGCCTGACGTACCCCAACAAGCTGTCAATAAGCGCGTTTCAAAAACATTATAAACACATCAAAAGCAGTGGTTTGCAATATATCTGGTACAAGCCTCCTCGTATTCATACAATAGAAAATTCAGCGATAAAAACATCAAATAATAATTACAAACCGAAAATCCATTTAGAGGAAAAGAGAGAGAAAAACACTGCTGCAGCAACGTTAGGCAGAAACAAAATTTCCCACGAATTTTCCCTTGAAATTAAATTGCACGTCACAATTGCGACTTCGCTTAGCTACTGACACGCGTAGGCCCTACCACATCTATCAGGATTCACTATTTTGCAATACACATCGCGTGATTAGGGAAGTACAAGATCCACACGATTAAATACTGCTGGCAAATGATGCAGTTTGGTGTGGTTACAAATGCAATGGTACATTCACAGCAAAATATCTGGTATACCTGTCTGGCTTATCCAACACACAAAATACCCACTACACGTGTCTCACCCACGTCGGCGTTCATTTGGTCGTCCCGAGAACATTTCATGAACAGCGCGTATTACGAAACTGATAATTACGCAGTTCCTTCCACCCTCCAGCGGCTGAGACTCACTCATATTCGCAAGCTCACGTATTAGAATGTCGGTCGCAAGACCAGAAATCCTGACAAAGGATTTTCATCGCATTCCTCAGCTCTTCGCTCAAATGGCGAGACAGCAGGGAGCAGCTGGTCAGAACCTTATGGGCCAGATCGTTACTCAGTCACCGTGACACGCGAGTTTACGTAACCCCCGCACATAAAGAGACGTCATTAAATAATCGCAAACAATAATTCACTGCATGGACAGTAAGCCCACCGGAATACAAAAAAACACAGGAAAAATATTTAAAATAAGAGAAAACATCCTTGTTGAAAGTGGGAATACCACCAGCAATCACAGTTTTTTTAAAACAGTGACTTTGACGCATAAGTAACGCGCACTTCAACTAAAGCTACATCTTAGCGCTCTAAATAAAATCATAAGAAATACATGAACCTCACGGATAAATGCCCACTCCCGAACCCTGACGCTGTCTACAAGCTACGCACCGTCCCGCCCACGATCACTACCGGCTTTTCCTGCACAAAAATACCGTCTCCTCTACACACGAATATATTTCATGTTAACATACGACGGCTTGAACCCGTCTCTACAACAGTGTGACAGTGCCAAAATCACTCCAGCGAAATCGCTCTGGATGCTATCACACTGAGGTAAGCCCTACGTTTGGCATACGTATATTTCGGAAGCTGGCTCCACTGCCATGCTCACGAGATTGGTCCGTCACATTACCGACACATTACTTTTCTTCATTTTTACTTTCGCTAAGTTTAAGCTGCAGTGGTTATCGCATTTGCATTGTACCCAAAAGGTCCAGCGTTCGATCCGATCTGCGACATCTAAACTACATTTTTTACAGCCCAGGTCAAGCCAAGGCCGCCTGGTTTTGAGGTTTCTAGATCACGCACAATTAGACATACACACCCGGTACGACTCCTCTGAACGAGTAATCAGCCCGTCGCAAAGGCCGCTACGTACACAACACACAACAAATAAAAGATACGCATGTCCATGCCCTCAGCGGTAATCGAACCAGCCGTCCCAGCAATCAAGCGGCCGCAAACCTACGTTTCAGACCGCACGGCTACCGGGATCAGCTTAAAGTATGTATGTATATACATATACATATATATGCATAACACACATCTGACGGCGCAATGACAGCCGGTCGCCTGATAATGAAACGTGCAGACACTCGCAATACGTAATGTAGGCCTATACGGAATGGACGTCAGAATACGAGCATTAAAAGACGGTTTAAACGCATCTGTCAAATACCAAATGAACTGAAGTTAACACTACCAGTTTTTAAAGAGACACAATGTGTCTGTAAACAGGGTCACAGAACTAACCCAAAATACGGCAGGCGTACAAGTATGTCAACACGTTTGACTCTAGACGTTACAAACACGACGTCATGTTTAGGTCCCTTCTCCCCACTTTACACTTTACTTTATGAGACATGAAGTGGTAATTTCATGCAGCCTGCTTCCCTTTCAGGTTACACATCCCTACGGGGAGGACACAAACGGTTGCTGTTAGTCGTTTAACAGCCGTTAACAGCGAAACCTCAAATTACCAACCCAGCCATGCTGCGACAGCGTACAGTAGACGGGTAAACTTGGCTATGTGTTATGTGTGTGTCAAAGGCACAGCTATTATAAACTGAGCACACACCTTCCAATTAGTAAGTAAACTTTGCAATTATTGTGCAAAAAACACAGAATGCTTGCTTCAAAATCATAGCCTAATTAGCTACTGACTTTTCATACTTGCTTGGCGAGCGGCGCCTTTGGAAAATGCTTGTTCAAAAATGGTGCAATCATAATCATGAACGCCTAACTTTCAAAACGACTATGAAGCACGTTTCAAAAGCAAATCCACCTTGTTAATAGTGAAACACTGGAAGTTGAAAATATTCAGCAGGATTTTAATATAAATTATTACACAGAACTTAAAAGATTCGCGTAATTTATCAGGAACTCAGCGTGAATGACTTCCACATTAGGAAGTGATCAGTATTTCTACACACAACACAGTCGCGAGTGTTCCCATCTGCAGTGTTATCGCTACAGTCAAAACTGACGTGCAAACGAATACGATTGAATGAGAACATATGGACGGAAATGAGATGGAATAAACACTTGGACTGGTGGTAACGGCACATAGATGGCTTCACAACATTTATCGATATCCAATAGTATCGACATTTGGCTTGTATCCGTTTACGCCAAGTCAATAAACAGCGACGTAGTTCTTGTGTAAGAACTTTGTTACATTTCTCTTGATCCATTTTTAGGCAGAGCAGCACCTTATGCAATATCAGTAGAACAAAATGTTCTGTTTTCTTTTCTGTATAACGTCCCATAATCGAACAGAAAAAGTACCACATGTCAGACTGATAAACATATTTGAAAATCTCTTGCGATATAAATCTAATGGGAACTGAAAACTTACAGTATGTTCCCTGACTGGAATATTTCCTGTTGAAAGAGTCGACGCCTAAAATTAGTTATATATGTTTCTGAAAATAAGAAATACTAAACCTGCTTACTTCCTCACAAACTAAATACACACGTACAATTTCTTACTTCTATGGAAAGTATCCCGTGACATAAAAACGCAACAGCAAATACACCGGCTTACATTGCGGGTACGTGTGTGGATTTTCCTTCGACAAAAGCTTCTTCGCCTCTTATTACAACAGTGCCGTAAGAGACGATGTAACCTGAGCAAGTATCGTGAAGTGAAACTTATACCGTACGAATATAGTTGCCTGGCTTTATAGTGATGCTATTGTGGTAGATAAAAGTCTCTCCGTTTTAAAACAGAAACTGCTGAAATTTTGAGCCAGCTGCTTGACACTAGCATACGGAGTCTGCAATTAAGTGGCTTGTACAGTTACCTAACGAACACTCACGGCAGATGTGCACAGTATCTACTCTTGCCTCAGGTGATTTCTCTTCATACCGACAGACAAATGTTTATTGAAGTACAGAATTGTGTATCAGCGCTGATGGTTAGTACAGGCCTACACATTCAGCATCGTTGAAACGTATTCACAGTGTGATATCAGTCAGTGTCCCTGACATAAAAACATGTTAGTATAATGATAAATATCTGTAGAAGGCATTACAAAAAGCTCCCGAAACGTCTAAGTCTTAAACATAACTGATTCATGTGCCATATCCAGCACAACTGTAGTGCAACTAACAATATACACATGGCATGGCCAATATGTATCCATCAACCTATTCTGGGAAATACTGGCCCTTAACTTAGGCAATACAGGCCTACCTTCATGGAGCAGAGAAGCTGACAGTCCTTCACCCATTCCATAATGGCCTTGCCTTCCACGAACCCCGACTGTTCACTGCCCAGTTCATAGAAGCCAATGGGCCAGTCCTCAACCAGACGCATCCAGTCCACACCCTCACTTTTTTTTTTTGCCTTAACATTATTTTCCCATCCGTAATTACGTTTGAAAACAGGTCTCTTGTACAAATCTTCGGATTAAAATTTCTGCAAGCATTGCACAGGGAGCTCTGGTTGAAAATCAGACCTACAGTTTCGTGTTGATTTTACAGTTCAAAGTAGCCTATATCGTTCGTGATTAAGGTCGAAAATTCCATGGGTTATATTAACGTTGCCCACAATGATTTCGCACTAATTGATTCCAACACCCTCTGCTGGCCTTTAATGAGTGTTTATACCACCACGATGATAAGACTCACGGCCGACTACAAACAGGACAAAGCCGAACGAGCAGCGTGTAACTGTCTGACGGCCCACGTTTCTTCACGCTGCTTTCGTTAACTTCACTTAAAGTTTACGTGAAGCGGCAAGACAGTTTACTTGACAAGTCATTCAACAAAATGTGAAAGTGAATAAATACAAGGAGAAAATGCACAGAAGGGTCACTATGTGTATTTCTTCGGCTGACAGAACCGCACCTCCGCATTTAACTGCACGGGAGGCTGGGACAGTGTAGTCGGCATAATGATCAGGCTATGGGCTCGAAATCCCAAACGTCGTGGTTTGATTCCCCGCAGAAGCAAAATATTTCTCTTTTATCTGATGATTCCAGGCGAGCTCTCAGCCCATCTATAATACAATTCAAACGACAAAGCTTTTTCCTCGACGGTAAAGCGGCCAAGGCGTGAAGCTGACCACCCACCTCTATCCACTACCGAGGATCTCCACTCCCCCATACGCCTTCATAGCGTGCATATGGACAACTTTCCCTTTCCATCGGAAAAAAATCATGCCACCGGGTCAGGGCAGAACAATAACTGAAAGTATGCGATAACAGAGTGCCGAGGAAAAAAGACCTACGAGGGAGAAAGTGACAGTGGGCAGGACAGAACTGCGTGATAAGGAACTTCATAATAAACTACTTGGTGCTCATGCAGCATTCATAGAATCAGCACAAGAAGGATAAAAGTACAAAATGTTGGTCAGAAATCCTGCAAGTAAGAGGCCAGTTGAAACACAGGCGGAAGTGGGAGAGTAAAACTACAATGGATCGTAACGAAATAAATTGGGTGTCAACTGGATTCACCCGACACTGGGTAGGCTATAAGAGCAGGCTCTTGTGAACGCGACAATTAAAGACTGGGTACCATAACAGGCAGCGAATTTCTTGAATACCTCAGCGACTATTTGTTTCTAAGGAAGGAATCTGCTCCCCAGAGTTAGTTAATTAGTTAATATGTTGCAGCACTGTGAGGACGTTCGGCACATCCTTGTTCAGCTGAGGCACACATAAAGCCTTAATGAACTACTCCCCTTTCATTCACAGAGTTAATTAAGGGTCTCGGGGGATCAATTTGATACTTAGCGCGGCGGTATTTTCAAGTGATTCAAGGCATTAGTAACCTGAATGGCGTACTGATTAAAACGGATCATTCAGTAATGTGTGAGGTTTCTTAAACCTAGGAGAGTCTTGAAAAAATCAATTAATAACAGAACTTTGAGCATTACGAATAGGCATGACAAGAATCTGGCAGAGTACAAAGTGGTTGAAAAACATAATCTCAGTTTAATTATGTTTTTAATGCTCACACTAATGACATTGTTATATACCGCATCTCCTCTGAACTACAATTCGTTTCATAGGTCAAGCGCCACCTGCAGCTACATTCTCCTGTATACAGATGATATGACGCAGTTATTAACACTTGACAACAAATTTAATTCGCTCCCACATAATTTACCAAGTTTCACAGAAATTCTTTCATAGACGCCGCGCAGACCGAATTTTCTGGAGCCCTGTGTGTGTGTGTGTGTGTGTGTACGCGCGCGCGTGCGTGCGCGCGTGCGTGCGTGTGTAGAAACACGTAACGTTGAATTCTATGAATCTCTTCTGTTGTTAGAGTTCCGACGTCAGTGGGAAACTAGCATTCATAACGTCACGTTACAGTGTTTATACTTGAACAGCATTCATTTACCTACGGAATTCATAACCGAAAAGTCGTAAATTACCATGGAAACAACAAATGACAGCATTAATATTACACGTTATATTCAGCACCTAAAGGGCAAGGATGGAAGACAAAAGACCTTTCCACGTTCTAAAATATCAAGTGAAGTTCACGATGAAACCTGTAGAAGCATCACTGCACAGTACGCACCAGTTCTTAGGTTAGCAGTTGCAACTAGCTGCAAAATCTCAATGCAGTCTTGACACTTAATCGAGCTGGAAGACGGAATACCACGCTCCCACCCACCACCCAAACAGAAATCAATTTCCAGGGCACAGAGCTTGACAGAATGCTTTGACGCCTCCAAATTGAATAGATACGCTAATTTGGTACACCATAACGTTTCAATTTCTGCGAAGTCACCAAGACATCCGTCACGAGCGACGCAGCAATGGTCGCGGTATCAGCCCGTGTTTACTGTAAGTCCCCACTCAGCAATAGTCGCGGTATCAGCCCGTGTTTACTGTAACACTCCCCACTCAGACTCGCTTCACTTGTCTCAAGCAGCCAGTTCCAACCGAGTGCCTCAAGAACTCACAAATCGGTGCTTAGACCGTGCTGCGGTTAGCTGTGACACAGTGCTGTACGTACATGAATTCGAAGGAGGACATTCCTTACGGTTCCCTTGACATAATCCTTCCGACCGCACTATGGCCCTGGGGTTGACTCCGCCTCTAACAGAAATAAGTACCAGGAATATTTCCTGGGGTGGGGTGGGGGTTAAGGCGGCCGGTGCGTACGGCTGACCTTACCACCTTCATGTGCCGAGTGTCTTGAAATCTGGGAGCCTCAGCCTCCTGGAACCCTAAGGGCCTGCCCAAGCCTGTAACGGGATAGCTTTACCTTTTTACATTCCTTACTGACAAGCTGTTACTCGATCAAGTGATCAAGAAATCCCAACTTTCACTGAATCCAAAAGTCTGTTGCACTATTCAAGGCCCTGGATGCTATATTTAATCACCTAGCCACTTCATTCAAGTGAACACACACACACACACACACACAAACCAGTATGTGAACATGAAGATGTGACAGTGTTGTAGAATCAAGGGATACATACAGACACAGAAGTTACAGCAAATAAGCCAGATATAATAATTAAAAACAAGAAAGAGAAAACATGCATACTGATAGATGTGGCAATACCAGCGGACAGAAATGTCACACAAAAGGAAGCAGAAAAGAAACTAAAATACAACAGTTTATGTACACAGATACAACGGATGTGGGACATGAAATGGATGATTATACCCGCGGTAATTGGAGCCACCGGAAGGGTAACAAGAGGTTTAAGGAAAAATTTAGAAGCCACACCAGGAAAAGGTTCAACAGATTCGCTACAGAAGACAGCTGTACTTGCAACATCACACATAATAAGGAAAGTACTGCAGTCTGAAACTTGATACCTGAGCGGTGGGGATCACCGCTGGTTCAAGAGAAGTACCAAGGAGAAATGGCCTGTTACAAGATACATAATAATAATAATAATAATAATAATAATAATAATAGGCGCACCAGCAGTGTCGCAGAGTACGCACAGAACTCAGTCGCTGTTCGCAGTGTACCTTGTTGCATCTCGGTGGTGCGGAAGATAACCAAACGCGACTTCAACGGTCCGTCCTACATGAACGATCCCAATCGTGAAGGACAGTCCTATGCGTACATTCGAGTCACGGAAGGAAGCGGGAGAATTCAATAACAAATACAATAAAGATCACAGCAAGTACCTCAGTACATACCATTCCTTCAATTCGCAACAGTCCCACAGCAACTACCACACTAGAGCGGCGCTCTCTCCCCACACCTGTTTGTACAAAGAGTATCTGCCGGTTAACTGGCGATTTCAAAACCAAATAAGAAATAAACTACATACGCTGGCTAGCGAATATGATCACTGAGCTCTGTACAGCGCAGACATTAAGAAGGGCTGGAGCCACACGTCCATTCGCTCGCACTGCTTCACAGTGCGCAAAGAGACAACGTTACTTTATTCTACCTTCATCACTATGGTTATCCCGTAAACCCAGTCACGGCTATACCACTACTGCACTGTAACGGGAACCTGTGGTAAGAGAACTGCCTGAAGTCTCGTGTTCCTTAAGCACCCTTGCAGTGAAAAAAAAAACACGGGGAAATAAACCACAATTAAGGACTGGAAACTATGTGACAGCAATAAACTGGCCCAGAGTTATTGGGACGCCTTCAAGAATTATGGTCATCAGGTTTAATACAGCTAATGTGAACTACAATTTAAGTTTGTGGTAAAACCACGACTGACTGACTGACTGACTGATTGACTGACTGTGGTTTTACTTTAGACTACAATTACAATTAACAAAAAATATTAGATTAGCTCGGCTATACAGGGTGATTGTTAGGCTCACATTTTACAGTTGTCACACCAAATTATTAGCTCCCAGACTACTAAACTCTTGCAACTGCATGCGACACACATAAGCTAAAATGGCTGTAACCAGAAATTCCTGCCACTTATAATCCCAAACATTCCGGCATATACATTTCAATTCCAGCATACGACTGTGTATAATTATGCTGCATCAACATCCAGCATCCACAACAGCCTGAGGCGTAATTCAATGCACATTCCCGAATGATGGAAAATTTCGGTGCAATTACAGCAAAGGTCCATATACCAGTAAGCAGGACGCTTTCATATACTTTTGAACGTTTATGTCATACGTTAAAGGCTGTACACACTCGCATGTTATGTGTAAATATATATAGCAATGATAAAACAACAGTACGATTCCACTTCAACAGACTTAACAAGGCAGACAAAAAACATAATTCCAACTGCCAAAATTAATGTGTTCCATGTCCGTGCACTATATTATACAAAAACACTAATCACCAACAAATGCACAAAGAGAGTTTTATCATCAATCGTAACACACTCCTACATGTTTCGACCCTGCTGGGTCATCTTCAGGGAGAACTTTTTATTGTTATCGTTACACTAAGGTTGCACTTTATACTTGAGCGAGAATGTGCTGTTGACTGTGTACTGCGTTGTTTTTGGAGGCGTGAACTGTCTGCGGTCCCGGCCTGCAGAGAGTTCACGCCTCCAGTACACAGTCAAGAGCACATTCTCACTCAACTACAAAGCGCAACCTTAGTGTAACGATAACAATAAAAAAGTTCTCCATGAAGATGACCCAGCAGGGTCGAAACATGTAGGAGTGTGTTACGATTGATGATAAAACTCTCTTTGCGCATTTGTTGGTGATTAGTGTTTTTGTCCAACTACCAAAATTTATTATTCACGCAATAAGAATCAATACAAGCACATCACCAATTCGAAACAATAATTCATAATTAAAACCACAAAAACAGACGAAAATAACAGAATGCCAAACCAAAACATAAATTTCAGTTTGAAAAAAGTAATAAACTAATAAAACTGTATGCCGTCTGGGTTCGATACTTCTATGAAATAACGTCCCCTCATTAAATTGCGAAACAGTCTTCAAAGGGAACTCGTAGAAGATTCATTGCTGTATATGAAGGCACATTGCGCACGTAAGGTATTACCATTCCCCTTTCATTAAAACAAGCGCAGTACCTCTGCAGTGACGGCTTCCTGAAGAAACCTCCACAAAGGATTAAAAATTTATAAATGCCGAAGATGTATCAACTGCATTACCACATTTCATCCTCTCCGACAACAACACAAATAAGTGAAACAGTTGATTAGATTAACGAACTAATAACACACGCTGTCTAGGCACCTCAGTACTCTGAGCAGTATCCCAGCACGTCCCAGGCGTGTTGTTGGGAGATATTTATCGAAGATAACAACAAACAATACTGCAATAACAAAACATCGCGGTGGGCACAGCAGTCGTGCTGAACTGTCTGGGTCGGACAAATTTGGATTCCAGTGTTCCTTCTCCATCTTCGTTACTTCATTTTTAAATTAGTTTTGTTAGTTAAATGAGGTTCCTTTATTTCGGTTTCCTTTCTAAGAAAGTGGTTTTTACTTCTTCGTACAGTTTAAACATTAAAATATTTCATGCTATACAACAGTAGCGATGGCATGAAACATACCGTAATTAGGATGGATATAAGAACATGGACAAATAAGAATCAGAAAGATTCCTGCTTACTGTTGTATGAACTTAACGATCTGATGAAGGCCCAATGACAATGAAACACGTAATCAGTTAAGGAGCATGTATGAAAATAAACCTGAACTTCCACACGATGAACAGTAGGTCAGGTATATTCGTTGTTCCAATGAGTTCAACACACTTATAATACAGTTACTTTTCTTTGTTCGGTCAAAATATGAATCAGATATGTAACGTTTTCAGACAGGTTAACTTTTATGAGCCACAAGTTAAAAACTCACAGTAGGTTTTGTAACTGAGAGAAATTACGTGCACCAACTGTGTCGTACAGCTGTCCTCGATGTTTATAACCAAATGCAGAACAACACAGTCGCATCTGCTGTAACACTTCTCGCAGTGACATAAGCCGCTTAACAGTTCGGCAACACAAACTCTCATTTCTGCTTTCAATTCAGCGTATTTCTGTTCCATACCGTAACCAGCGCACTGCAGTGAGTGAGTATTCAAAACCAGGCCGCCTGGCCTTAGCCACTGTCAACAGGACGTGTAACTTGCAACACCACCCATCCATCCACGATATTTGATCACACAAACGTCTCCAAAGGGAGTTATTTTTCTAACTTTACTGTTATTGGCAGCAGCAGATAGCACGTCAGCCCCACACTACATGCACTTGGGCAGGAAGGAGGAGCCCACAACTACAATGGATAACTGTCTGCCGTCTGGGACCATGCAAGACTCAAGACGCGTGATAATACTGAAGCTTCTACTACGGTTGAAGGATTTTCGCGATATGGCATCGTTTGTGGGATTTCTAAGATCGGAATCTCGCATCTCCAATCCAGCAAAACAGCGTCCAGAAGGCAAAGCAAACACAGAGGTCGGGCAAACAACGCGCTATCTTAGGCCACTCCGCATGCAGGGCATATTACACGAGGCAGTTTACACTAGCAGAGTATCGATATTAAACTCGAAGCCTGTTATGAAGGGACGAAGTGCAATCCTCATTCAGCAGCTAAAGGCGACAGTAACCAACAATTTTCCGCCGTTTATGTAACTGGATGGTTCACTGTTTTGTTCATAACAGCCTGCCGTTTCTTCTTACCTGGGTCAGTTGAAACCAGCACAATCATATTACCGTAAGACCCATTTTAGCATTATTCTCCCATCTACAGCTGTGTGTCCTAGTTGGTCGGTTCCACTCAGGCATACATAATCCATAGGCCCGAATCAGCTACGCTACAGGCATGATTACTCGTCGCTTCACAATATCGTGATTTTAAAAGTAAACATTTTCTCAAAATGTCTTCGCTATTTCTTGTTACAACTTTTTTTTAATCCGGTAGCTTCTAATCCTGAATCTCAGAGCTAAACACATCCTTACTTAAACATTACCTACCCTACGAAATAACAAGGAAGAGATGCGCAACTTGATGCCCACAGTTTATCGCCCCAAGCAATATTTCGTGTGTTGTTTAACGCCGGTTTAAATTACTAACATTATATAGCGTTGGTGACAGATAAATGAACAGTAGGGAGCACTGGTGGAATGATACTGACAGGGGCAAACCGGAGTACTCGGAGTCGTCTGTCCACCACAAATCCCACATGCGCTGGCCTGGGACTAAAGAGGGCGTCCACGGTCAGAGGCCGGCGACAAACTGCCTCAACCATCACGGCAAGGGCCATCATCGTCACTGACTGAACTCCTGAAGACACTAAATTCGTCTATATTGGAAGTATGTTACAAACTCTAGGGGGGGGGGGGGGAGTTCATTACAAATACCGACTAGTTAATGCTGCTCAGCAAATATTACTGTTCATTTCGATAATCATATGAGATACATAAAATATGATGTGAGGAAAAGCTGGAGTGTTTCAATGGCGGCCCTACATGCAGTTAACACTGTGGTTTGAAGTGCAAGAAAAATACGACAGGAGCCATCACGAGGTTGACGATTAGAAAAATTCAGATTTATTCATGAAAGCAGGTGACTGTTGGTGTTGCGGTGGAAAGGACCGTGACGCAGTGACAGCTGAAGGACTCTTACACAGTGACACCTAAACCAATCATGGTCAGTGTGTTCCTGCTACTGCACCCCGTGCCTCGCAGCTTTCAATGCATTACATAAATATTTCATTAAAACACACTCTTTCAGGCGGCTTGCTAGTGTTTGTGAAATCTTACCGTGTTTTAAAAATGAGGACAGAAGAGTCAACCGTCAGTTATCGCTGAGACACGGTCGATGTTTAGTTTATATAAATTGTTTAATTACACCATGCGACAGGCGGCGAACTGCGGACACTGTGCAAGCAGAAAGAACGCTCTATGATGGATGAGTTGTCAGGCTTGGTACAGTCAAGGCCACGCGTAAATCTTGCAACATGCAATCCTGGGACGTCTGTCTACTTATGAACCCACACTCAAAAAATTACTAGGGTAATAAAAAAGGGAAGAGACCACGTGCGATGGCGACACATAGGTGGGAGATCAATAGTAAAATGGACCTCTAATTCAAGAAATCGCGTGTGAAGATGTGGATTTGATTCAAGTAACTCAGAACACGGACCAGGGCAGCCTTTTGTGAAACATACGATTAGGCCTACATAACAGGCAAAGAAATTGTGAGCGGCTAATCGACTATCAGCTTCTCAAGATGGACTATAATTGACGGGTTCAGATGCTGCAGTAAATCTGCCGTTTCAATCTGAATAGCATATCCTGCTTTCGTGTCTGAGAACACAAATTGGCAACATTCAGTGCTCATTTTCTTCGTCGTACGCGTACAATTATAGCGTCACTCAACGCGACTGAGTATGACGTAAGAGGTAGAAACTTAATAAGGGACAAACGTTACATAAATATTTCATTATATGAGGTTCCACTTTCTCGAAATTAGGCCTAATTAAACTATGAAACTTGCCACACTCTGCAGTAACGAACCTTCACACGTACTGGCCACACTAACCGTACAACAGTTTCTGATCAAGTCCTTTCACACACACCTGCAAGAACTTTGCCCGCACCATCTCCGACGTGTAGGTTAATAACCAAAGTTATGTTTATAAATCACTGAAGATATCTGGCGAAACATTGCAACTAACCGTAAGTCAGGGGGATGCAAACACCGTACTCTTCACATCACTCAGACCAGAACACACGCAGAGGGAAACAGCCGCACTGCTAACGTGTATCCTACGCGTATGTTTATCTACACGCCACACAAAAGCACGTCAATTACAAACCAAACTATTCACAGGATTGTCCCTACACTACTTCATTCAAATGTTTGTTTTGTTTCGAGTCCAGGCACTACAACAATTTAGTTCCTAAGAGGCCTAAACAGGCATATATACGTTTATTTTAAAAGAGGTTTCAAGTTATATTACGAGTTAAAATAGACGCAAGGTAAGACACATGCGTCCCCGTGTTTAATTAACAACGCGTCACAAAAACTTATGGCGAAATGTACGAGGCCTTTTAACCTCAGTTGTGTATGGATACTTGAGGTCTGATTTACATGTGTTCCGGCAGCTTTATTCTCGGAGCCCACTGGCAGAAGGTTCGGTGAGTCCCAGAGACCGTCTCGATCGGGTAGCGACGAGAAGAGATCTGTGCTTGTCGTGAAACGAATCCTGGCCTCACAACCCGCAGACACTCGCTACATTGACTGAACTCTCCCAGGTTCATTATATAGAAGAGGAGGAATCTGTATTCTGAAATTCAGTGTTTTTGTTATCCTTGTATGAAATTCATCGTGACGGCGGTTCCTTTGTTATTATATGACGTCATAACCGTATCTCTACAATCGTACTATTTAATCCCGACATAAGCATTTCCCCCCTCGCCCCCCCCCCCCTACAGCTCCGCAGTCAAGGGCCAAATGCTTGGTTAAGAGCTAAACCCTCACAACCGCCACAAAAGAAATGGGAAAAGAAAAAACAGACAAAAGGAGTTTAAGAAGATTGGCAATGTTTGCTGGGGATTTAGGTCACACCGTACCACGAAACAAAATAAAACAGTGTTACATGACAGCATACACAGGCGTACATGATCTCTCACTTTGAGTGGAAAAGCGTTAGAAGGCAGTGCTGAGGAAAGTATTTCGATGTAAGAGGACTGAAGCAATTAAGGTTAGTTACATAACGAGAAACTTGGCGATTTACAGTGGTCACCTGATGTTTTAGGGACAGCGAAAGCTGGAATCCTTATGATAGAAGCATCATGGGTAAAATTGGGGAGACAAAGTGGTAAAATCTCTTGGAAAACGTCCAACTCTGAGAAGAAGAATAAGATGAAGGGATACATTGTGACAGGCCGCACGGAAATGGAATGGAAGGGAGGAAGGGTAGTGTCAAATAAGGGGTTCTGGCATTAACAATGCAGAACTTGACTTTCTGTTACGACGTTTGGCCCACAACGCTACAGCTCACATGTAAACGTACTGCCATACCCGAAATACATGCAACGAGGACATTTCGGAGACACGGATGTACATTATTCACCCCTGCACTAGATGGACGACTTTTCGCATTCCAGTCCCTTAACCCATGAGAAACTGTCCTCAATGTCGACTGCGCAGGAAGGTGGAGGACCTCAGAGCAGCAAACGCATGTCTAACCGCAGCACGACCAAACCTTGTGTAGTTCACAGCCATTCGCTTGATGCACCTCTGGATTCACACGCTGAGCAAGAGAGAGAGAGAGCTTGTGCGTGCGTGCTTGCGTGCGTGTGTGAGAGGAAGAGAGAGGCCGGCAAGCAGAAATGCGTTGGCGGTCTCGGGAGAAGGGGTTCAGACAGCTTAGAATGGCGACAGGCCTGAGAACATAAACAGATGTGCCGACAGCCGGATTTAAACAGATCTCTTCACCGTCTACGGTAACAAGAAGAGGAATCCTTATTTATTGCACTCAGCCCTTCTTAGAAATTCCATTCTCCCCAAACACTATACAAAAGTCTACACTTCTTTAAATCTCACTATTTAATTATTTCCACACTGAGGTGACACCGCCTCCTGCGTCCCCGCACGCGGTGGTTCCTTACTAAAAACTCACTGTTGCCGATGAAGCATCTAGCTGTCCTGCTGACCTAGTCATCACATGCACTACCACCTCAGCACCTCAAATACATAATGCTGCAAGTTACATAAAACATTGTGCAATAACAAGGTCTTCCTCGTCATAATTACATTCCCCTACGCGAACCGCTAATATTAAAATGGATATTTGGCGAATAAGTGAGTACTGGCATCAGCTAACTCGTTGCAAAAGGTAATGGCGGACTTTGTGAACAAGATGGTGGATACTTTGGTTAGTCACGGACAGACACTCACAACTACCGTCTGCTCATGACGGTCTCATTACGTCAGCATCTCATACGTAACTTAGGCCTATGTACATCATCACACTTCCCGCAAGTTACGTTCAATGATGCAACCATACCAAACAATGCAACTAATACAATATCGCAGTAGAATATGGCACAGAACTTTCTTCCCATCATGGTCCCTTCCATCCACCTGCTACACTGACAAGTCTGTCTTCCGTTTTAAATTCATCCTTCCATTTCCTCCATCCTCCAAACGGCCGCTTTCAATACGTTACCACCTAAATTATATATGCATTTCTTGTCTCCCAATTTTTACCACATGCTAGATTTCACTGGGTACAACACAGAATACACATGACTTATACAAACGAGTAACACCTTATATTATTATCACAAATTGTTCACTTCGCCCCGTCCACCGTCCTTAGCTCCTCTGTTTCCATAGCAGGCCAATTATGTTCCCAGACACTTCCAAATCTTACCTTAAAAAAAGCACCACGTTTCACAGCTACAGGAATTAAGGGTAAAAACTGTTGTGTCACTTAACATTTTGTTTTGTAAAGCATACAGCACCAAACACAGCTTTATCTAAATAAGACTCATAAGAAGCACTTCCTGAATTTATTCTCCTCGTGAATCAACCACGAACCACAGTCCTGGTTTGTGCGGTTGTTCCCACTAACTTCATTCAGTTTCGAATTATGTCCTGATGGACAGTTCGACTCCACAGCGTGACATCTTTCTGGAAATGCGAGCAGGACAACTCATACAGCAGGTGTTACTTACAACAGCTCGGTTACAACAGATATTGAGATGAATGCCGGATGTAAAGGTGTAACTTATGTAATTCAGTTGACGGTAACACGGAGTTTCCATTAGTTTCACCCGTTCCCAGTTGCGTTCCATCAACACGCCACTGTATCGTGTACTCCATTAGTGTAACTTGCTGTAGGCGGCAGCAAAGGTCTAGAGGGAAAACGCAACAGTTTGCTATTATGCGTCATTGTATCCTAACGTGAGTTAAATGTGATAATTCTGAGTTCATTCTGTATTTATTACTAAAACGTCTTGCGTACTGGCAGTAATAACAAATTAACGCCACTGGAGGCTGCTATATACGAATATGTTCGATCAGTCTACAGTTCCGTTAGCCATCCCTGCCTACGCGGCCCTCTGCTGGTCGAAGTCAGAGGATGGAGCATCGCCGATACCAAAATCTGGACAACGGAAATCATCCAAAGACACTTAGAATGTATTTAAGTCTAAACTCTAAGAACATGAGGGCTTCGCTCTTTTTGGACGTTATGCAGCCTTCATTGGTACTCAGTTAACGATGTTCCGGGATGGAGAGGCTGTCCCGAAACGTCGGTAACTACCAATCAACGCTGCGTTACATCCCAGAACAGTGAAAACCTCATTTAGGGCCTACACTGCGGCGGAAGCCTGAATCACACTTTACGAACTTCTTTTATTTAATAAGCAAAGCTTCCGAGCCATCGTACTGACCTCCATATTTTTGTGCCTGTCTGTCCGTTTCCGCTCACTAGAACTCATACTGTATTACAATCACTGTAGGCGAGACATATTTCATGAAAACCACGTCAGTAGAGGACAGTCCTCTTTTTACAGCTCAGCCCTTTGGTCCGAAATTCGCCCTCTCTATTCCCGTATTCAAAAGAGCCACCAGTGGACTGCATCCTGGGCTGACACAGTCCACACCCTAGCAGCCTATTTAATATTCATTTCATTATTATCCTTCCAATTACGTTACGGTCCCCCAGCTGCCATTTCCCATTCTGGTGCTACGAATATGTGAGTTACATGTTCCACCCCTCCTACTCTACTTCGTAGCACCGCCCAGCCAGTATCTGGTGCAGACTACAAATTGTGGACTTCTTTTACACGCGTGCGGTTCCTCTCATCCCCCCTGTTATTATTCCCTGCTATGCCCAAATATTGTCCTCAACATCCTGTAGTAGGCCTGTGTTCTTCTCCTAACATATTCTACAGTAACAGAACGACTTGCACTTTAACCCTATAGCACATTCGGTCGCCATCATCCGAGCACCAGCTTATCAGGGTACAACGCCTACACGGTTGCCTGCTGTTTGTGCATGTACGACCATGTCTCGGGTGCTTCAGTCAGATACAATTTCGCCCAGCAATCCCAGCTGCAGAAGCGCGCAGTGTTCATTCCACATTACAGTGCGGAGTTCTGACACAGACCCAGTGTTCGTGAGTTGGACCGACTATATTTTCAAAGCGGTCACGTCAAATCCATACGTCTACTGGCATCAGACATGGAGGTACGTATCTATATGGTGAATCGATCTCTGGATCGAACCTTTATTTTTATAAATGATGCATAATTATTTAAACCCATTATAAGAACGAAGAGTTCTCCTTGTACAAGACATGAAGGTACCGGGAGGGAGTGGGAAGAACGCCCGACCAATTCTTAACCTCGCCCCCCACCACTTTACCACTGAATAGGACGTTGAATGAACCTCAGAGTCAGCCTGGACGTTCACGGGACGAGAAAATGTAGCATTTGTACCATGTCCAATGATATGTGGGTCGAAACCCATGAATGGTGAGTAGGCGAGGATTCAAAAAAAGTAATAACAGGCCACTCGCGTGCTCTTATTAAAATAATGCGAAAACCTCAGTGGCGATAGCCGGCCACGATTTGAACCCAGTACCACCGGAATACAAGTGAACAACGCCACAGGCACAACAGCCTGATAAATTCTGTACCTAGTTGCACTCCATCTCTACTGGCGAATGGCGAGTACTGTCATCAAAAGGGCCTCAACCGCAGTTTGAAAAATCCTTACCAACCTGCGGTCCATGACCATTTACGTGATAATACGTAACATCTGCAGTTAAACCAGCATCGTCAAATAACCTAAAGATCAAACATCGGAGGGGGTCGCTCACTCGTCCTACTTCATTACCATGCACGATCGCCTGGATACAGCTGGGAGTGCGGTCATTTAGAATAACGTACTGTATAAAGCGGGTCGCATGCGGCCTATTTGGATGTCTCTGATGGTCTCCAAAACAAACCGTAAATAACTGGGCTTGGTAATTAACTGTTATTAATCGTAATTAAATTGTAAGGAAAGCAAGTGACGCATGCTGACACACTGTATCTTGTTAATAACAACCTTATCATTGTCACTGTATTTATTGCATTACACAAAATTAAACGGAAAAAATCAAACACTACATAGGCACCTATAAACACATCTGAACAAAGCTGCTGCAATAAATCGTGGGAACTGTATTGGGCACATTGAGAAAGAAACTGGTTACACGTCTCTACACGGTGGATAGCCGACAAAGTGACACAGTGATTTTGCATGAGGACACAAGACCAAAACAATCAGACAAGTGTGGCTACAGATCGCAGTGGTGGTGACACTCTAAACATGGCTTCGCCAGGTGCCCGTGATAAGTCTCGGCCGGGTTACCGGCAGTAGTGAAGCACGTGACCCGTGCTTTCTTCATTCCTCATCATCAGACAAGGCAGACCCTACTGCTCACCGTTCATTATTACCTTCCTGCTACATTCAAAGCTAAATAATCTACTCAGTTGAAATAGTGTTGTCAAAGACCCCACAACTAATTACATCACGGCACTATCCAACAGTTTTCCCTCAAAAGGAAGAAAACCACGAACAGCAGATCACGACAGCTAGACCGCAAGCCAAAGTTCGAATGAAGTCTCCCAGGTCATATAAAGCTAATAACACTTAGTGCCGATATCGTCTTCACCCTCCCGTTGATTCCTCTCGTACAGCTCCAAATCCCTACCAATTTTTTCTCCAGTATCTCCAATGTATGTTTTTTCTTTAAGAAGCATCGTTACTCTGTACACAAATATGTATGAGTGCGAGTAGAGTTCAGTGTTTTATCGACTCGCCGGTACTGTTTCCGCACTTCCAAGAACATCAGCAGAAAGCTGAAACCATAGTTTGCGCACGGGGCTTCATAACGTAACCAAACACTCTCAACGGAAACAGGCATCGACGAGCAAGAAGTAGGCCTAGTCGGAAAGTGCACACTTGAGAAAGAACAACGAAACAGCAAATGATAATCCTAGTCGCTTCTGTTCTACAAGGCGCATGCCAATTGCAGTCTTCCATGCATAATGTATTTCTGCAACCTTCGGAAACGTACCCTCACCACAGTTCAGCAGACTGCCTGCCACTGTTGCTGAAGAATGACGAAAAGAAAAGACAAGAAGATACATGGGAACGATGTTTTGCCAAAAGCCGAACATTCTAAATACAGGCAGATAAACGCTCAAACGCCGCGAAAGCTGGCAGCATCAGCTACTAAAGTAATATGTAAATGTCTAATGTGCATATATTAAACGACTGGGGGAGGGAGTCCATAACCGTCTCTTTTCCATAAGACGTTTTACCCAGCACGCTGCGATCACTGCATATCGGACACAGTTAGTTTAGAGTAATGGCTAAACCAAACAAAACGGGGCGCAAAGAAATTGCTGAAATTAGGCTATATATATTTCGCAGTTATGGTTGGTCTAGGGACCGACCACGTTTATTTTTCAAGGCCAAAAGAATTCCACAGTAAAAGAGGCTTGGGAAGAACTGGCATAGAATGAAGACAGTAGAGTGTGCAGTAAGCAGAATGGTGGCTTCTCAAACTTCAGCTTATAAAAATGAAAATGAACACGTAACAATATTCGTGAATGGACCCAGAAGAACGGCACTGATGTATCTACTGCTCTTCAATAGGCTTCCCCAATAATTGTATTCTTCTGCTATTCTAGGATTAAATTCAAACCTACACGAGTATTGACACAATATTCACGTTTCAAATTGTCTTCCTTTCTGCTACATCTCTTGACACTTCCTCAGATTTTCATTTCCGCTGTGTAAACATTAGCAACATTTACAGTATTCTTAATGGACGTTTTCACTGCCATACAAAACTGTAGGGACTGTTATGCCGTCACTTGATTATACCAGTACTGTCAACTTTCCTTCTCTTTTAGACCAACTCCTTGTCTTCATGTTCTATTTATTGCCCCAGGCCTACATGTGCGTCGATATATATATATATATATATATGATATACATCGGCCAACTTCTCGTGATAATGCGCGGACTATAATCCGCATTTCTTCCTTCGTTTCAAATTTTCAATGGTTTTTCATCTCTTTATCCGTCTTTCAACACACCACGTCATTACACTTCATACACTATTTACATAGTAAACCCCTTTCAACGTCCGCACAATTCTTTGCCAATCTTTTCTCTCAATCTTTCCTTCCTCTACAGATAATCAGTCTTCATCATAATTAAGTGTTTAATTTGCCGAAAAAAGGACGAAATGTGAAATGAAAACAGACAGTGCCGTAATCGTTTAGGCTAATTTGCATCCGTAACAAATTAATGGGCATTCTGTAGACTGCTCTCTGCATACTTTCTAATTATATTCCAACTGGAGTCATGGATATAATGTTACTTTGGCACCGTATGATCCCTAATCCATGCACGAATCGATTATACAGCAACAGTACCAACAAAACCCACACAAGTATATTAACACTGTTTATACACACAATGACGTCCTACATGTTTCGGCCAATCACGTGGGTCATTTTCAGGGAAGTGAAATACAAAAGACGAATACATAAAAGGTTAAATTACTGAAGTATCAGACGCAATCCACACACATAAAATAACAATCATAAAAACCATAGTTTAAAATGCATGAGATAAGTTGCTGTTAACAAGAAACGTACGCAGTAGTGTTGGAGTGGATGGTAGGCCTATACACAGAAGCTTCACGTAGCAATTCGCCATCCCAAACAATGTGCCAGGCTATAGGCCTAGCTAGCACGTCGAAACACACAGCAGTCGGCTTTAGAGATTTCGCTCCGCCGAATACTGAAACCATTCCAGTGTTTCGGCGTACAGTGGAGTCGTCACCTTTCGGGAGAAGTGGACCAGCGAAGGTCTCGCGGCAGGAGCAGCAGTTGAAGTGTGGCATATGGTACCTCTATACGTTGGAAGGGGGCCGTGTGAATAAGAACTAAACCGGTGCCGCCAGTACCGGTCCACCTGCTTCATCGCCTGTCACCTAACGGTGTACACTAAAACGACGCGGCTTAACTACTTACACATTTGACAGAACTACCTCCTTGAAAAGCCGATACGGCAACCCGTCAGCTAATCTAAAATTTCTCCGCATTTTACGTAACCGTAAGTTCACATCAGTGTTCATAAAAGCCCGTCATTTGTCCATATCCTGAGACAGACGACTACAGTCCACGCTATCCCAAATTACTTCTTCAGTAACCATTTTACTATTATCCTCACACCTACGCATAGGTCTTCCAAGAGGTACTCACATTCCAAAGTTCCAAATCCCATGTCCTTTTTCCATTGCACAGGCTTTTCCAAAGAATCCGTCCAGGTCCAAAGCCTTGTACATTTTGTAACATATTGATTTATATTTTACGGCACGCAGTTGTTAGCCTCTCGCCCAGCCACCAAGCTGTAGGGCCACGCTTGTCAGCTCTCCACGACAGCTTAGCACTGTGGCAGTTACCCTTCACATCTGGAGACTGGCTCCGCCATGCCGCGGTCACATGAACGCATTAGACGTAAGCCGCGAAAAGTGCAAACTTAGAAATCTAAGCACACTCCTACAACACAGTTCCTACAAAATCTGGTGTTGTGGGAGGCTTTGCGTTACCACCTGCACTCCTCATGCGTTCTGCAGTGACTACCAAATTCATGGTAGAAGGCATTGCTGTTTTCTGGATGCGTCGTGCCATTGGCTGCGGCCTCGTCAGCTACGCTCTGTGGTTAGAACAGTTCCTACCAGGAGCAAGTTCTACAACTTAGTTTTACATGTTCTCTGTTCTGCTGTATCATTAACCTTCTAAAGCCTAGCGGTAACTTTACATACGACCAGGTTTAACATTAAAAAATTCTACGTGGTGCCCACATTGCGTTTATGTGTTTTGTACGGATCTCAGAACAAACAGCAACTTTTGCCTTATAAAACATTACGAGATTGGTTTTTATAACCGAAGTGGAGAGTGTTTACAGCGCGGTACGCACTGGGTCCTTATATAAAACAGATACGCTTCGTCTTTAAAGGGTTAATGCAGTCAAATACATGATCGTTTATGGGCGCTAAAGAAAACGTGACAACAATTCGAACGGCAAAAACAATAACAGCCACAACAATACTGCGTGAGAATGGATGGCTGAAGACAATGCCTAGATCTAAGGGAGACAAAGGTAATTACATAAGGATCAGCATAATCACTTGTGTTCTTTACCAAACATTCTTAAAGGTGGACAGGCAACGTAGCCGACATGGAGAGATGATAAATGTATAGAGAACTGTAGTCAGAAACCAAAAAGACAAAACTTCAACCAGCAGGAAGACCCTGGAGCAGCTGTGAGGATAATGACTGGATCCTATAGAAAGAGGGCGTGAGGACGTTAGGCGGCCCTTAATTGCCTTAGGACAGAGCAAAGGGATGGGTTCTTTTGAACACAGCAGTCAATATGTGGCTTCCATCAAAAGTGGGAGTTCTTCATTGGCTGTGCTACTATCAGATGCTTCGCGTTCCGGACAACTGTCGACAACGAGCAGGAAAGGAGAACGCTTGCAGCATTTCATTTGCATTCTGTATTTTAATTAAATAATAAATCTATGTACAAGTTAAACATGACTGAATTGTCCTGCATCTGATGGTGTAATTAATCACACAGTCAGATAGATTAGCGAAGCAAGGTAACGTGAAAGGCGATTGGGAAGAAGCGTGGTGACTCTCATGAAGCAGTCCTGAGCTTATTCTCTCTGTAATTGTCTGGATAGCATCTGTAAAACCTCGATCCGAACTAATTCCAACCTAAACAGATTCGAAACCGCCACACGCAGAACAGCACAACAACGAGGCGCCTTGCTCTTGTAACTTATCTGACAACTTCACTTTCACCAGAATAGGATAAGACACTGCGAAGTAGGTAAACACACCTACCTCACATCACGTCAATAATATGTCGTGATACCGTCAGCTACAAAACATCCGTTATTCTAAATGCCTAATGCCAGACAAAGAGGTCCAAGTGTCTGCTGTATTGTGGACTCGTGCACAGGTTCAGGCGCCACTACGCTATTTGAACTGACGGAAACTACGACCATTCGTTGTAATTTGCGGCCAAGCTGGCCCCTTACTTCTCGGTTTCCCTGCAGCATGAGTTGAGGAATTCCTGCGGTTTCCATCCACCCATGTCAGGCGCTTCTGCGGGCTCTGTAGTGCTACGGGATTGAAAAGAACGAGATTCGGTGTTGTGTGGGAAGTACGTTCAGGTTTCCTGTGTGTTGGTCTAAGCTCTGTCTAGTTTAACCGCCTAGACTTCACTGTCAGCTACAGCATCTACTTAATGACTTGTACAGAAAAAGATGTTTCTCTTTATGCTACGTAATAAGCCGAATAACTAACTTAATCCCTCGTAGATCTACTATTTTAAGCGACACTGTGCTGCCAAGTACACTAAGGCATCGTTGTAACTTGTTCTCTAAAAAAAAAAGCTTCAATCCACACATGTAAAGGGGTGACCTTTACATTTACTGCAGTACTAAGTCTATGCTCCATAGTATCTTATTGAAAGTGTGAAGTTCACTGCGACGGAACACATATTATGGTACACTACATAATAAAAGAAGTCCAAATGTGAAACACTGTGCATTAAGTTTTAATTAAACTCATTTTAAAACTTTTAAAGTAGCCTACATACAGAAAAGCACACAGCCTACCGTAACAACCTTTCTGCTGCCACGAGTATCATCCTACTTCGTCACGTGTAACGCGCTTAAAGCATGGCCTCGCCACCTAATGTATTTCTGTGTTTCAAAGTGTGCGTTATGGCTCAACATACCAGTTACTGGTTTCAGCCACCACATGTAATCCCTTCCAGTTTTTAAACACTTCACTGCCAAGCTTTCACAGCCTGAGTCGGCCTCCAGTGGTACAAAGCAAAAAATTACGGCGTGAGTCTAATTCGTCTGAAATTTGAACAGAAGGCAAGGGCTCTCTTTAGAGTGGCACAGTCAAAGGACAGTCATGCAGTCCGGCTGTCTAGTCGAGATATTCCGATGCAGTAAAATACTTTCATAGTCTACGCGAATGATCGACGATCCACTTGAATACTGTCGCTCCACCTTTGCGTTCGTCTCTTGCACCATCATCTGTCCCCAACAAATTTACAGAGCAAAACGGTATATTATGTACACATTTCCTGTGTCTCCCATCCGTACTCCATACTCCGTCCGTTTCAACTGCCCCAGATCATCATGCCAACAGTAACTGATATGGTTTCATAAAAACTACGAAGCCCCTCATTATGACATTTTCTCCATTCTTCTTTTACCCGGCTCCGTTGGAGCATACCCACACCACGCACCTAAAGCCGCACTCTGCACTACAAATTGGCTCCTCCAAAGTAATCATCAACGCCTTATATATTCTGGTTTTGGAACACTAATGGCAGCGGCACACCTGTCTGACCGGAAAACACACAGCACTTGGCCACACCTGCCTGACAGAAAAACATACAGCACTGGGCCACACTTGTCTGACCGGAAAACACAATTGGGCCACACCTGTCTGACCGGAAAACACAATTGGGCCACACCTGTCTGACCGGAAAACACACAGCAATGGGCCACACCTGCCTGACCGAAAAACACACAGCACTGGGCACACCTGTCTGACCGGAAAACACAACTGGGCCACACCTGTCTGACCAGAAAATACACAGCAATGGACCACACCTGCCTGACCGGAAAACACATAGCACTGGGCCACACCTGTCTGACCGGAAAACAAGCAGCACTTTCGGTAACACGAACAGCAGTGTCATTATGTCCACCGGACTCGTGTCACTCCACTTTACATAACCTTACACTGTTGCCGAAACTAAACATTTCCTTGAAATTGAATCAAAATTGTATTAATTGAAGACCTTCAAAACAATGTGACTAGACTGCTGAAAGGTGGCTGATTTCCACCTCTTTCAAGGAACAGAGGAAGATGTGGACTGCCTGTATAGTCAGCAGGTGGCTACTGTGTGGGTGAGCACAGACGCTGCGGGTCAGTTACTACAGTATGCACATCTATAAGCCTGTATGTACATAGGGTCAATATTTAGAGAAGCAGTTCGGTTGTTTAGCTGCCAAGCCTCATACACTGGCACTGTATCTACAGCTACAAACACTTAAACATTTCAATACTAATATGTAACAAGCAGGCCTAATTAAACAAAGGAAAACTGCTAAGATTAAATTGATAACGGCAGCTCTACTATTTCACACGGCGCTTGTTGAGGTCCCTGCTAGCTATGATACAGTCAGCGTCCGGTCAAGAGGGCGAGACTTGTCTCAGGAAATGTTCAGGACAAAACCCAAGATCGACTGCCGAAACTGTCAGTCGCTGATATCAGACTAACAGCGGACTAGTGATACTTTGTTGAATAACAGACTGGTTCATTCAGAATCACTGAACTGCTGCTGATGCTAAATGCATAAGGATTTGGAAGTGGTCGCAGTCTATTTGAGGTCTGTACCAGCAGACAGACTAACGAAAAGTTTCAAATAATGATAATAATAGTTCCGGCTGAGTTTCGAGCCATGTACTGTCTGAACACAACTCTACAACATTAACATTACAAAAAAATATTTTGGTAAAACGCCATAAGTGAATGAGGTTAGGTGACCAAAGAAGTAGACATTTCGTTATCCTATAAAAAATACCACGAAGACAAATACAGTCGGAAGAGCCCCCTTGTGGTTTCATTTCTAAGCTTTCTTTCCTCCTCTGTGCACAACCTTTCGCCCTCTCCAATCCGGAAATATGCCCACGCTTTGATACCACTCCTCCGAACTTTCCCGTAATTACGAACCTTGCGACTACACGAAGGCATCTTCCCTTACTTTTAATATCGTATTGATTTCAATTATTCGTCATCTACATTAATCAACGCAGCCCAGTGGTAGTTAAATTCCACTAGCTGCTACACAGGCCCTGCTATCCTTATCGTATGACCTAAGAGTCAACGAAATTATGACAATAAAATGAATGTTGCGAGTTTTGAGGTCATTAGAGCGGTGTAATCGAGGATTCCGTCTTCTGCCATGTGACGCTGCGTCGCTGGGTAAGTGGCTGCGGACGTTTCGAAGCAACGTGTCACTTTCATCTTCAAGGATTTAAGGTCCATTAACCTTGAACTCTTGAAGATGCAGCGTCACATCCCACAAAGACGGGATCCCAGAAATAAATCTTCCTTAAAAAGGAAGTAGGCCTACGGGCGTGAATTAAAATTAACATCATTTGAACAACGCCTGCAGTGAAAGCTTAAGACCTTACATAAACATACCGTGTCCAGACTGTTGTTGTGGAAACGTACTAAGCCCAACCAGTACACCTACGTTTAAACCTTGCTATGGTATGCAGCATTCATTCGCTAGAGGTTACTTACGTTCCCTTCTGGTGCTCTATGGTACGTAGGATTCATGCGCTAAAGGCTACTCACATTCCCTTCTGGTGCCCTAGGGTACGTAGGATTCATGTGCTACAGGCTACTTATGTTCCCTTCCGGTGCCCTAGGGTACGTAGGATTCATGTGCTACAGGATACTCATGTTCCCTTCTGGTGCCCTAGGGTACGTAGGATTCATGTGCTACAGGCTACTTACGTTCCCTTCCGGTGCCCTAGGGTACGTAGGATTCATGTGCTACAGGCTACTTATGTTCCCTTCCGGTGCCCTAGGGTACGTAGGATTCATGTGCTACAGGATACTCATGTTCCCTTCCGGTGCCCTAGGGTACGTAGGATTCATGTCCTACAGGCTACTCACGTTCCCGTCTCGTCCCTGTTCCATTGCTTTGGCTTAGTTCGTGCCAGACATTCCCAGATCTCCACTCCACAGTGTTATTCCCCCCCCCAATTAAAAATTTAAAACATTTTACACAGAAAACGTTTCACTCCAGTACCATGCAAACATGCTCTAATGTAATCACGAAGCTAACACAGGCCCACAATGCTTTCCATTACAAAGAATGAATGAAAACTGTAATGAGACTACTGGAGATCGTTTTCAGCGTGAGGATTACACAGTGCGAAATGTTGTAGAAGGTACGATCCTATTTCAGTGGACATGTGGCAACCAACAGCCTGGCATAAAGCATGTCGTATTAAGCGACTCAACGGACTCAATGAGAAAATACTTTAGGGGAATTCCAGCCACCATCCTCAAGACAGTCGTTGTATATAGGGGTTCTAAAATACAAAGGTGTAATGCTGCAAAATCTTGTATTTAATTTGTGTAATGCGTTTAAAAGTATGACTTCATTCTGAAGAAAGCGACATATCAATATAATAAGTGATAATTTCTTGTAGGATAGAGGGCACGACAACTAACCACGGCTCACGGGAGGATCGGTTGAAGCTCGTCTCTAGCGACAAAGTTTTCTATCACGAATTATTTAGAAAATTAGCACGGTTACAAACGTCTGTCATGTTAACGAATAGCGTTACGACCACAAATAGACCCAATCGGCCAGGAGCCCATATTATATACTGGGACTAGAACGTTCCTAAAATGGGCCACACATCAACACGAAGTTTGAATTACTCTGAATAAATTATGTTATTTTGCTTCAGTGACTTAGGTAAAGACAAGAGAGGTCTATATGCATTTCCTTCTTTCTTTCTTTCTTTCTTTCTTTCTTTCTTTCTTTCTTTCTTTCTTTCTTTCTTTCCTTCTTTCTTTCCTTCTTTCCTTCTTTCTTTCTTTCTTTCTTTCCTTCCTTCTTTCTTTCTTTCTTTCTCTCTTTCTTTCTTTCTTTCTTTCTTTCTTTCTTTCTTTCTTCTACCCAGTTGTTCACAACAGGCGTCGGAGGTTTTTGTAATTTCATTTGATCACACTCAAGCACACACCAGAGTCGGTAGGACTTCTCTGGACGAGGGATCGGCCCGTCGCAGAGACCTCTACCTGACAAGACAAACACTCACAAGAGACAAACATCCATGCCCCTAGTGGGATTCGAACCCACGATCCCAGCAAGCGCTCGGCCGCAGACCCACGCCTTAGACCGCGCAGCCACTGGGGTCGGCCTATATACATTTCAACGCGCTTAAAGAACACGTATTGACTATACGCACGATTCTTTAAAAGCACCACAATTAGAGCACCTGTTCTGCTTGTGCAATAAGGCACGTATTTCAGGCACTGCAGTACTGAATTCTAATGGGCCTATACGCAAGACCCGCACAGCAGTATCCGATACGAACACCAATTTAGACGTCTGTTTGGAACACGACGTTAGTAAAATACAAAATCGGAGGGGATTGGAAATGAATGTGACACAGCAATTTATCCACACAGGCGCTGTTGGTGTATTGGGCGAAAACATCAATACCAAGACGCCACAGAATCTTCATCAGACACTGACAACGAGGATGGCTTCCAAGCAGACACAGACAACCAAGCGCATGTTCATGTCATGTCCGCATAATGCAAGACAAGTAGGAGTAATGCATAATATACAGTACTTAATAAATTATTTAAATGCGGTACAAAGCTCAACTAGCCCAATCTGTGAAAGACAGCACCGTAAGAACTGCACTCACGAGGAAATCAAAAGCAGATAAAATTCGGACACTGAGGAGGAAAATCCTGCCGCCCTGTTTGCTGTCTCACCATATAACCACACTGACATTCAAATACAGGACAGATCCTACAAGCTGTCTACACATTCCTATAGTGTACGGGTGCATGTGGGTGTGAAACTTGGTCTCGCAACCTACGGGAGTAAAAAAAGATACAAGGTTTTATGTAACTGGCTACTCTATTTAGGAAACTGATCACTGCCTCATTCGGTTACTAAATCGAAAAGTAAATTAACACTTCAGTTAATTAGTTACCCATTTATTAGTCCATCACTTGAATAGTTAGTAATTTAACCCGTCTTTTAATTACTGAATCTGTTAATTAGCCAGGCATGTAGGCAGTTAGTCATCTGTTACTGCAGCAGTCAGTGAGCCGTTCAGTGCAATTCGCCCATGCTGACCCACGCTGGGCCGGTTGTGACAAATGACATTTGCGGCACTGGCCCGACTTACTAACGATACGCGCAGTAAAATGCAACGGAAAGCGTGAAAAGTAGCAGGCCGCGACTGCACGCTGTGCTGGTATTAACATACGTGGTCAGGTTCCGCACCTTATCAAAGTCGGGATAAATGTCGCATAGTTACGGAATAATGCGATTCCAAGACCTCGCAAGATCTGACACATTCGCCTAGGTAACCAGACAGCAAACACACAGAAGGAACTGTTCTACAGAGCGGCCTTTCTCTCTCTCTCTCTCTCTTTTTGTGACGCAACAGCCCAAGTTAGGCACAGTCCGCCTAATTCTTGAGGTTTCTAGATCACACACAGTTAGACGCGCGCGCGCGGCAGGACTCGTCGGAAGAAGTGACCACCTCGTCGCAGAGGCCGCTCCCTACACAACACACAACAAACACAAGAGACGGAACCCGTGCTCTCAGCACATGTTAGCCCCCATAGGTAACGTAAAAAAAAAAATAATAATAATAATAAGTGACCTGTATAAATAAGGGGCTTCTAAACCGGTCACTTTACCCTTCTTGGATCGAAATGTATGCCCAGACGTTTTGGTTTTTGACACGTGCAAATTGTGTTGTTTCTTCACAGGTGGCTTTGCTCTCTTAACATCACATGCAATATCACTGACAAGTGGGGCCATGATTTGCAATGATGGATGACGAAGAAGTTGAACACTGTGACATCATTCCTGCTCCGTTTTGAAGAGGTCCTGAGTTGAAATACCGGCAAGAAAACAGCAGCCTAATGCTGTCCATTAAGAATTTGCTCGCGCCTACAAACACCACTTTCGGTAAAGCAATTTCTTCAACGAAGGAAAATTCCACTGTTACAACATAAAAACTGTCCTGGCATACCACATGTGACTTCATACACTCATAACTAATATCTCCCTGTAATGATCCAATTTTGTGTCACTTTTCAAACATTCAGAGCTATGCAATGACAATAGACAAAACGGGATCTTTAAGCCTACCTGCAAATTACACGCTCCAATTACTCATATCTTTCTTTAATGTTCAAGCAAGTTGTCCAATGTTACGGTTTGCGTTGTGCTCTAAGGGGCTACCACCCACCGCCGTTTAGGCCTACTGTCACTCCGCATTTCTCTGACACTGGCCATGTCTACAAAATCGGGCTGTGTCCTACCTGGTTTTGTGTACGAGTAAAGGGAAATGTAACGTCCGTACAGCTGAGCGTTCCAGGCCATCTGGGCAAAGTTAATAAACGCGGCGGCCCCTTAGCATTGGCTCAACATTCTGAATGCAATCTGACACTACTTGAAGACTAAAGCAGGCACAGATATATTGCAATTCCTACGGAACAGGGAGCTGGTGTTCTGCATGCTAAGCCAGGGCTTGAATTAAGGTTTGCGTTTTAATGCTTTATTCGTGGGGTATAAATTAGCCAGAACCAGTCTATCCATCAAGACTCTTGTATATTCAGCATGCGTCGGTTGGAGGCAGGTGACAGTTAGATATTTATGACGTGGTGCTCTCTTCCATCTGACCTTTGTAATTCAATGCGAGCATTCCCCTAGCTACAGTGCACACCGCAACTCTCCATTCTGTTATGAAATATCTTGTTAACGGTCTTGGCACAATTACTACAAGCAGATGAAAAGCGTGCAATTTGAACAGAACACAATTTCGGAACTACAAATTCTAGCGGCGCTGTACTTTAGTAACAGTTCAGGGTAATTTAACCGTCAACAACCCAAAACGTTTCCGAAAAACACACATCTGTCATATAATACAAAAGCCTGCGTTTAACTAAAGGGCCATGATGGTGTGGGTAGGAACTAGACGCGGAGCTCGGTGCACTGTAGATCTCAAAGCAGGCGACCGGCCTTTTTCAGCCCCAGGAACCCACCCAACAGGCAACTGATACGGCCTCAGGACAGACGGTATGACATGAACAGAACGGCCAGACGGTATGACATGAACAGAACGTCCCTCCCCTTAGCTGGCCGTAAACAACTGGCATGCTGGTGGGCTATCTCAGCGTCTTCCTTAATGTACGCTTGATAAGCCGACGCGGGTAACGCGGCCTTGAACCGTCTGACCAGTCGAAAACTGTACAAACATAGATGACTGCAAGCGGGTTTCAGGCGCGTTCTATAGTCGCGAAAAGAGCTTATTAGCTTCGTCGTGTCCGTCCGTCCGTCCGCATGTATCAGTGCAACTCGCACAGGAGGGATTTCCGTAAAATATGATACTGGGGACTTATACGAAACTCTGCCCAGAAAATACAAATGTGGCTGGCAGCGACGTACGTAAAGCAACGATAAATACAACACAGTGCTGCTTGTCCATGGCAGTGCTTTCAATATCTGTGACACAGCAGGCAGCGACAGATGTACCACAGCAATACAAACAAGCGCACTGTTGCGTTTCCACGGCAACAACGGCACGCCAACGCGTGATAATGTTACACCACACGTACAGCGTCTGCCTTGTGTTTCGGTTACAGCACAGCGGTGGTCCGATCCTAATATCAAAATTGAGACTGATGGGATATGTTCATTTAACGACGTCGCATCACCAGCCTAACATATGTAACAAACGGTAGGATGAATTGGAAGCCATCTTGAAGGAAGAAGTCGTGGTGTTTTTAAAGCAGGTACTTCACCCCGCTATGTGGAGTGGAGACAACCACTGTCAGGAGAGCGGGTCCTCAGACCGGTATAAGGTTATTAGTAGGCAGGAGTGTAGACGTCCTGCGGTACATCTACAGTAGGGGGTTTGAACCTTTACTTGTTCACGGGTCACATTTTAAAGGCAGAAAGATTCGCGGGCCGCATTCACGGTTTATAAAGTAAAGTTTGCATATTAGTGCAGGACACGTCAACTAATATTTCCCTGCATAAACATACATATGATAGTTCTGTTATTTTATTTATTTATTTATTTATTTATTTATAGCCTGTGATTTATGTTTATTATTTATTTATTCCCTCTACCCTGCAAACATTCCCTACTATAGTCTTGCAGTATTTACTACGACATTAACCAAGGTTTCATATATATAAGAAACAAAAAATATTTTTAAAATTTTAGTACAAAATTTAAAATATTTCAGACTGAATATTATGTAACATTTATTTATTTGAATTGAACTTTTTACACTTAAAATTCAAAATTTGTTTGGGGGCCGCACAAAAAAATTCAGAGGGCCGCGGGTTGAAGACCCCTGACCCACAGCATGTTAACAACTTGTCTCAAGGAGGACCCCCCCCCCCCGGTAAAGGCAATGCCAATAAACTTTAAACTTAAGAAACTGTTACAGACAGGCTTAGGTGTGTGTGTGTGTGTGTGTACCATACTCACGTTACGTATTTATGTACTGTATTCGGCAATTATTCAAGGTAGTGCACTGACATGAAAACTTCACGCAAATGAATGGAATCAAGTGTAGCGGCATGACTTACGACTCTCTGTAACGACGCTAGGTGTCATCGAGTGTCAAGAGGCAATAAAAATACGACGCCTTCTCCTCCAAACCGCCGCTCCAGAATACACTGGTGGCATCCGTGCCTTTTTCCTACTGTCGCAAGAAAAACTATTTGACAAACTAAATGCATGCAGCAGGGTCCTGCTTCAGGAAACAGCAGCCCCGTACTTCATCAAGAGGCGCCCCTTCTTTCATGCAGTCTGAATGGTCACTACTCTGTTCTCAAGAACCAGCGACTGGACTGGAGCTTGGTATATAAGTCTGACACTACTACTACTACTACTACTACTACTACTACTAATCATAATAATAATAATAACGTGAAATTTACTAACACTTCATATTATATCTGTACATTTAATACTTCAAAGCCCCACGCACACCGGTTGTGAACCACTGTTTTAGGCCCATTATGCGTATATAATATTATATGTAGAGTGGTGTCTTCATAGCTGTACTGTACATAATTTAAATAAAAAATAAATAAGGCCGCACCCGAGGCATTAGTCTTGTGAAAAATTACATTTTATTGATTCGTACGTACAAACAATGCTCTATCAACCGGAAAAGTTACACACCCTCATGCGATAACAGGCCCACTGGTGGCCGAACTGGCACAGTATTACCGAAACAAAGTGTTCATACTGTGATAAGATATATCCCTAAAACACAGCAGGAGTGCCTCGAGTAGGACCACTACAGCACCCACTCCGGACATCCTATTTTTCGGCCTGATTTCACCCTCCACATACCAATTAATGGTAACTTTCAGGAAGCTAAATGATAATGGCCAATTCAAATCCGCCCTCTTCAGACCACAAGTATGTGACATTTCAAGTCCGTTTTGTCTGCGTTATGTAAATGCATGTCATGCACACATGCAGAGCAGCGCCCGGTTAAGTCCCCATTTAACCAACCCAGAACGAAAGCTCTCAGTGGACAACAGCACTTGCACTGCGACCGAAACTGTACACGTGATTGGCACTTTGTTTCGCTCGTGTTTGAGCTGTATGGGACACAATGGCACAGCAGACTTTAATTTTATGCTACTTCTACAGGCCCAACATTGTTTAAGGATCATCTTCATGCTGTCACTAAATCTGCATTTTATTCACTGTTGCTGGTATCACTTTCATGAACAGTGGCAGCAGGTCAATACCTCCAGCAATGTCGTAATTACTGTCACTATCCGGGATAGCTCAGCCAGCAAAGTGACTAGCGTTCTGTCCAGCAGTATGACGTACCATTACACCACCAACACAAATCTACTGCTTCTCGCAATCACCCAGCCTCCTGTCACTGCCTAGCAGAGGGACTATTCCCCTGAGGGTAAAGGTCGGCAGGCAGCAAACTGAAAACTCATCTCTACAAACTGCTCTCACACGTCACCATGGCGAACGGTCTGAAGACATTGCAATTTTGCACAGGACTATTATTATTATTATTATTATTATTATTATTATTGGCATAGATTTTATATCATTTCTATTATTATAAAATGTGATAAGCTGTCCTGATGAATTATTTAAGTATTTTCTGTTTGTTTTGTTTGTGTTTCATATTTGTTCCGTTTATTACCCTTCCGTACATGTGTTTGTATGTTATGATTTTGTTATGTTTTAAATAACTGCTACATGTTTCGGCGCCGAAACATGTAGAAGTTACTTAAAACTTCCGTACAGTTTGTAATCCTATTGTGTGCTTCTGTTGGCCAATGTGGTTGACTGTACGAATAGTGCATAGACTGAATAACATCGAGTTTACATATAATCAGTCAGCAGTGTCTCCAGTCTGACAGTTTTGACAGACCGTCGTCTACTTGGTCAGTACCAACGAATGTGAAATTCAGTTCATCGCCTTCCTAGACTGACACCCGAGAACTGTTTATCTACTATTAATTTACGCTACATACGCCTGCTTATGAAAGAATGACTCAGAACTAAAACGACGAAAAGCGAAAAGCCTGAATAAGAAGGTGTGTGTGTGTGTGTGTGTGTGTGTGTGTGTGTGTGTGTGTGTGTGCGTGCGTGCGCGCGTGTGTGTGTCTGTGTGTGTGTCTGTGTTTGTTTCCTGGCGGGCGTTCAGCATTTGAATGTCAGCAATCAAGTTTTGTTACCCAAAGCCACGTAAAGACGGCTACATCCCACGTAATATAACAGCTATGCCGTTACCTAGGTAGGTGCTGTTGGTTAACACCCAGAACACCTTCAGTGGGTCGACCATCACCGACACAGCGATCAGAGCAGCTAGTCACGGCCGCTGCCACTGAAGAATGTCAGCAATGACACTACTAACAACACTAATGCACATCAGAGGCAGCAAGGTTTGCAATGCCCAGGTTGCACACATCACTGGCCACAGCACTTAACACTAACACTTTATCATCACACAAACCACGACACAGGTATAATACATTATACAACTTAATACATTCCTCTAAATTTAAAACCAGGGCACTGGAACTTCACAGCACACAACAGTTAACTTTTATAAATTGTTGTAAACATAAAAGTACATGTGTCAGGTCCAAATAGTTACTTTAAATTACTTTAGGAATATTAAAACATTCCCCTGTTTCACCACTGAAGGACATCTGTGCTGGCAATCGACAGTTATTAACTTCGAAATTTCAGTGGAGTTGAATTGGACAGTAAATGAGAATACAGGAATACACTCGTCGATACTTGTCACTAATTGGTCTCATATGTGCCAAACGATACGCCGGAATTCGAACCGGCGTGCTGGAGTGTCGGCGTCGGTAGCGCAACTGAGCGTACATGGGGACGGATCCTAGACGCTGGGGCAGGAGAGCGTCGAAAGGGGGGGGGAGGGGTACTAGTGAGTATCACCGAGCGAATCGTAACGCGGCCCAAACCACGCCTACGTCGCCACCTATCTATGGCCACTGAGATTAAGGAAGTAACTCAAAACACACACAACACGCACTGCCCTGCACTGATACATGACGCCCTTCTCTGAGCGTGTTTTATAACGAGCACGTCAACTGCTAACATTTACAGCGTCCTTAATAAGCACAACAGTAATTCAACATATGTCGAAATTCAGTAATAAGTCGTTCACAGAACTGACGTAAGGCAGCCACAAAAAAAAATTAATAAAATAAGACAAGGAGGACTGAAATACATGCAGCAGGGAAATGGGCTTTATAAGTTTAGCTAAGAATTCCACGTTACGGTCTCGAAATAAAATGTCAAGCAATCGCACACGCCATGATTTTCGAAGTCAACTTCGTGAAAAAAAGGGTAACGGTGTGTGTGTGTGTGTGTGTGTGTGTGTGTGTGTGTGTGAAAGCACGTGCTGCACAAAACACCATCTGACGGTACAGTACAATGATAGATTAGTAGGCCTGTATGTGTATGCAGAGCAGCACACTGTTCTAACTGTGCACGGACAAAAGAAGCGAGCTATTTAGGCCTATACATTAGGCGGTTTAATTGGGCTAGTAAAATACAAAAATTCCATATCAAGAGGTAAATGACCACGTTTAAAAATAACTTGTAAAAACAGCTGTTTTACATAATAAAACAGGTTTACATGAACTGACGAATTCAGGACTAATTATGCTGCGGTATAAGCCATGACACTAACACTGATATTAACCTTTTAAAGCCTAGCGGTAACTTTACCTACCACCAGGTTTAACATTAAAAAATTTTACGTGGTGCCCACATTGTGTTTTGTACGGATCTCAGAACAAACAGCAAGTTTTGCTTTATAAAACATTAAGAGATTGGTTTTTATAACCAAAGTGGAGAGTGTTTATAGCGCGGTACGCACTGAGTCCTTATATAAAACAGATACGCTTCGTCTTTAAAGGGTTAATATAAGCTACGGAGATTCGGCAATTCTGCGGTTGCCACAAATATTGCTTTACATTAATCCTAAGTTATACGCTAACGAACGAACAGATGAGACGAAATGAAAGTGGTAGCGAGATACAGAATAGACTTAACCGATCAATGATGTAACGAAGAGAAGAATGGGAATGACAGATACAAACACAATAACAAACACCATCAAAATAAATAGACACAATATTCAGAAATAATGCCTGAAGCATCTATACCCAAAGCGGGAGGGACAGAGGATGCCAGAGATGTTCGCAAAAAGAGAGATCAGTACTAGGGACATAGGCCAACAGGTGAGAGAACAGAGCAAGTGTGCCCAGACGGATGGGAGGGGGTAGATGGCGGGCACAGAAAGGAGGGGAATCGATCTTAATTGTCATCAGGGCTTCAGACATTCCGGCAAACGTTTGGGTTACTTTAATCAGTTCAGGTGAATGCCGAACAAGATAGCCTAAAATTGGCCACGACAATGTCACACTCCCACTCACAGTGGTTAATAGTATTCTCGTCTCAGTCCACGCCAAAAATAGCCAGTAGAATTTAGAGAAAGGCGCTACACGACCTGGGAACCAACTGCGATCATTATACACGGAAATTCACACACGCGTTTACAAAACAGAATTGCTTAACACACTGGCAGATTTCAAACTAGGAAGTAATTTACAGCAATTAAAATGGCAATTTCGATCACAGTGGCAGCGCGGTCTAAGGCGTAGGTCTGCGGTCGAGCGATTGCTGGGCACGTGGGTTCGAATCCCACCGGGGGCATGGATATTTGTCTCTTGTGAGTGTTTATGTTGTCAGGTAGAGGTCTCTAGGACGGGCCGATCCCTCGTCCAGAGGAGTCCTACTGACTGTAGTGTGTGTCTGAGTGTGATCAAGGGAAAATAAAAACCCTCTACACCTACTGTGAACAAGTAGGTAGAAGAGGGAAGGACTACGAAGCGAAACGAAACGAAACGAAAAAGGAAATTTCATTACCTCTTGTCACAACACAAGTAACAGCCGACATAGCTCTGACTGAGCTGTGGGCTGGGCAATAAGGGGTTCAACTCCCAGCAAGGGCAACAGATTTCCTCTTCTGCAAACTGTCTTGAGGCCCACTCTGCCTCCAATTCGCTGGGCAGCTGACTTCTTTCCACAAGGGAAAGCAAGCCGTGGTGTTAAGTTGACCACTCGCCTCCATGCAGTGCCGAAGTTGAGGGTGAGTGGGGCCATACCTCTGCTTCCCCCAGATGACCTCATGGCGCGCACGCGTCCAGCTGTAACTCTGTTTGGACAATACAATAACGCAGAAGTAACGCTCGTGGTTGCGCGTTTTATGGAGCGACTCACGACTTCCCTCACCCTGTCGCAAAACAACATATTACAGTGTTCCACGACAGACGCTCAATTCGCACGTAACTGCAACGCAGATCCAGCGGCTATCGTAAGGACGCCGTTACACGTCACAGGCGACAGCCGCCAGCAACACGCGTCAACAGCACTCCGTCACCCTCCTTAGAATCTCCGCAGTCTTAAAATTCCCTAACGCTGATTCTGTTACCGCCATGACCTGTTCAGCTGTCATTGTTCCGCAAATGTCACCTCTTCCGTATTCTCTGAGCATAGATATTGAGTGACATCGTTTTACACCTCTCACGCATACTGCGTAGGTTGTGTTGTAATTCTACTAACATCCAAACGCCAATGCGCACTAATCAGGTGCAAACGCGAAAAGTTCTTACTGTTCACATCCGCCATCGTTGCAGTATTACCAACACGACTTTTCAAGCAAACTAACATTGTCTTTGTGACTGTCCCCCCAGTTTAAGATACCAACTTACAGAGACACAACATTAATTACGTTACAATCTTGCTGGAATCAGAAAGAATACAAAAATGCATGCCACCGAAGAACGACAAAAAGCGTTGTAAACGGCAACATTATGCAGGGCCGGTCTAACGCTATCCTAACGTGAGCGGCTGTGTGCAAAGCTGGTTGCATTTCAGGTTTTGGTCAAACATATTTCGAATCTAAATGCTTACACTCTTCTATCCGCATTCTCAGTTCTGGCCTGCGCGAAGGAAGAGCGTCAAACCGATTAATTAATTTAAAGAATCTGAGCTCAGCAGGAATCTGGTGTTACAGGGCAAGGATGCCTGTAAATAATAAACCAAACCAGAACACAATAAATACCGTTCATATTTTCATTTCAGGTAGTCCAAGAAGACTACGCGCACCCTGAATACGAAGACAGCACGCGCCTCCGAAATGTTGGCTCCTGTTTACTAATCGGTACGGTGTCATATTTTAAAAGACTTACAGCCGATATTTTCAGTGCGGCTAGTACAAGCCATGTCGTACTTCCTTTACAAAAACTGCATGCAAGAAGCTCATAAACATAAGCATAAACATAAACATACAACTGTATTACGGCTTACTGAAGCTGAAAAGGGTTTTCGTGTTTAATAATGTAAAGGAGTGGAGCGTCTTAAACTTTTCAAAATTTTAGAGAATTCAGAATTATTTCATCTTATATCCACGAGGTAAATAGCCTCTGTGTGGCAGCAAACACACACAGAGGCCTATAAAAGGGAGAAAACAAGTGCACACTTGATTCTGGTAACACGACGCTAACAGGGGGAAAAAATGCAAGGCTGAAGGGTCACATTCAAAATTAAACAATGCAACAGGGTGGTTCGACAGTTTGGCAGCCCTGGAGAACATAAAAATCTATTATGCCTACCTCCGCAGGATTAGTTTGGAAATTAATGTAATCTCACTGTTACAATACATTCATTCAGGAATCCCAAAGGAAACAGAATTTTGGACGGTTTGGCGTAAATGAGAACACAGAACTAACACAGGATACAAACACGTGGGCTCATCCGCCTCAGAATAAGATCACATGCTGAGGGCTTGTGAAGACGGCACTAATATTTGCTGCTCAATTTAAGGCGGAGAATCCCGTGAGCAGATAAGCGACTACTAGCTTCTTAAAAGGACTCTACACGGTGCCGACTTACCACCCTCAGGCGTGCACCATATTCCGCCCACCTCTTCATTTTTGACCTGATAGCTCTAACAGTATTTAGTGAGACGCACAAATCACAATGTGGGCAGGTATGCGACGTCATGTCGCTCTCCTGGCACGACATGCACAATATTCTGTTTCTAAACAGCCTCACCTATTTTTTTCCCTTGTGGTAACAAACTGTGACACCCATATCGTTTCGTAGTCCTTACCTCTTCTACCTACTCACAGTAGGTGTCGAGGTTGTTTATTTTCACTTGATCACATTCAGACACACACCACAGTCGGTAGGACTCCTCTGGACGAGGGATCGGCCTGTCGCAGAAACCTCTACCTGACATCACACAACACTCACAAGAAACAAATATCCATGCCCCCGGTGGGATTCGAACCCACGATCCCAACAAGCAATCGGCCGCAGACCTACGCCTTAGACCGCGCGGCCACTGGGATCGGCGACACCCATATCAAGAACCATTTACTATTACAGTGTCGCATATTTTAATCTCTACGTTTCTCGATAAGACAGACAATAAGATTCTAATCAGCAAGTTATTAAGACTCAGTTCTAACAGATATGTTAATTGTGAAAATCCGGAAATGTAGCCCACAAACAACTCATTACATAAAATGTCGGCAAACCTGATTAAAATGCATGGAAATGATGACAGTATGAATGAGATATTGCTCCCAGCAAGTAATTTTCGTCTTTAGATTGTTTTCCTCAGTTACTGACGTTACTGTGGCACTTTCAAAGCTCGGTCGTCCACATTACTACGTGTATATCGCTACTGTCGAATGCAGCAGAAGCGACAACGTACGCGGTACGAATGATAAAGCCTTGTTATTTAACGACACTTACTAAACCGCTTGTTTTCTGCTGGGAATTAACTGATGATTGGAAATGATAAATTCGGAAGGGCGTGGCAGGGCTCGATCGTCGCCACCACTAACGTACCGCGATACAATCTGAAAGGACTTCGGAAATCCAGAAAAACTGAATAAGGAATGTCTGTTTCCGGGTAGAAAATCCAACCTACGGACTTCCGAACTGGATACAGGAATGACAGCCACTGGCAAGATCATGTCTGACAACACGAGCTGTAATCACAGTCAGTTTACATGCCTACGTGCCTTGTTACTGTCTTGCAAGCAGCGGCCAGTCAAGAAAAGCTGTCACTTTAGAGACTGCCTCATCACAGTTCAATTTCCGTTAATGAAGTTCCAGATCAATTTATGGCCGTACATAATAATTTCAAAGATTAATTTCTAAAAAAGAAACTTGTAAAGTATTAAAAAGATAAAATAAAGTTTCAAAGCTGTATATACATTCGGATGTCTTTGATACTCTCTGACGTGTACACACGGCCACATACACAGACACACTTCAAATACCGTCAGTGAAAGATGTTTCGCTAATTGACTTACTAATTAGTAGAATATGCGGCACCAGATATCATTAACGTGAATGAAGAGGTATTATTCAATAAGAAAATTGGAAGAGCTAATATAATTATATTCACCTTTGCATAATGAGGCCCAATGTGTCTACAGGCCTACACAGTGAGTATCAGTACTCTACGCTACTTTCTGAATACCTCGGGCTTCTGGGGGTGTTTGTGTTGAAATGCTTACCAATTTCATCACAAAAGACGACACGTATGCAAATTCACGCACGGCTCGCTTCTTGCCACGATCGCAACGACGGCTGAAATAATGGAAGCTAATAGCTTCGCCACGCCTGCCTGTCCGTCTGTAACAAATCGAGAACCGCTGACCGGATTTTAATCAGATTTGACACTGGTGACTTGCTAAAATCTTTCGACGTATTTCAGTTTGAGTTACGATCGGATAACAACAAAGGTAAAGGTCACCGCATGATATGCCTACGCAGGCACGAAGAGGTATAGCTCCAACACATTCGCAACCTCGGCGTTAAAGGGGGGCAGTTGATCAGCACCACGCCCCGGCCGCTTTTCCCCCCGGGAAGAATTCCTATGCATTGTACAGGAGGCTGGGTGTGCTTCGGAGTAGGTCTGGACGGGCACAGCAAATCTCGTCCCCACCAGGATTTGATCACCGGACCGCCCAGTCTGTAGCAAGTCGCTTTACCGTCTGCGCCATCCCAGCAGCCTCGGACAATAATAAAAATGGACACTTAGAGGATGAATATTTGCCTGTACACCCCCCCCCCCCTCCTGCACGCACCACAGCGACTCTCTAAATATTCGTCGCAACAAAAAACGTTCCGAACGAAAGTAGCAAAAAGAAATAAGGGACGTACTTCATGTTCAATACGCTTCTTCGGCAGCACTTCGAGCTTTCAAAATAATTAAACAGAAGCAATCAGATTATTTAGGCAATACAAAAAGGCGAAAGCAGCACAATTGTTAACGGTACGCGCACACTTCCCGCGTACTGCTTTGCTCTTGATCCCTAGTGCAGGAGTTATTTATGATACCAAAAAGTTATGACAATAAGAAATACAGTTCGTGAGATTACTCTTTTATGTCCAAAATTCTGGTCTTCTGATGGTCCTCAAATCCACCCGCACTCATAAAAATACTGTGTGTGCAGTAAAAGGCGCGCGCAAGTGAGTGTCCGCCAGGCTCTGTGTCTGTTCGGGAAAAATCGTCCTTTCTGCTGGTTCTCGGTTCCACTTACATACATGGATCTGGTCTGCAGTGATACGAGCCAAGAATAAAAGTTTAAATACTGGAATACTCGTATTTTCAGTAAGATGGTCTGTGTTTTTCGGGCTTACGTCGAACGACGTTGAAGTAATAAGAGTAGCGTCACCACAACAAAGGGTACTCACCAGTATTGCGTGCATTCTGGGAACTGCTAAACAGGACCCTGGCTAGCGCTTACCTAAAACAAACACATAACAAAAGTACATTAAATATTATCATTTATATAGTTTTAAAGGGTCTCTGTACAATTAGATAAACACACACAGCATATAATGCGCTGGGGAAAAATAACAACTGGGGAGTTGTTTCAAAACATATTAATTTCCCACAACCAGAATCCAGGCCCACAGCATACATCTAAATTTATACTGCGCCAAACATCCTTACTTTACGTACATTTATCTAAAAAAATACCTCCTAGATTAAAATTAAACGTCCACCTTAGGATTTCTACAAAATTTCAAACACTCGAAGTTTTCTCCAGTGTGTATGAAATAGGAGAAAAAATATTTAAAATCTGACACGGATGCTGAAACACAAGTACCTGCGGTGCTTCCCTGAAAGTCAGCAGGGTCACGATTTTAACCTACACAAGACTACAGCCCTGCCTGAGATATCTTCCAAATACAACGTGAGGTAATGGCATAACACACTATGTTAGACGACCAATAACGATGGTGCAGAGAAAAGAGAGAGACACTGGTTACAGACAGGTGCTCATACGCTTCTGTGTACCAACACTGAGTCACAGCAACTGTTAAACACCACGAACAGCGTACGAGGTTGTGTTCTTGTAGTGGGTTTAACAGCGAATCAAATCCCACGTTATGAATTATTTTTCAGTACTTCATTTTTATCGACGGAAATTCGATAATTCAATACGCAGTGTTTTTATATTACATTCATCCTTTAGTAAGACAAAGGCTTAAAAAGTGCTGCAATAATATTTCCTACCACTTTGTCATGTTTCATGCTGATTCCTTAATTATCCGTGGTCCATCCCAGACCCCTATTTATGCCACGGCTCAGGCGGACAGGCGCCGGCCTCTCACGCCAGAGATTCGGGTTGAATATCAGGCCAGTTCATGTGGGATTTGTGGTGGACAAGCCGGCAGTGGGACAGGTTTATCTCCGAGTAATTCGGTTTTTCCGTCAGCAGCATTCCACTAACGCACGATACTCATCAATTCATTTATAAACAACGCTATACAATCTCAGCAACTGACAGCGTCATTAAAACTCGCTGAATAATTTCAGTCCTTTTGGTCTACTTTCGCGTTTTGGACTTAGCATGAAACATCCACTTCTACCTTACTTGGCAGCTGCTTCTGCCCAGTCCGGCTGTCCTTTCAACTTTCTTATCTCTTCTTTTGAATACTGATTACTGTAGCTGTACTTATGTTTTTAAATAACCTAGTAAACATGTAAATGTATGCCTGCTTATGAATTCAGTTTTCTAGAGTCACTAAAAAATAAACACATTTATAAAACTCAAAATAGGCCTTATGCGATACGCCTGCCTCATATGGACACATGTCTGTATGTCCTCTGTGCTGGCACGATGTCCATAGTAAATGGCATGAGTCTATCCACAGTTCGTCAGCTACTAGCGTCAGATAGACTGGCGGACATGATGCCGCAATTCAAATTTTTCTCACATAGTAATAATACGCTGTACACTTCAAGAGAAGCATACACAGGCGTATTTACGTTACTGTCGACATATGACGTGGGGTCCAGATGCGGGTCTCAGATCTCTTGCAAACGAAGCTGCTCACCACTAAAATGAGTTACGTCGACGTGAAGGGCGAGGTCATAGGTTCCACATATTTCAAAACACAAAAATTGAAGACTTCCTCCTTTAACTCGTTCGTACATAGATATTTGTGAAAGATACGAATAAGTGACACACACACATATATATATATATATGTGTGTGTGTGTGTTCCATTGTTCCCATAAATAACTTTAATTGCACTGGAGGAAATGCAAAAAACCTTCTTTTGAGAAATAATAGTGGCAGGTTCAACTTCCTTGTTTCTTTATTGCGAATTACATCCTGTGTACACAAAGTTCAGAAGCTTCGAGGGACAAAAGTGTGACAAGATAAGGCCTACTTACTATCGGAGCGCCTTTAACCATTATTTACTTTCACTCGCATTCACTCACGTATTAATTCATGCATTCATTCATTCTGACTTCACTTGGTAGATGATAAAACATACGAACTTCATGGCTTCTCTGTGTAGACACATGTAAAATATGTACGTCGATGTCAACCATTAATCCACAGTGGGATGAAATATATATATCAAGCAGTCAGTCAAATGCGCCGCATCCCGAGCACAAAGGCTGTGGGGATGTGCACGGAACAGGCAGGTGAAACAAATCCGCTCCTACTGGCTGCGTTAGTATTGGTGATGCACATCCATCAGCACTGCAGCTGCCCAGCCACAGAAATCGAGCATTGCTCTTTCGGGGGATGAGGCGAACGGTGGGGAGGGGGGGGGGGCAGTCGTTATTCGTGCTTAAATGCACTATTTATGTTGAAGCGCGTTCAGAATCGTAACTATCAATTTATACACCAAACACGCTTTAAACGAGCAGAATGAAATCAACTCCGCTCATACCCGAGTTCCAGCCCCCCTTTGATTTAATTCAGAACGCTGCATAGCACTGCTTATGGCAATCACAAACTAGGCATGTTAGTTTATGCTTTCAGATCCTTCAATGGGATGATATACTGACAAATATCTCCTCACGTATTTGAGGGGCAGACCAAGTAAAATCGCGAACTAGGTCAGGATAGGCCGCCCCCGAGCACAGACTCTAACCTTCGATTTCTCAAATTCGATGTCAGAGTGCTAACTACAACTGTGTATGTAACTCCGTGTGAACGTAGCAGTGCTAAGTAAAACTCTAATGTGACTCCATATAAGTGTAGCAGTGCTAAGTACAACTCTAATGTGACTCCATATAAGTGTAGCAGTGCTAACTACAACTGTGCGTGTAACTCCGTGTGAACGTAGCAGTGCTAAGTACAACTCTAATGCGACTCCATATAAGTGTAGCAGTGCTAACTACAACTGTGCGTGTAACTCCGTGTGAACGTAGCAGTGCTAAGTACAACTCTAATGTGACTCCATATAAGTGTAGCAGTGCTAACTACAACTGTGCGTGTAACTCCGTGTGAACGTAGCAGTGCTAAGTACAACTCTAATGTGACTCCATATAAGTGTAGAAGTGCTAAGTACAACTCTAATGTGACTCCATATAAGTGTAGAAGTGTTAAGTACACCGCTAATGTGACTCCGTATAAGTGTAGCAGTGCTAACTACAACTGTGCGTCTAACTCCGTGTGAATGTAGCAGTGCGAAGTACAACTCCAATGTGACTCCGTATAAATGTAACAATGCTAACTACAACTGTATGAGTGACTCGGTACGAATGTACAAGCGCTAAGTACCACTGCAGCGTAACTTCGTACCAAATTTTTTGCTCAATTTCGAACTTAGAACTGTCTGCAGCCGAAAGGTAGCGCGCAAGGAAGAAATAACAATAAATACAGAAATTTACTACGAAAATGAAGGGGAGAGGAAACACGGGAGATCTTTGCACAAACGGGAAAATAATATAAAGACATCTTCAGAAGTAATCGTAGATTGGTGGGATACGAACAGTATCCATCACAGCGTCCAGTGATAACTGTTGTTGTGAAAACGGCAATGAATTCTAGTGTCCTATAACACGCCGAGAAATTCTTGACGATGTGAAGAGACAATCATCTTTCCGAGACGGACCATGCTCCACTTAGTGCTGGATATATCTGATATCTATCTGCATACCCACTTGCACATTCCTAACTCTTATGGCTCATTACTTTGCATTGCCAAACCCTAAGACGAGTATGTATTTCCCGCGATCGCTATGCTGTAGCCTACTGCATTCTACAGACACAAATACGTTACTAACTCATTCATTTTTTGAACATCTATAACTTCACAAAACTGCAGAACTACCCATTAAGTACCGCAGGCGTCATGCCCATCCGAACAGCTCTAATGATCACCATGACAATATTAGCCTAATAACACAAAAGGAAAAAGATTACAAAACTTGGGTGTCTTCCACAGGCATGATGTTAAGCAATTCCAGGAAAATCCGCCAACTCTTTGAAACGTCAGCAGGAGAGGATACACAAGTGACGTCGCAAGTAAATTCTATCTTACCAACCAAGAAGACAAGGCAAGAAGGAAACGCAACAGAGGAGAATTCTCGTGATCCGTTGAAATGTAACTAAAATAAATGATCAAAGCTTCAGCATGTCAAACGAACAAGAACCAAGTATTCCTCTGCTAAGCACTCCGAAGGGGGATACAAAATTACTTAGAAGCATCCTTAAAGACTTCGGCGGGAGGGAGGCTGGGGGCAGACAAATGCTAGTCACGAATATGCCATTTTGACATTCCCTTCACGGAGCACCCAGCAAAGTGGTTCTCCGTGCGTGACAGACTGCACATAATTCCATCTCTTCTGTATTTTGCACAAATGACTTTCCTAAATTCCCTGAGTAACAAGAACAGCAGTCAATCTCGGAAGAAAACGACGTAGAAGCCACAGAATATTGGTCAGCGAACTGAAGCACTTTTTTGTGGCAACAATACATAAAGTAGTAATAAGCGATCTTCCCTCTTGTGGGATGTTACACGGCAGTGATTGGTAGTTACCGACGTTTCGGGACAATCTGTCTGTTCCATCTTCAAGGGTGAAGCAAACCAAGAATTACCAGTCAACGCTGCGTAACATCCCAGAACAGCGAAGATTTCACACCGCGGCAGAAGCTTTAAATCACACACACACACGCGCGCACACACACACACGTAGGCCTACTGTATGTCATACCCGAATACTCAAAGAGAAAGTGAAAACACCACAACAGCCATGTCAAATATCTACCGGCAGCAGAACCTAACATGAAGGTAGGCAAAAATTGGAACTAGTCTGAAGATTCCAGTCCATTGGAGTGTCATGCCATGTGAAGTGAGGTAAGTTATTAGCGTTTCAGAAGAGGTCGCTGTCTCCATATTCAGGGCGGTATTCTTGGATAACACTGTACATGGTGGCAGAAACCTCATGCGAAACGTTGGTACAACTACACTAATCCAAAGGCGTCAAATCCCAAAAGACTGAAATGCTCATGAACATTGCTGACACAATGTCAAATCTCGTAAGCTTACTTTTTGTAAGTTTTGACGAAGCCATCATAGAAATTTGACATACCTCACTGCAGTACTCAGCCATCCGCTCTTTAATGCGGGCCTAACAGGTCAACGAGTTTCCCATTTCTATCATAATCGGTTGTTATGAATTGGGCCTTCAGTCTTTCTTGCACTGTCTCTCTAATAACCTCGGTTGCTGACGGCAACACACTATCTCCGCCCCGTCAGTAAAAATAACATTAAAATGAAATACAAATTAGAAAAACAACTGTACTTTTTACAGAATTTATTTTAATTGAAGCATCCGTCCAATTAACCATTTATTGGGTAGCATTAATTATTTGCTCCAGACCTTCTACCTTTCAATAACACGTAGTTTCGCCGACGGAGTGAATTTATGAATTCTGTGAGATTCTCTGAATGAACTGCGATTGTTCTGAAATACAATCAGCTGGTCTTGGTAATTAACACGTGACGTATTTTCTTTGAAGTAGGAACCGAATTCTATATTATTTAGACCAGCTGCGATTTCTGAAAAGTCAAGGGCCATAATTTTAAATCCAGCTAGACAAAACTAAGACTGTATCCCCGAACCGTGAAGCCCGTAACGAGTCGATACACCGACTGCCGCATCCCGGCCCACGACAACCAATCGTAGCAGCATTAATGAAGAGATTAAAAAGCATATGAAATATCGAGGAGAATGCCTGGACCTTGAAAGAGAAGCAACAAGAGGAAGAATAGAATTACACAACGAGAAGCTTCAAAATTTTCAGCCCTACTCCTCAGTATTGTTCATACTCGCTCAGTAAAGGTTACGGGGAAACGCACAGCGAAAATGAGAAATAAATATACATTTCAGTCGTATAAAATTAAGTTTACAAAACATCTTCGGCGTAGAGAGGATAAAAATATTAAAACTAGACAGCAACATTTTGGGACGTGACGCCGTGTAGTTTGCTATGTAGATAATTACCAACATTTCGGAGGAAACTATTGCCTCCATGGTAAGGACAGAAACCCTGCAAAAATCACGGCCAGTTACCATGCTACTCCCCAGCTGACGCTGTCCTTACACATATTCACAGTCGTAAAAACCTAAAATATTACACCATGTTAAGTCAACAGTAAAGGAAGAAGTTTTGGTAGTGTGGACGGAATTAAACTGTGTCCGTTCGGGATGCAGTGACCAGCTCCAAAAAAGACTGAGACCTTCTTGACCAGAGTGCTTACTGTCAGCGTCTCAAGAAGCGCCACGCTCCTTCCAATGAGCTGACTTGTAATGTTCCACCTCCGATAAGCCTAGACTTCTATTAAGTGACTTAACTCGCCCTGGACTGTTAGCTGACTTGTAATGTTCCACCTCCCATAAGCCTAGACTTCTACTAAGTGACTTAACTTGCCCTGGACTGTTAGCTGACTTGTAATGTTCCACCTCCGATAAGCCTAGATTTCTATGAAGTGACTTACCCCGCCCTGGACTGTTAGCCGTCAACACAACACACGCTGCTTGCACTGTTGCATTACACAGTGTCATCGCCTGACAAAGGTCTACCATGCATGAAACTGACTGCTAATAGCAAGCCAACATTTCGTTGTTAAATACCAGGGATATACTTGTATTTACTTCCATTCCATGGTTAACTTCCATAAAATATCGCGAACAATTTCGCTGATGTGCTATTTAGCTCTAATTTACGATAAACGAATTTAAGAGAATCGGCGAACATAAATAAAAACCAAACTAGACAAAGAGAAATCTAAAACAAACACTGGTTCCTAAATTTCTGCAAAAACAAACAGTTTTCAAACAATCGTTCCACAGACTGAGTGACTAGTGTTATAATTGTTCAAAGCTTATCTGTAACAGACACAGTTAGCCAGTTAAAAGCAACACAACAGCAGGCCTATATGGTAAATATGCACAGCCCGCCAAACAATTGCAACGCCTCGTCTATCGCTTGTCGCCGGATGTGTGATTAAACTCAAATCCAAATGCCCCACCCCCCCTCCCCGCACAAAACAACCAATCGGAGACAGTAAAAACTATAATTTACGTCTTGTTATTTGGCGCTAACAGTTGAAACATCGCGTCTAGAATGACTACACGGCCCACCTAGCCCCCCATAAACTGGGCACTGCGGTCTCTTTGTCCTCCAGTAAGCCAGCTGAACCGTGCAAACAGCCACTTACCGTCATCTAGTGCCAAGGCTAAGAATGCGCTGAACCATACCTTTACCATCCCCCACATTTTCATGTCCTGGTGATTACACAGCACACGGTCAAATTTAGGGGGCTGACCTCGACGTTTCCACTGTGTGTACCCCTACAGGACATAACAACCTTTACTGTAGCTACACACCTCGCCCATATATTCCGTACGCAGTACCACAACGCCTTGCCAGAATCAGCACGGAGCTCTGCTGTCCAGGTATACTTTGTCCATAATCTTTCCACTTCTTCGTCCATGCAGCAGTGTCTTCAACCCGTATTACAGCTTTACAATGTGTTTAGGAAATCACCAGCCTTTCCACAAAACTTGCATGTATATCTTCAAGGTCACTGTACGTATTATACTCCCATTTACCTCGCTCCCTTTCCACTTATCACTCTAACAGAACAAACATTCGGTAAAGACTATAAATACGTAGCTGTCCTTACGCTATAGGGGCGGACACAATAAGGCCCGCACACGTCACTGGTGCGCCTCGCGAATGTTGCATAAAGTACATACAGTTCACATGCACAACAGGATGACCGTGAACCACGTTTCAAAATATTTTCTAAAGAAATGACAGTTATGACTAACTGAAATTACCTGTCGCAGTTGGATTAACATACATAGCAAGCCTACAAATACTTATCATATCACGGCACGGTTTTTGTACGTTGTCTCCTGATTTGGGGCACCCGAAGCCCGTCTAGCTGGCCACCCCCGTTATATTATTTTCTCCATTATCCTAATACTGCTACCCTGTTTGGTTACGGTACACCCTTAATCTCCTATCCTCAACACTCTCAATCAGAGTAAAAAAGAGATCTTGGAAATCGCTCGTACTTAGCGCTCAAATTTAAAAGCCCTGCAGTACACATGGTATAAACTTCACTTCCCAGTCTACAATAAACTGGAACTAAATATCCCCACACCTTAGCGTCTCTACAGTTGGCGAGCTCTAAAATACATCTACTACAGTCCGTCTAGTAGAGTGTTGTAACGCTGCGTGCGATACTGCCTTCCGTAGGTCTGGTGTTATCAAGATCCAAGCCACTTGCAGCAGTGGAAGCCACTCTCCCGGTTACCTGTGACGGCCATAATAATTACAGCACATCATATATTTAGCAGAACGCTGGTATCCCAGTTACACTAAATGTTGTCCTTAAAGGAGAAACTCAACAGCCATGCGCCCAATAGTAAAGCGTGTATAAACAGCACCAGCACAGCGAATAAGAACTCACAAGTCCCAGCGGAAATAATTTCACGCACACATAAACAGCTCATAAATACTTTAATCCATGAAATTAGAAGTTGCCCGTAAAATACGCGCAAGTGTGCGAAGCACTTCACTGGGGCTTGTCCGCTAGAATTATCTACAACAGAACTGTGAGGTTTAAAATGTTTAAACGAGACAACATTTTTCAAATCGCAATAATTTATTCATCTTCAATTTTCATCGCCTCGATTTCGTGACCTCATCAGGTTCGCGTGGGACACGATAAAATATGTCAGCGTACGGTCATAGCTTTCGAAACATGAGCACATTTGTTTGTACAGTACAGTACAGGGATATCAAATCAGGCCTTTCCATGTCCATGGTGTGTAGTGGACACATTCTTCAAGCAGAAGGTTGATAAATTGTGTTTAGCTGTGTCTGTAATACAATAAAATACGGCATTCTCATGTAACACCCAGTTTTGTTTCTTTACCATTTCTTTATGGTAGCATGTTGCTGATGCTTGGTACTCAAGTTGAGTAAGTTCGTGCCCTCCCCGCAATACGTCATCACCTTAATTCAGACTCTTATTACTGCGGTGAAATTTAAGTTCTGAATTTGTGAATCATGTTACTGGGTTTGGGTTAGGAATTTCAATTCTTTTATTCACACTAGTAGCGAGTATCGGCAGGCGCCATTTGGCACAGAATGAATAGGTGGAAAGCACTACCAATGTGACAACCTGAAGTGATAGCTTTCTTAGGATAGGTTAATGCAGACTGGGCAATGAACTATGGAGTATCAAACAAAGAGTGAAACTCCTTGAATACGCGGGCGACTATCAGATTCTCAAGACCTACTCTACCCATGCAGTGAGTTACATGCTCATTTTACAGTTTTAATACTTTTACTACCCGGTTATAGACTCACTTCGTAAAGCAATGCTCATTTCACGTTAGGCCGAAACGCCGGACATCCTGAAACTTTGGGTACTGCGGACACCGCAAGCGATCTACAGAATGGTACCTTAAAATATGCCACAACCCCATCTCTCCCACCCTTCCCACTAGGCACATCGTCCTGCCTGCAGTGTCTCACGACACACCAATATTCTCCGCAGATGACATGGAGAAATAAGCAATCTGTGAACCAAAGGATCTACCTGGATGCTGCAGATCGGTGTTTAGGTGACTATATGAGGAGTCTTGGTAATGGTTATTACTTTTTGAAAAGGTAAGAAAGACGAAAAGCCAAACACTCGCCAAGTCTGCTTAACTCAGACTATTAATTAACTTCTTCCGAGGTTGAAGTGAAAAGTTATTTCCCAGCACTTGCACTTTAATCAGCGTCCTGAGGCGCCAATTACGTGTCGCCCTCCGACATTTAACACAAGACAGCACTCTGACAGAAACACACACTCTCGTTAAAACTTCCCTCGGCGCCGCTCTTCTCTGTCATACAGCGCGCATGGAATGGAAAATTCCTTTTGTGGCTTGCAATGTCACGTGACAGTGACAGGGTAACACCACGAAGCACGCCTCTTATTATCCTTATGTTAGTGACACAGCAGCGTAAATTTGAACAATTTCGGTTCCCGCCTTGCGGTCGTATTCCTCTTCACTTTTATTAAGACTCGAACGCCATTTACATGGATTTGTGAGAACGCAGATATCATTTAAAGAGTCACCTCAAGTAATCCATCGCCTTTGGGAATTAACTACAAAGCCCAGCAACAACAGAAGAAATTAGTTAACAAAAAAAAAAAACTCTCATGGGATCAATTTGGCTGAGTTTTCTTAACTAGAGGAACTGATACAAAATTCATGTAAATATGCCAAAACGTCATAACAGTTGTATCAGTTATATGAACGGAATGAAATATGATCTCTTCATTCTGAAGAAAGAAAATAATTACATTGCTGCTCCTAAGACTATGTAAGCAAGCAATTTAGTATGTGACATAACGATAAATTCATAGTTTATACAAGTCACGTGGTATGGTGGGGACAGTAAAATCTAGTAGTATATGATTGGATTGGTATATGTTTAATAACAGAAAGAAAACACAATTTTATTGCAAGTAACGGTGGAAGGCTTCTACTAAACAGACGACGGGACTATGGTAAGATAACATTAATATCGTTCATATGGCAGTAGGTTATGAGGATGGCAGGAGAATGCGCGTTATTCAGGATCCTGTCCCATGGCAGGTTTCAAAATTACCGGCGCTGAAACTTTTGTAGCTGCCAATTTAGTGTCAGCCTGTTTTTAATTTACTAAATGCGGTAGGAGAAACACGAAGTCAGTCGAGTTGAAGTCTCAATTACAGCGACAATGAAAGTACTGAGGAGCCTGAATCTACACTACACCTTACATCACCTTGCCTAAAAGGTTTCAACAGTAAAAGTTACGTCAAGCTGCAACCAAGTCCACTGTACACAGGCTGGAGGTATCCATCAGACCTGCTGTCTTCGTGAAAGGCAAGTAATCAACATCCGAAGTACAGCAAGCACCAGAAGGGTTCCAGTGCATTTCTGCCTTACCGGATGTTAGCACTGTAAACAAACCACAAGCGTTTCAACAAATTCATGGAGACGCTTATTTCTTGCGTCCTTAATTTCGGCTCCTAGTTTTCATTATTTTCTAGCAGCGGCGCAGAATGGACGCTGAACCGTAAAATCGGTGTCACACTCCGGAGTAACGGATGGAATGTGGCAGCACAGTATTTCAGTGCCAGGTTCAACTCGTAAAAACGTATAAGTCTCCACAGTGAAAGAGGCCGTATTTTGAATCAAGTTGCAAATTAACAGAGATCCTGAACAACGTACCACGTTATAGCCTCAAATGTACACACTTAGCTTCCTTCTTTAAATTCTCCAATGGTTCAGAAGAACACATTTTTTGTTGGAAACGTCAAATTGTACCATATACGGGTCTGCGCTATATGCGATAAGAAAATGTACATTAAGTGAAACTATTTTCTACTGTAAACGTGTGGAAAAATAATAGCAGAATGGAGCTTCATTCGTGACAAAACTTTGGCTTAAAAGCATGAGAGTTTACTGGTCATTACTTGAAGTACCAATTATTCGATGTGGTTACAATCACTACTTAAACTCTTTTGAAATAAGGATATATATATATATATATATATATATGCTCCTTTGATATAGGCAGTTACCTAACATCGTGTACAGATCAGTCATAAAATCATTGGTTATAATAACCGCTATTAGACGCACACGGCATGAGCATTATTTCGTCACCTCTCTTTCACACAGCAGTAACACGAACATCCTGACAGCGCGGTAGCAAACGCGCTTCAGTTACCTTGCATTGGATTTACAAGACGTTCTAAACTTACACGAACTCTCGGGACGCTGGGTAGGAAGGGAAGAAGGAAGCAAGTCTTCTATCACCCCACTTTTAGTTACAATTAAGCGTACCAAATCCCCCAGAGGCAAGGCCTTATAAGTTATTAAGCTTGCACTTTAATACAAATGCCACTTAATGGGTTTCCGGCGTTATAAAATACCGGACTCCTTTCACGCGTTATCAAAATGGTTGTCGTAACAGGAAGAATGGAAAGGTAATTTGTATGCAAAGTTCAGTAAAATTTCCTTGCACACTAGCAAACTAATTCAAACATTTTACATAGACTAAAACAGGGTATCAGTGTCCCTCAGCCTAGAGCAAAGCAAGCCTATGCCAGATCCCACGCTATTGGAAGCCTGCCGCTCGTCCCACAGGAGACCTAACGTAAGCCTAACATGGTGGCCTTCATTACCACACGAACTCCCGAGAAGTTGTACTCACTCCATACCGTGATATCCTGTTTGGTAAATATCCATTTCAATATTATACTGCCAACCACGTCTAGGTTTCTCGAGTGATATATTCGCTTCAGACCTCTTTACTAACACTTTTATGCACATGCCCACATTGCATGTTCCGCCTGTCCCACCCTCATCCATCCACCTTATGCGCCACACTGTGTGTTCATGACGCCACACATCAAACGGTATATTATGCACGGTACTTGTCTGTAGCCCACAAAGCCTCATGCTCAGGGTAACACGAAGCTCAGCAACGAATCTGTCTACTCCGACAACAAAGTGCGAGGAGTTTAACAGCCACGTTGTTTATATGTCTTATGCCACGGCGAGGAACAGGCGGCGAATTAAATTCAGACACACTGTACACAGAAACAGATACCTGTAAGGAACAGGTGTCACGATAAAGCTTTATCCAACAACAGTTAAAAAATGACGTGTGATGGGCAAAGAATACAGAAACACTTCTGGAATCTCCCACAACGATAGAAAAGCAAGAATCTCATGTTGCACATGTGTGTCCACTGTTAACAACTGCCAGACTCCAAACACAACACTCAGTACGTCGGTAAGAGAGTTGCTGACCGCGTTTGAAAAATCGGCACTTATAGCTGACTGCCTGCGAGAGTAACAAGATGGAGTTGCTAGCCACTGCAAAGTAATGGAAAATGCTCGGAGCTTAAAAGCCAGGCGAAACTCAAAAAACAATTGCTTTTGGGTGAAACAAAAATGTAGCATACCGCTTTAAGAAGTGGGTTTTCTGTTCGCGTCTCCGGACTAATGAGGAGAAATTTAACACTGTGCTCCAGGCGCAGAGAACAGAACAGAAGTCGGAAGCCGCAATTCAAAAGAGACCAATTTTAATTCCAAATACCAGACGAGTTTAATCACGGGTGTCAGGAACAATGCAAAGGGAAACTGTTAGTGGGTAATTGCTAGGCATGGAACGGACGGATATCAACCATAATAACGTACCAGACCATAAAGGGCTGATTCTATATTCACATTTTAATTTTACGCCATTTTGTTTTAAGCCAATAAAATTAGTGAGCACTAGTATAAACTAATTCCCCGGAATTTGTAATTGAACTAGCGTTTTTAAAGTACGCAGTCGATCCTTTGTTATTGGCCACTTTAAAGGAAGGATCGTACATAGGACATGTGGCATTGTGTCTGTCGGTAGTACAAAAACAGGATTTTAACAGCATACAATGACGTTGTGTTCTAACAGCCAGGACCATTTTGTTCCATTGCGTGCTGGCAGCTGCGGTGCGGCGCTAAAGTTAATAAAATATAAACACTGAGATAAGGGTGTACAGGAGGAATGCAATCGCAAGTGGCACATCAGGAGGCCTTCTGACACCGCGCTAGAACGATCCATGCAACTGAGTCCTCCTACCAAGGCCAACGGTAGCACCCATGGCCAACCTTCCATGACACATAAAGGTTCAGTACAGTCTTCACAGCTGTCACACACAGCAGCTTATCCTGAGCCAGCTGTATCCAGTTTCACAGCATCCTACAATATGTATGCCTACGAGTGACAAGTGGTCACTTTCCGTACAGAACTGCCTAAACAGCGCCCAGGTCCACTCTGCAATACGCTTTCTGTCGACTCCTTAATTTAAAAAATCTTCCTACAAAATGATCGCGGGTGTCAGACTAACCAAAGAAATGCAACTGAAAGAACACAGACACATTTTATACACACGTAAAGAAAAATCAAGACTAGTGAGTTACAAGATATAGAGGTTCGCTGTGTTATTACCACTAAAGTTTAAATTTGTAAATATACGTTTAAAATTGATCTCCAGTTCCAGATAAGGTAGAAAATTAAGTAACAGCTTGTCACTATCAGCTTGTCCAGAAGTACTCGACCCATTGAGTTGGTTCTGGCGTGAAGCTGTCTTCTTGTGAACATGATATGGACGGTAGTTTCTTACGTAGGTGAGCAGCAATCAGCTTTACGTTGTTGTTTCCGCAGTTAGGATCGCCTCTTTGCGCGGACGAGGAGCGGTTTTTGTACCATGAACAGGATCATCAGCGCAAGACACCCCAAAGCAACACAAAATTTCCCCGTCTATGCGTACTGGTATATCGAAAACTGACATCGTGACGTCATTTTCACTGTTTGTTACGTGCAGTCTCACGCAAAGTATCGCAGCTCACCCCTACAGAAGTCCCTGCTACTCCAAGCACACATATATTGAGAAATTTAAATATGTTGCGAGCAGAACGCCAAACCTCAGCCTTGTACCGTACAAGAACAAGGGTCGCTGTATTCATTGTAGAAACCACTAACATTAAACTCACTCAGATTTCCATAAACTGTTCAGCATTCATAATAATTCATATAGTGAATGGAGGGATCGTTCCGTCCTTGAAGGAAGCTTTGATATTTTTATCAGCCTCACTGTCACACATTAATTGCAGAGTGCACGAAATGGGGGCAAAGGGAGCGTGTCAGTCTCTCAACCTGTTTAATCTCCGAAATTACAAAACAGACGTAAACTAGACTTTGGGTTGGAATTCTACACCCAAAGCTGTCAGATAAAATGAATTTTCGCTCGTACTTCATAACGAAGGACTCGTACACAATTCTTCCTTACATGTTGATAACCGAGTACATTCCCAAGACTTGCCTCACGGCCCCAGACGACTGCTGGGTTTTGTGCTCGAAATATGTCCACACAATATCGTTGGCGCACAAGAAAACCGCACCAAGTCCAACAAACAAACTTCTGAGAAAAATAAGTATAAAAGTTTGACCCAAATATTTAATAATAATTATTAATTATTGTACCTAAAAATGTTATTTTGAAACAAATAACATTTATGAATGTAACAATTACGAACTTTGGACTGAGGGGGTTTACCTTGTAGCGCACGCTATGTCCGAGTCATTCCCTACACGTCGTCTTTCAGTGTCACTCAATCGTTCGTAGCTGCATAAAGAACCAATTAACACTAATGAATCAATCAATATGTGGACTTCTATGTCTTTAAAATACCTGTTTCGGAAGGGTAAAATCATCCAAGACAACAATACTCTGTCCCAGGCGAACGATTTCCTAACTTCAGCGTGGATTGAGTTGACACGTGGCGAAATTAAGGGGCGTTAAAAGTGTTGAACAGACACTTCGCAACAGCTCCTAACGACTTTACTGCGAGTTGTTGAGGGCAAATTAAATTTCAAGAGGACTACAAAGTGACACTGCACCGAATAAAGCACCATATCGCAAGTGACACTTCAAACAAAGTCTGTCTCTTTGAACAGGGCGCCGAGGTTCTGCGGATAAAATGCTATTTATTACCAGTGCGTGATACAAATTCGTTTCCCGCTGTAATTGTTTTAGACTATTCTTGGAATGTTGCTACAGTCACCGCTTCAAATGCGATTTACATACTCCTGTACTTCATATTTAAATATTAATTGGATGCGAGAAGCGAATAAAAATTGGACTTACGAAACAGGGATGTGAAAATTTCATTTCCAAATGTCAGAGACTGTAAATAATCACTACTCTCGAATTTCGCGGTTACGACAATAGGACAGATTACTGAACAGGGATTCAATTTCAAATTTCACTAAAATAACCGATTTAATACAGTATTATAAAAGACATTTGAAAGAAAATGTTAAATTAAAGAGTTCTGGACCCCAACATAAGTTGTACATTAATCAAACCACAAGCGTAAAGTGGCACATCTAGTACAAGGTAAGAAAATACTCTGCTTGCCATACTCATGTTAGGCTAATGAACTTTGTTTCTCCACCTACAGTAGCCTGTACTTTGATAAAACAAGCGTGTATGTGAGGGTGTATAGGTAAATGTGAAGAAATCCCATTACAGGCCTGGATAAGGCTTTGGGTTCCAGGAGGTTGAGGCTCCCATTTTTTTAGACAGTCGCCATATGAAGGTTGTAAGGCTGTCTGCCCTACGCACCGGCCGCCTTTACGCCCCAGGAAATATTTCTGGTAGAGGCTGAGTAGACCTCAGGACCCTAGTGCGACCGAAAGGATTATGTCAATAAATATTTCCTAGGACACCATCGGGACTCGAACTCGCGACCTTCCATGTGCAGTGCAGCGCCTCAAACAACAGCGCCACCGAGTGACCGTGTATAGGCCTGCATGTATATAAATATATATGTACATGTATAGGTGTACTTCCCAGTAATCCAGCTATAAAAGTACAGTTAAGATTCTTGGTAGTGTCAACACCAACTGGCAATTAATGCCCATAAATTACTATAGCCAGGAAAAAGTAGTATCCTAACATCTATATAAAAATAAAGTAATGCAGTGCTAAGTGACGCTTGGAGTTCCACGGGCAGCTGCCAGATGGCAGAAAAACTATGAGAACGCTGGAGTTCCACAGACGGCCACTAGATGTCTGGAGGCGTAAATACAGAGAACTGTTTTCTGCGCGGTATGATCTGAGCCTGTAATATGTTTCAGCTTCATTTACGTGTTTTGTATGGATCTCTGAACAAACCGCGATTACTTACCCATACAGCATTAAAAGACTGATTTTCAAAGCCTTGTCGGGGTGTTCCCTGCGCGGTACGGACTGAGCCTGTACTATAATTCAGCTTTATTTACGTGTTCTATATGGATCTCGGAATAAACCGCCATTCTTTCCCCATACAACATTAACTGATTGGTATTTAAAACCATGTCGGGGTGTGTTTACTGCGCGGTACGGACTGAACCTGTAATATAATTCAGCCTTATTTACGTGTTTTGTATGAATCTCGGAGAACAAACAGCGATTGTTTCCCTTACAGCATTAAGTGATTGATTTTTAAAATCCTATTGGGGTGTGTCTATTGCGCGGTACGAAATGGGCCTGTACTAATTCAGCTTTATTTAAATGTTTTGCATGGACCTCGGAAAAAAAAACGATTATTTTCCTATGCAGCATTAACTGATTGATTTTTACAGCCGAGACGCAGTGTGTTTACTGCGCTGTATAAATTGGCCTTAATATATAATTCAGCGGAATCTCAGTCTTCAAATGGTTAATCACAAATATATAAAACGGAAAACAAATATTTGTAAACGATGTTCTCTTTGGTGTAACTTACGACTTAAGGTCGTGCCATGGCTCAGGCGGTTAGCCGCCGGCCTCCTAACGCGGAGGCCTGGGTTCGATCCCGGGAAAGTCCACGTGGGATTTGTGGTGAACAAAGTGGCACTGGGATAGGTGTTTGCCGAGTATTTCGGTCTTCCTCTGCCAATTTCATTCCACCGGTGCTCCATTACTAGGATGGTTATGATGATGATGATGATGATAATAATAATAATAATTATTATTATTATTATTTTAATCATAGGGGTTGCACAAGAAGCCTTAAGGTTCCGTTGCGTCCGTAGCGTCTGCTGCGAGGTCCTTCTCCACGAAAAAAAAAAATTCACTAATGGTATGGGATTTTATGGTGTGGCTTTTTCTTCAAATGCTTCGACCTTTTGCCTTCTGCAAGCAGTAAGCCCATCTTATATACACTGTAGCATTATCACTCTCTGTCACACTCCCACATTGGAGACTCATGGACCGCCACCAAATGGCAGGAAAAGACAAGACAAAGAATTTTGTTTGAAGGACGCGCGGATGGTATGTAACAGACACGACTAATTGGGGTTGCCATGTTAACTACGTAAAGGTTCGCCGGGCATTAATGCGACAGTACAATATATACACATACATATTATTCGGGTTTTCGCGATAACTGCGGGCACCACTACGAAACTATAATACGCAGGCATATACATTCTTCAGCTTTCCACGGTAATTACGTAAATGGGTGTGCCTCGCCTGCCCACATCGCGAGGTTTCCGCGGTAACTATGGAAATGCGTGTGCCTTGCTTGCCCGGCTGGCGGGATTTCCGCAGTAACTGCGTACACGAAATATTCCGTGCACCTACGTGTCGCGAGTTTTCAAAGGTAACTACATAAATGGGTGTGTGTTGCCTGGCCGGATTGTGGGGTTTCCGCAGTAATTGCTTACATGGACTGTGCCTTGCCGAGTGGGTCGTGAAGTTTCCAAGGTAACTAAGTAAATGGGTGCGCCTTCCTTGCTCGGGTAGCGGGGTTTCCACAGTAATTGCGTACACGAAGTGTTCCTTGACACCACGGTCCGCGAGGTTTCAAAGGTAACTAATGTGTGTGCCTTCCCTGCTCGGGTCGCGGGGTTTCCACAGTAACTGCGTACATGAAGTGTGCCTTGCCCCCACGGGTTGCGGGGATTCCACGGTAAATATGTAAATGGGTGTTCCTAGCCTGCACAACGTAAGACGTGAAACTAGTAGACAAAAGAAGGAATATCTGAAAGCTAAAATTAATGCTGAGAAAACGAAGTACATGGTCATGTCTCGAAATCAGAATGTAGGACACAATCACAACGTAAAGATAGATAATAGATCCTCTGAAAAGGTGGAAGAATTCAAATATTTTGGAGTAACTCTAACAAATCGAAACTCCATTCATGAAGAAATTAAGAGCAGATTGAAGTCGGGGAATGCTTGCTATCATTCGATGCACAATCTTTTGTCTTCCAGGTTGCTATCCAAAAACACAAAGACTAGGATATACAGAACTATAATTTTACCTGTTGTTTTGTATGGGTGTGAAGCTTGGTCTCTCACACTGAGGAAGGGACAAAGACTGAGGATGTTCGAGAATAGGGTGCTGAGGAGGATATTTGGGCCTAACAGGGACGAGGCGACAGGGGAGTGGAGAAGACTACATAACGAGGAACTTAATGACCTGTACTCATCACCAATTATTATTCGGATAAATCGAGAAGAATGAGACGGGCGGGGCATGCAGCACGTATGGGGGAAAAGAGAGGTGCACACAGGATTTTGGTGGGGAGACCTGAGGGACGGCGACCACTTGGGAGACCCAGGCGTTGATGGGAGGATAATATTAAAATGGATCTTCAAGACGTGGGATGGGTATGGAGTGGATTGAGCTGGCTCAGGATAGGGACAGGTGGTGGGCTCTTGTGAATGCTGTAATGAACCTCCAGGTTCCACAAAATGTGGGGAATTTCTTGACTAGCTGAGAAACTGTTAACTTCTCAAGAAGGCCTCTGCTCCATGGAGTTAGTTAGTTAGTTAGTTAGTTCCTAGTCTGCCCGGGACGCCGGGCACCAGCATAGTGGTCTTATACATAATTTGATAAGACCTGTAACGGTCCGTAAGGCTGTAAGGCTCTGCCCATACACAGCATAAACTGATTGGTTTTTATAACCGAGACGGACCGTGTTTACTGCACAGTACGAACACAGCGTGTAATATAATTAAGCGTAAGCTCAGTCTTTAAATTGTTAAGCACAAAGGTATAAAATAGCAAAGAAATATCCGAAAAATGTTCTCTTTGGTGTAATTTTTTATTTAAGGCTGTGCCATGGCTCAGGCGGTTAGCAGTATTAATGGCGCCATTCTAATTTCTAAGAAAAGCGACAACATATTGTACTTCCTTCCAATGCCGTAGTACTTTATAAATAGCTTTTTTCAGTGTAGGATGAATTAAACTTACCCTTAAATCGCTGCATAGAACCCTGGACGTATCATCACAGGTTAAATTTTTCAGTGCATTTCTCCGCGTCTCGGCGAAGGAAATGGCGGTAGTCCACAAGACATGTCCAGTTCGTTTCCATCCCACCCACTTCATAATTATCCTTAACTGGCATTCATTTTGCAACATCATTAGAATATAAAGTGACACCACAATGGCAATATTATGATACTTTAAAGGATTCAACACTTTGTTACACGAACGAGCACATAACAGCACACATTACAAACAAATTAAAAGTAACTGACCCACGAGCTATATTCCACTCTCGTTACGCCATTATGCACGCGATTACAACTACAAGGAGGAGTAGGGGATGTCATGCTGCCCATTGCCTTACAACTGCTTCCCCCCTCCCCCCCACCCCCTTCCGCCATGATATCACTGCAGGCTGACATCTACTGATAAAACTTGGTACAATTATTTTCTAGTGCTTACTAACGGAAGAAACTTAATCAATACATTAATATATTTGTAACAAATATTATTTGGTCCTTCATGCGTATTTACACTACATGTTATTAAGCAAGTTTAATTGAAATTCTTAAACTTATACATGTTCTGTGCCTTATTGCCGCCAGATGTCACTACTAATCAAGAGGAAAAGCAGGTTATTACAAATGCATCAAGACAACTGCCCTATGGCCTTTGCAGCCTGGAGTGTTGAGTATTGGCCAATCACGATGAAACTTTTAGAGTCACTTCTATTTGACGTCATGTGGCATTACGGGGGAATAAAGTGACATCGGATCAGGCATTTCTCCCTTTTTATTCCGTTCTCCTCTGCTAGCCAACATTCCACAACTGCTCCATGCTAAATTGTCAGAGACCCTTCATATTTACGATGGACCTAGCGTGGGGTTTTCGCATCCGAACCTTTTCTCGGCCGGATGCAAAGCAAGGAATTTAAGACTCGTGAAGATACGAGGCCCTCATAGCCGTGTTACTGGAAGTTCAAGTGTTCTGGGATGTGACCCTGCGTCACTGGACAGTATGTTAACCGAAGACCGAAGGCTTGAATATTCAGTTTAAGATACATTTACGTGTAAACTAGCTTAAAACGAAGATTCAGACTTTCTCGGATAATACGCTGTGTCGCTTGGTGAGTGGTCCCCGACGTTTCGAAAGACCGTAGTACCCACGTTACAAACGTCGGGAACCACTCACACAAAGACACAGCGTCAACACAAACGACTTGAATCCTCTGAAACGCCGCTGTGAGAACCACGAGTCTGAAAGATATATAATATACGGAAGACAGTATACTTGAAGAAAAGAACGCGAGCTGTAACTTAATCCAATCTTCACTATTTACAAACGTATATGTGATCAAATCGAGAAACATGAGATGGGGGGCATGCAGCACGTATGGACAAGGGGAGAGGTGCATACATGATTTTGGTAGGGAGACCTGAAGGAAGGAGACCACTTGGAAGACCCTGGCGTAGATGGGATGATAATATTAAAATGGATCTTCAAGACGTGGGATGGGGCATGGGCTGGATTGATATGGCTCAGGACAGGGATAGGTGGCGGGCTCTTGTTAATGTCATAAATCAGCATATTGTACAAATTCAATACATACAGAATATGATGAACTATGATATAATAACAAAGCACGCTGAGACTTACGAATTAGTTTGTAATATTTTTAAGTGTGGCGCATTATTGTCGAAATGAACCCTATAAGTACCCCGCCGCGAAGCAGTTCCTGTGCAACGCGTGTCACTAACTGCGAGGCTAGAGGGAGTCGCAACCCAGGAAATCCGAATCTAAAGTCCACCGCCGCGATAACCCTGATCTAAAGTACAGCATTTATTATTCCCAAGCCATACGCTAACGATGACAAATCTGAACTACACTGTAAGTTTATGGAACAGATCTACACAGATATAACGTATTGGGGTGCGCGCCCGTACGCGTTTTGCAAACAGCGATTCCAAAGCTTTCAGCAGTATGCACTGTACTACACATTCTCATTCAATTTTCTTTTCCACAGAGGATGAAAGCTTCTCCAACGTTGTTTTACTGATTTTTCCCAAAGGAGACACAAGATATTTTGTTATTTCCGTTTTATCCCAAAACAATGTTATCGGAATCCAGCCCTCGGTATCTCAGTGCAACCCCAAGAGAGTTTCCAAAAACCTCACGGTTTTGTTTTGGCACCGAAATATAGGCCTGTATCATTTACAAGCCCCATAAAGGGTGTATTATTCTATGAAACTGAACCATGAGGAAACACAAGCATCTGCACGGAACAGGATTTTCATTCGGCCGCTGGCAACTATTCGAATTGTCAAGACGTCTCCCACAATTTCGTTATTGCGTTCATAACACATTGCCAAGAGGCTGTGAGTTCAAGTACTAATCTGTTACGGGTACCACACCGTACAGGACCACGAGTTCATTCCGACCGATGTGATCTGGCGAGAAAACGAAAATGAAAGACTGTAGAAGTACAAAAACGACGGGAGGCGGGGTATCTCGTCGGTCGACTGACATAAAACGAGAACTACGCTGAACAATAAAAATGATGATTATAAGAACAATGTTGTTTCAACGACGAATAACGGGTGTATAAACGTAACATTTCAACCGTGTGTGTTACAAACAATAATTCGAAACAGGAAGATAGGTTAACAAAAAACGTACCACGTGTTCGGGTGCAGAACTTGTGTCAGTTTAACTTGCCCCGAACCCACCATGATTCATGGAAGGCAACAAACATGTTCAGAGGGGTAACACAAATATGGTATATACACACTACAAATGTACACGTTTTCTTATATCCCTTACGTCAGACATGTCGAGAGCCTACTTAACACTCGGAAGGCCACGGGTTTGAGTCTCGGTCCGGAAACAGATTATCGTGACTGATGTTCAACGTGGGTTATTCAGTACACTCAGAGAAATTCCGGCAACGTGTCATAACGTACGACGGACCGCTTCCTTCCACATCCCTTCAGAATTCAACTGGCGGTCCGCGACAGATATGTCAGTGGTATTCTGCCCACCAGTTGGCCGACCTCCTTTCTTTAATACAGAATATCAGACAGTCCCTTACAGAAGGGCTTTTAAAATTATACGCGAAAGTGGCATTCCTCTTGGTTTCAAGTTACAGTTTAACAGCTTTGAAACACAAACCAGGAAGGGAAGCGACGTTCATGCAAGCGCTGTTCGTTTTAAAAGAGAGATGTCTGTTGAAACGCAGAGCTCAGTTGCCAGAGCCACATCGGGTAGGGCAGAATCACAGCTAGTGGTATCAGCATTATCGGGACTGAAGCTCTGATAGCAGGTTCAAATAAACACACGTTCCGACAGAATACAGCTAATGCTCTAAGATACGGGGGGGGGGGGGGGGAACATCAGTACAGTAATTGGAAATTGAAGAAACAAAGACTGAAATTAAGAAAAGCATAAAACATACAAAACTACACAGAAGAAAAACATTAAAAGGAAATACATTAATAATTTCAGAACGTAAAAAAGCAAGAAAAAAAGAAACTAAAACAAATATAAAGGAATGGGAAATACAGAGAAAGGGGAAAATTCACTGAGAATGAAAAGAAAGAAGAAACAAAATGAAATGAGTTAATGGACGTCATCCGTATGTGCTTCCACCGATTAACAAACAACCAGTTAACTACCCACCTAACACAGCCGTGTATTTGCGAACTACAAGAAAATTACATGCATCAGTCCTTCCGGACCGTCACCAAGCTTGAGTGTAAAAACTTGGAAAGTAAAGATGCGAACTTGCATATGCACCTATTTTTGTAAAATCCCCACACTGCAGGTTGTAACACAATTTTAAACTGGGAAATGCCTTCACAGCAGTTTAACCTTTTCAAGCCTGGTGGTAACTTTACGTACCATCAGGAGTAACATTAAAAAATTCTACGTAGTGCCCACATTGCGTTTATGTGTTTTGTACGGATCTCAGAACAAACAGCAACTTTTGCCTTATACAGCATTAACAGATTGGTTTTGTATAACTGAAGTGGAGAGTGTTTACAGCGCCGCACGGACTGAGTCCTTATATAAAACAGATACGATTAGTCTTTAAAGGGTTAATCTGTGTAAGTACTTCAATAGCCGATATCTTAAAACACCAGAATATAACAAACACAGCGTTTACAGATTAACCTACTACAAACGCATCTGATAGGTAATAAATACTGCAATAAAACATTTAACGTGGTACGTCACAAAAACAGACACTGTAATATTACACTATGAGTTTTGTCTCATTGTTTTATTTACTACCCTGGATCACGGTCCACAAGGAATGAAACTAGCAGCCTGTTTATAGCACACAAATACGTAGAGTGCGAAATATAAATATAAGACAAAAACCGTCCCCACAACTTCAACATAGATTGTTATTTACAAAATAAAATACAAGGCAACATGTGAGGACGGTTTTCATCTTATATTTACATTTAATTGCCATTCTCACATCGGTATGCAATATATTAAGACGAGAGTGTACTCTGGAACATCTGTGCGCGGATTATCCATGCAAGACCATAAGTTGCTAATGACTAATTACGAAGGGGGGAAACAACACGTCTTGGCGCCGAATTCTCGAGCAAAATCCTAAATAAAATAAGTCACGGACTATTTCCGTAAACAATAAGCATCTATTTGTAAACTATGCATGTACGACAATTATGCGTATAGCAAATAAATTATAGTTTTATCTTTTGTTCGTGGCTCAATAAATTATGTTTCGGATTATCCGTCCTCCACCTCCCCCACTTCCCCGGATAATCTGCAGCACACTGTAGTCGTGTCAGATGGTCACTTAACTGATTATTTGTAAATTAAAGAAGAATAACATACGAAATAAATAATAACATGTACAAATGAACAAAAAACAAAATAACTGTAAACGGGAGACACAAACCCAACGGGCAACGACCGAAGTCAGAAACAGAAGCAGTAAAAGCTAAATATAGTATCCGTAATACAGTAAGGTAAATCAATCCCATTACAGGCCTGGACAGGCCCTTAGGGTTCCAGGAGGTTCACGCTCCCAGATTTCCAGACAGTCGGCACATCAAGGTAAGGTAAGATTGTCAGCCCTAGCACCGGCCGTCTTTACACCTCAGGAAATATTCCTGGTACTCATTTCTGTTAGAAGCTGAGTCGACACCAGGGCCACAGTGAGGCCGGAAGCATTATGTCAACGAAAAAAATCCAGCGACACCATCGAGAATCGAACCCGCGACCTGCCGGCTTGTAGCACAGTGCCTCAACCACCTGCGCCACCCCAGAATGCAGTATCCATGTTTATCTCCACTTCATTACGAACGGAGGAGCTGTTTACTGGCTTCAGCTACTTCCCTTAAAGCAACCTCGACTGTTAAAGCCGCACCGAATACAACCTGGGGGGTGCCATAACTAGCTGGAGAGGCAGCCTATACCGACTGCTGTTTGGAACGAAGTGAGGCTTTCACTGCAATGGAGAGGGGCGGCGAGCACTAACAGTGCTAATGCGTCCATTTTCGTTTAGATTAGTGCGAACAATTACACATAAGACGCACGTAGCTCTCCTAAGAGCCACCTTAAAGCAACACTCTCCGACTTTAGAAATTTCACCTAGCCGCAAATGGCGGGAGTTGTTTCAGATAAATTCATATGACTGAGCTGTGATGAGCATTGTAATGGAAACGCAGTTCCACTGTAAAAACGTTCAATGCGCGTAACCCAAATGATGTTCCAGCAAGATGACAACAGTCCACAAATATTTATGGACAGCCATCGAACGTACATATTTATCATTTGTCTTCGATACGACCAGGTTTCAAGTTTCAGTTCGTGCACTGTTAAAAACAGAAGGCGGGATAATGTATTCGGTATCGCATACAGGCTACCGGCTTCACAACCGAGGAATCGTGGTTCGATTCCCGGTAGGAATAAACACGCTTACTGCACCTGTCAAGGTGTCAAGGCTGGCTCTGGGACACAACCAGCCTCCTATTCAACGGGCACCGTGTCGTGAAGCTGATCACCCACACACACCTAGCGCCAAACTCAAGAATGAGTGGAGCTACGCCTCCCCTCCCCATACACTTTCATGGCTTGCACAGGGACAACTTCACGTCTGTAATGTTACAACACTGATCGTTTCTCGCACTGCCACTAGCTGAAGGAACTTCGTGAAGAAAATGTGGCGTCTTCTGCTGAAGGTAGGTAGTTACTGTGCCTTCAGCTTCACTTCCTACATTCTCCTTCACGTTTCTCATACCACCACGCCCTTTAATGAACATACATATTTACGTACACAAGCTGTCCTTGTTCCACAAATCCAGGACCGTATGCTATGTCTGTATTCAGAACATCTGTTGAAAACCGAACGAGTTCAAGCAATTTAAAAGGAAATTCCAGGCACAATCCATGAAACTAGAGTTTCTAGTGCAGAAATTCCACGCCCAAAAACCCCTGTGCTGTCAGAGTTTACTCAGGGAATGTGTATATATTTAAGGTGCAACAACAAAACTAAGCTTGGCTCACGGTTTAGAGTGGTTGGCTCCTGTATACACTACAATAAGGATGTTCTATTGCCTCCAGTTTGTAATACGTTCCCAATAATTGATTTTTGCGGTTTGCAAAACCAAGATACACATTATAGACAATGAATCAAAGCAAGAAATAAGAAAAGAACTAAAGGTGTGCTATTTAAATTAAGTTATTGCGGATTTCGAATGCAAGTTCACCTTACTTCACGTTCACATCACCTGTCTCTCTTCTGTATTACACTAGTTCTTGTTCACGTCACCTACCGCTGTTCTGCGTCACACAACCTTTAGGTTCCTCTCAAGTGTCCCGTTTCGTAACGCGCAACCTTATGCATGCATAGCCACAGCCTTGCATGACATACACAAGGCTGTCAGTGCAGTGACTGCGGAGTGCACGAGCAGACTATGCTGCCTGATACATTAGTGGTTTCTTCTTCAGCATTTGAAAGTAATTTTCGGGCTACTTCGGAAAACAACACGAACACCTCCCTCCGAACTACGTCTTATTCACAATACACGGTTGTCTCCAGTCCTCATCACTGTCACAAGGCCTGTCAGCTCGAGAGCTGAAACAACAGGGCTTATAATTAAGCAACCTAACAATGAAGTTACATTAATAATTCCCGGAATCAGATCCGTAAGCTTCAAAACAACGACGGGCCGTAAGGTGCGCAGTAATATGGAATGAATATCGATATGGAAGCGAGTGCCACCCGTTCCTCTGAAATACTAAACCGGGGTAACTCTATCACAAAACTCGTAGAATGAAAGGAAGGCATGCTAGATGAACCTCATTTTCTTAACACCAAGCGTACAGAGAAATATTTGAGAAGACAAGACAGTGTAATAATGCAGATCGTTGTGTCGTGCCATTTACCTGACTTCGCATTAACACATCTATCTCCAGCCTAAGTACCTCTACTTCTGCTCTTGACTCCGGCATACATTAGCACAACAGCAATCCCACCCCGTCACACTCACACCAAACTACCTATTACTGCAAATGAAACATTAAAAGACATGCGACATTGCAATATCCGGAATTAGTGCTACAAAATCAGAGCACAAGATCAGCGAAACAGAATATTACACATACACCGTACTCGATTTACACGAAATATTAACCGGTTCGTCTTCACGTAACCTGCAACAGTAAACCTGTCGTTCATCCTACACTCCATTTCGGAGTCACGAGTTCGACCTTCAGCCGGGCTGGACGTTTTCATGGCTGAAGTTTGTGTTGTTGCCTCTGGTCCCGTACAGAAGGCTGTGACAGTGCCCTGAACATCAGTCAATATCGTACTTATCATTTAATGCTATATGCTTATGCGGTTAACGTCACGTCGTTCATAACGTTACAATATATCTTAGGCAAATTTAATCTTCATATAAGATCTGAAAGACACTTGGTAGATAGTATTCTGTTGCGGTGTCCCACGTACAATCTGACGCCCTCCAGTTGTGTACAGGATGCATGAAAACACGCATATGGGAAGGGCGGACACCCAAGATATACATTCCACGAAATCACATTTCAAACAAACAATGTTGATTTTAGTCCTACTAAGTTGCTGGCAGCAAATACAATGTTAATAAGAAAGGATGTCACGCGTAATCAAAATTTGATACGATGTAAACGTACCTCAGGGCGAAATTTAATGCCTGATCCAAGAAAGCGACAACTTGCTATGCAGTGCGGCACTTCACGCGAAATGGAGGAAGAAGAGAGACGTTAAAAGTGTAAAGCCCGTCACTGTAGACAACATCACGCCGGCACTTTGCATCTTAAAATCCTCTTTATTTCATTACAAGTTGTCACAGAGCCCCAGGCGGTATTATTCTTATTCTATTTTGTGACGATGACAGACGTTTGCGTTTTTTAAAAAGAAACGCATAATAAGAACGCTGGAGTTAAACTGCCAGGAGATTATTATCGTACGGTGAAACTAAGCTGCTACTGCAATACCGACTGGGAGTTCCAGAAAACGTAAAGCCTACTTCGTAATGAAGGAGGCACATATCCATCGTTTTGCGAATATTGTTACAGAACCAAATGTTGGTCACACACGATCGTCATCCTTCCCACACGTTCCCATCCCTGCGAAGCGCCTGTAATGGCCGTCCTGTCTGCACGCGTGTTAGTTTCTTCATAAAGTGTATTGGATAATTTCATGAAAATAAGTCCAGCCATATAAGTAAGCATTAACCTTTTAAAGCCTAGCAGTAACTTTACATAAGACCAGGTTTAACATTAAAAAATTCTACGTGGTGCCCACATTGCGTTTATGTGTTTTGTACGGTTCTCAGAACAAACAGCAGCTTTTGCCTTATAAAACATTACGAGATTGGTTTTTATAACCGAAGTGGAGAGTGTTTACAGCGCGGTGCGCACTCAGTCCTCATATAAAACAGACATGCTTCGTCTTTAAAGGGTTAATTTAGATAGGACAACTTTAACCGCCGCTTTACATGAAGACACACGTCCTTTACTGCCAGCATGATGGCCTGAATCACTACCCTGCACGCACGCGCGTCCGCATCCCGGTTATGCCCGCATACGCATTTGGATGCAGCACTCAGTGGTGCCTTCCGGCCATAGTATGGTCCTGGGATCGACACAGTGTCTGACAGAAATGAGTACCAAGAATATTTCCTGGGGATAAAGAAGGCCGGTCCGTATCGCTGACAACCTTAACACCTTCATGGGCCGAATGTCTTTAAATATGGGAGCCTCAACCTCCTGGCACCCTCAGGGCCTGTCCAGGCTTGTACTTACTCGGCTACCAACTAGGACCTTGAGGGCCTAGTTGGTAGCCGAGTAAGTGTGTGCACACAGATATGACATAGGACGTCTTTCACGATTGATTCAGTGTTGAGACATTGTGCGGAGAGAGAGACAAAGACAGAGAAAGTAACTAATCAACCCTCAGAACTGTGGGGGAAACAAGACTAACCAACCCACACTCTGTCAGCAGCACCCAGACACTAAACAATATTTCGCCTGAGCCACATACATCCACCCCCGACCCCCTCCAACCTATGCATCTAAGACTTCTACTTTTCCTGTGTCATTCTTGGAATGTTCCCAGATGTCTGACTGCAACATGCATTCATCCTTTGTTTTTCCTCCCACATTCTACTGCTCTAAGAACACCAGACCAATCGAATACGTAACAAAGTTCTTCCTTATGTTAACCAACACAAAGAGTGAACATTAACTTACTCGATCCTACTTGATTCCAAGCACACTTCCCCAGCACTCGGCATTCGAACACTTTCAGTTTACGTTACTCCCTCGAACTGGGCTACAAATTTTCAAACCCACGTACACCAGTCGGTAACACAAATGCGTTCCATCTGCCTAATCACTTACATAGCGTCTGAATTACGGGGAAATGACAAATCATTTTTCACATTTACTATAAGATGGTGGTGACGTTAGCTACCAAGGAAACGAAAGGACGCATGTCTTTTTGCATAAAATGAAGGCTAACAACTGCCCTCACCGAATACACAACCTTGACATACTGTGGAACACAGTTGCCTGCACGTGTCCACTAGCCATCTCACACTCCTCCGCTGTCCTTTGTTTCAGACATGATTCCTATGAGCCCAGACATAAAGGCGACACTGTAGTCCGGACTCTTCACAATCACATCTACGTTATCAAATTACAAATCAAGAAACACATTTAATCGGCCAGGAACAAGCAGAAATATTCTTCTGTGCAGAGTACGAACACACAGAAAATTACGTGCATATCTGTCAAGCAGTGTGTCCCAGGTGGCGTAACGGAGCAGCTGCAATTGAATCCAGCAGACAAAGCGCTTCCTGTATATAAATTACAGCCATTGATCTGTTCATGAAAGCCCGGACACCACAATGTCACAATTTCCATATTTCCAATCAGCAATGAAATGCGTCGGCTACTAAGCTTAATTCATGCGATCAATCCTTCATGTTTATGCTGGTGTCCGTAGCCATGCATCAATCACTTAGCACCTAATGGTAATTATACACACCACCTGCTGTGACATGAAGAGTCTGTGCGCAACGACACAGTGCATTCACGTGTTTACTCCAGCAGCACAAATTACATCCCGACACAGCATTCGCCGATTGGACTTTATAGTGAACAAGGGCCGTGTTCTCTGTGAGGTCGGATATTGTATATAAAATTTAGATGAAGTTCAGTCGTCACCGCCGTGGCGTGTCTCAGGCAGTCAGTCGCCGGCCTCTCACTGCGGAGGCGCGCGATCGGTCCCAGGCCAGTTCATGTGAAATTTGTGGTGGACGAAGTGGCAATGGGAGAAGGAGTTCTCCGAGTATTTTCGGTTTCCCCCTTTCAGTACAATTCCACCAGTACTCCATACGCATCTTCCTATGCCTGATGTTCTTACCAGAAAGACAAATTGGCGAGGCCTGGGAACCGTCCAAAAAGCAACACTCTATCGGAAATAGGGGGGCACTGGATATTACAGTACTTTCGCTTTATCGTCTTCACTTTAGGTACCTCGGTTGTCCCCTGTCAACATCAATCTACCAATCCGCCATACACATCTTCATGTTCAAAAGAACACTAACAGAAACATAAACAGATATAGCGGGAGGACCTTCCACAAAAGTGATGTTCTTTCATAAATCGGGGAGGATTAAGAAAGAAAAGTACTGCGATTGTTTCCTTTGTTAGTCTTCAAAGGGTTATGTGCGTTCTGTCCTCAGACGGTACGCTTACTAAGCATACTAAACATACAACCGAAGCTTGCAACTGTGAAATAGATTTTGGAAGCAACACGCTTCCCTTTTGAAGATAGGACTGAATCAATTTTTCCGTAGCTCCGGTGGAATGCAAGGTAGTATGAAATATGCTCTTTGGGGTTTCCTAAGAAAGTAAACAAACTCACACAGACAATTTTATTATGGAGTTTCAGAGTGTAAACACACAAATTATTTCGCTAAGTAATCACCCTGGTGTTCAGTTCAGTGGGTTCAACGGTCCACAAGTTTCTTGATTCCACCAGAGTCAATTTTCGGTTAGTCTTCAGCAACTCACATTCAGATTCTTCCCAGTACTGATACACATTTCTGCTGCACTTTCGTCCACTGTGATTTATTGCCTGTTTCAACCTGTACATACGGTACGATGCAGTTGATGGACACCCAGGCTGATCATCTCGAATAAGAGTCGTCCGTCCTCGTAGGTTTTTTCGAAAACAAGAAGAAGAAGAAGAAGCGTCCAAGGCCTATTTTGTGGGAATGTCTAAGCAATGATTTGAATGAGAGAGAAATCAAGAAAAACTTCGTCGAATACACGGCATTCGGGCCAAGATTCGTCATCGGGTATCTTACGTTCGTTTCGTTTGTGCAAATACAAGAAAACGACGACAACCATAAAACGGCAAGGTACTGGAGAGCAGACAAATAAACATGAAGTACTTTAACACACAGAGAGAACGGCAAGAGTCTGAAGTGTCCTCGCACACAGACAAGTGGAGGTATGACTGCAGATTTAATGAACACCCAGCAAAGCTCACATGGTGACTACCGAGTAAAACACAGCAATATTTAGCGACAAGAGTTGGGAAACAAGACTCTTGTCGAAGTTCCTTATTACAGAGACACAACTGCTGCACACAAAAGCCCATGTTGCGTTTTAAACACGTTAACCTGGCGTCTTTCAAAAGCCGAATAAAACCAGTGTACCTCTGCATGTTGTCAAAAGTGCTTTGAAGTGCCCATTACCCTACAGAATTTTCAAAGCTCACTATAACAACCTCGTATAAACCCTAGCAGTTACACACAGTGTTGCTGGGTTTAAAATCTATGGCAACCTGAAATTTCTAAATAATTCCGGTATGCACTTGCAGTCCGTCAACACATTAATCCGAAGGAAAGAACCACTTGGAAGACATAACCGTGGATGGGGGTGTAATATTGAAATGGATCTTAAAGAAACAGAACGGGACAGAGACATGCGGCCAGCTCTTGTGAATGCGAAAATAAATAATCGGGTTTCATATAATACGAGAAATGTATTTACTAGCAGCGGATCCAGTAGCGTCTCACGGACTCTGGATCATGGACTTATTTAGTTCATCGTTAATTAGGCCTACACTGATTTTCATTTAAAATATTTGTCATTATACTTCGGCGACAAAGTATCATTTCGATTGTATGACGCCATTAACACACGTATTTAAGACAGCACAGGCGGCACTGGAGGATTGTACCCTCAGACATCGTATAAATCCAGACGTTGCTTTAATTAAAAGCAAGTATGTCGAAAATTATAGCTGCAGTTACCCGAAGTGCTTGGTGCACAGACGGTAACAGCTGAGCGTTCGAAATATGCCGAGCTACAAACGGGGCTCAGATCTAAATAATAAGTTACACCCTCAATAACAAAACTCAACATTGTAATTCTGTGTTCTTTCATATTGCATTCACTAAACACGTAAATTTTAAATGTCATTCTATAAAAATTTTTTATAAGAAAAAGGCAAAATTACAATTTCACATAAGCTGAAAATTATTTTATAGCAATCGCAATAGCTAATTCCGAACAGATCACAGGTACAACCAGTGTGCTGGAAGGACTGATGTCCGGTAACTGACACATAAATATCCGTCTCTGTGCACAAATTCGCGCTGAACTATACTCTACGCGGTAAAATTTAGTATCATGTTCGCAGAGTAACGATCCGACTTATCATAAGAAAGCTGTATGGAACCCGCAATCATACATTTATGAACAGGGTGTACTAAGGCTGCAGCGAAGAACATATAGAAAAATCCATCCCTGAAAGTTACGGCCCCCTACATCTTGCAAGACAACATTCATAATGAGCACAGAAATTGGAACTTTTAAGTTAACAGACGTAAAGTAGCAAAGAAACCGAAGTACACTTCATACTGTTCGTTCCGTGCAATATCGATAACCCATTTTGTTGTGTTGCGAATTGGGAACCGAAGCACCATTTGTTTACGGACATCAAGTATATACAGTCGGCCACAGCTCAGTCACAGCTGTCCGTGAAATCAGTTTGCACAGCATCAATCTGTCCTTCACGGCGGCTTAGCAGAGGTACTTAGACGGCTCTGCAGCTCTTGTAAAACTTTACACGTCCCCTGGCCGTCGAAGTTTTCACGAGGCGGCTGGTGAAACTAATATTTCTGTCGAGTCCGTTTATCTAGTTCCTCTACCCATTAAGACACATCGAGTATTCGAACAGAGCTAGCATCTGCGCTTTGCCGTATTCAATTCACTCTGAAATGGAAATGACGTCTCTCGCCCCTTTAATTTAATAACTCCTGACACAGCTTCATTGGCGTGTTTGTATTCTATTTGTAACCCAAGCGATCTCCGTGTATTCTCCTTCTTAAGCAATCCCATGTATTTGTTGCAGTTCGTAGGATTGCAGACGGCGTCACGTCTCTGTTCTGAAACCACAGCATGGAACACGTCTAGAATGTTTATTTGCTATTCGCCACAAACTTGGCTCATCTGGTGCAGTCGTGCTCAATATAAGCTCGCAAACCGACAGCTTCACACCAAATATTTGAATTTGGTTATTTTTTAAGAAGTTATCAGCATTTCTCTAATACATATTTCCCGTGTACCCCAATTTTATAAAATAATGCAATCAACAAGGTACACAAATTCCTGGATCAGAACTACATTTATTAATCAACTTCTCCTCCATGTTTTGGCCCTCTCGGCACCTTCGGGGATACGATTCCAGTACTACAGGGATGTCCTGAAGACATGTGCATTCTTTTAATGATAGTGAAAGAAATAAGTATAACAAACCCTTATGCAAATTTGTGTTAAAATGTGTTGGTGAGCCAAAATTCATAAATTATACAGAGACGGTCCTTTGCGTGTCTCAAATGAAATCACGAAATGTGTAATCACATTCTACGTTGCAATGTGAATTATTTATTTATACAAGATTAAGATGACGATACATGTATCTCTGATCACGAATTTGTGTACGTTGCTGGTTGCATTACATTACAAAAGTATCCACTGTTATGATTCTGTCCTGCATTTTGTAACACGACACCAAGGCGTACTCAGTTCTCGCTGTTTTTATGTCTACACTTCGCTCCACGTTAGCGTCTAACAGACTCTCTGTGATTTTCACAGTAGGACCATTTATGGTTTCGCTTAACAAATTCGCGTAACTAACGTACAATGACGCGCGGTACAGATATCGAAAACTGCACTCAAATATATGATACACGTTATTAAAGGCCAATTTTGTATGAAATATTTCCAGTACAATTCACTTTTAAACAACCCCCAGAACGTGAACAACCAAGCTAACGGTGTAGGTACAAAAGAAGACACTGCTACGGATGTGCCGAGTCAAGCACCACTACTATAAACGTAGCACAGAATAGAGGTTTACACCCTCGTAGTTGTACAAGCGAGCTTCCAGCACGACGCTTCGGAGGCTTTACCCCCCAAAAAGTGGCCCCAAAACTCATAGCGTAAGAAACTGGAAGGGCTGAAAGCCAGATAGGTCACTGTCGGAGTAGAAAAATCCCTCCCCCCGTCGGGAATTGAACGCTGATTATCCATCCCGCAGCCTGCTAACTACACTGACAGACATCGCGACCCTCCGCCAGACCCACTGCACCAAGTGCGTGGTTCTGCAAAAATGTTTCTAATTATTTCAGTGTAATTTGCATAAAGCACTACTGTCAGGAAAAATCAACAATCTGAAAATATATCGTTTGACAACAAAGCGCACAACGAACATACTGTCCTAAAATAATAATACGTGTTCCACACACGTGTATAAGGAACACAGTATCCTTAGATGTTCGATCCGCGACTCACATGATCGGTGAATACAAAAATAACCAGCTTCTGGGATGTGATGTGGTGGCACGTCCATAAACACGGCTACATTCATAAGTACGAGTCGTCTATTAAAGCTACGACAATGATTCAGGGTTGCGCAAAAGCATTCATTCGCAGTCTGAGATCAAGGCAACACCAGTTCTCAGTGCCCCTTCTCATCAGTTGGCACAAGGTAGCCCACCCCTTCTCCCCAACAGGTAGATGCGCATGGCACAGGTCAACCGGTATCAGTACAGGCATACCAACTCGACAGGAAGTTTTCTTTCGCCCAGAAACAATGCAGCACGTGAGTTACAGCCCACACGGCTTCGTCTCTCAGAGGAGGAGGAACTACTTCCGCGAAACGTTTATTTTTGTTGCTCAGGACTGGCGATCAAGTGCTCCAAGGCCCTCGCCATTTTCAAAGGACGAAGAATATGACTGGTGTTGAAAAAATGAAAGAAATAAAACTGAAAGTCTATTTTATTGTTCGCAACTAAGTCGAGAGACGGGAATCTATTGGAAGCAATATAAAGGCATGACTATGTATTACAACCACGGGTTCATAACATGGGACCCGTAAGGACATTACCAAAATGCCGATGGCAGACGGGTGCAGGGAGAACAGTCATCCTTGAACAAGTGTCACAAGCAGACAGACATAGTTATTCGAGCGAGAAGTGTTGTATTTTCCACAGTTAACAGTAGACAGCCCAGTTAACAGTAGGCAGCGTCGGGAGTAGACACATGAAATATGGGTATGGAGCACTGGCAGATCGATACTAACAACGGAAAACCGAAGTACTCGGACAAAAACGTGACCCAGTGCAATTTCTCCACCGTGAGTTCCACACAGAGTGTCCCGGGAACGAACGCGAGTCTCCCTGGTGACAGGCTGACGAGTAAACCCTTGTGCCATGGCTCGGCCTGTACAAGTTATCATACGTACTACGTGAGCATATTGCTTACGTACGCATGCCTATACCAAGGAAAGTACTGAGACTTAAAATCGGCTGCACTGGCGACATCTTCACTGCAGCTGTCTGGCTGTGCCACTCGCTCAGTACAGGGGGTCAATCCACGGAAGGGTCAATTACCTTTTGCAGCTTACTTAACCATAATATACTGTCACACTGTAATCACTAGGGAGTAATGAATCTTAAAGGATGTGAAATTAAGTTGTCACGGCCTAATCTGAGGTCCTTTCTAGGCATTGTAATGGAGAGACTGAGAACAACCACGAAAACCGACAGACAGGATAGCAAACGTCCCGGTCGGAAGTCAGAGGGTGGCGATGGACACCCACCTCCACACAGTGTCGAGGTTAAGAAGGCAAGCGGGCTTGCTTACAATCCACCATGAGTGTTCATGGTGCTAGGCTTAACCACTGTGGTAGTTTAACATTTACCCTTACAATTAAAACTAATACGTGTAATCAATGTCAACAATCAATTTTATTTCCACTTCTTGCTCTTCTTCTGTTCAAATGGTTAGATCCTCTTGTTCGAAGCAATTCACAGTCCTACCAATATTCGGCTCCTAGAAAGGGGATCAACGCGTTTCATGACCTCCTCCCAGGGCAACAAAAAGACGAGGGAATACAACTAAATCGCGAGACGGATTCGAACTCGCGGCTTCAGTGTTATGCATACGGGCGTTCGGAATGCGACCCGATCTTTATTTCCATTGTTTTCCTCGGTTCCAATATAAATACAGTATTAGTAAAGTAAGATACGTTAAGACCCCGCCCTTACAGTTCGTGACTGTGTTCCCATCTCGTCAGGCGCTGCACCGAAAACAGTCCTTAAATACCCTAGGCAGACCTACCAATAAACTTCAGCGGCGTACAAACACCTCTTAATTACATCTAAGTTTATACAGCACAAGCCACACAACTCGGCATTAAGGCATTAAACAGAGCCCCCTGAACAGGACTGTATACCTAAATGTCTGCATTCGAGGGTCTGCCCATAACAGTTAACTCCTGCCGCAGCTTGGACCAAGGGCAACGAAAGCGACAGCAACCCATTGCTGACGAGAACATGTCAGCTTGTTTTCTATACAGCATTACACTTGCCCTCCCGTTGAAACCTCCACACTTGCATGGATCTGGGCTTCTTGAATCATTTAAACGCTTTTTATTCTAAGCGCGCAAAATAAAGAGGCGAAGTTAATAACCTTAACTTAATACCTCACAGACGTTTATCATCTCCTGGATTTAGTGAGTTATGTGGTACGTTTAACGTTGCTGGTTTTATATCTAGGCTTTATGACTGAACGTGTAAGGTTATTAAAAAGAACGAAGGGGTTCAAGCACAGCGTCCTGAATTCAACACACACACTCAACTTAGAAACACCTGCCGCTTTTCTGAGTGGCTACAACACAATCATTGTCACGCTGCGTACGTCATTACTGTAAGATGTTGAATATTTGTGTGCTTTATTTAGTCTAACTAACTGCACGGAGCAGAGTACCTTTTGAAAAGCTAACAGGTCCTCAGCTAGTCTAGAAATTTCCCGCATTTTGTGGAACCGAAGGTTCATTACCGCATTTACAAGAGCCCGCCACCTGTCCCTATCCTCAGCCAGCTCAAACCAGTCCATGCACCCCCCCATCCCACTTCTTGAAGATCCATTTTGATATTATGCTCCCTCTACGCCTGGGTCTCCCAAGCGGTCTCCTTCCCTCAGACCTCCCTACCCAAATCCTGTATGCACTTCTCTCCTCCCCCATATGTGCCACATGCCCTGCCCATCTCATGCTTTATTGAGTCACTTGTAAAAATCCCACCTCACCTATCGTCCACATGCTGTTACATAATGCATTACCTTACGATCTTTAGGCATTAATACAAAAGGGGTGAAAGAGGAAAGGTAGAAAGGTAGGAAAAAGGAACAAAATGAAGAAAAACGGAAATAAAGATAAATGTACGGGTATACACGGAGAGATGGGCCAGAGGAAAGCAAAAAGGAAAAAAAAAAAGAATAAAAGGGTCAGAGGAAGACAGAGAAAAGACATCCATAATAAGAAGAAACATAAAAGCATGTTACAATTGCCGTAACATGTACAGCAAGCTGGTTAAGTATGCAAGGTAAATACGCACATCCCCACTACAGTATGAACTTCTAGTAAACTCTAAGACGTACACGTAGGGTGAACAAAAAACAGAACCATCGGAGTCTATGAGATTGAACATCCCAAAAGACTCACCCTGGCAACAAACAAGGGTACACAATGGCGTGAGTGGAAATGTAAGAACTCCAGCGGGTTGCGTATGACCTGGAAAAATGTTTAAAACAATCTGCATACCAAATTCCATACTCAAAAGACACAATCCACAGATATTAAACACTGCGATTTCACACTATTATGTTCCTTAATTATGCACCACTCAAATCGCATGGCGAAAAAATTCGGTAACTACATACGGAGGTGAGGCAACAATACGAGTCCTGTGTCACTGTATTATTACGTCACACTGCAACAGATCTATATGTAACAAATTATTTCCTTGGCCCCTCTTCCTCTGTTGAATTTCTTGCAATTATGCCCCAGACGGGATGACTTTAAAAAAAAAGTATTTAACACAAAATGTGTATTTTAATTTTTCTACAACTTTTATCTGAAACCTTTCCAATTGCAAAAAGAGTACAGTGATATACTGCTGCCAATAACTTACTGAGATTTTCGTGTAAAGTGTCTATTACCTTTGTACAATTTTCGGCAGACCTGAATTTGCCCAAAATCGACAGATTCTTAGTAAAAATTCCCAGTATAAAATCTCGCGAAAATCCGCTCAGTGCGACTTGAGTTCTTACATGCGGACAGGCTGGCAAACCTCAGGAAGCCGCTAGCCGCCTTTCGCGACTGAGAACGCGCTAAAATTCAGTAGAACTAAGTTAATCTGCAATGTGACGTAGCCTATACTTTGCTACCAAATTGCAGACCGAAAGGCTTCTACTGTCAGAAGGCTGCATACGACTTGCTGTCCTTCATTAGCCTTGCACAGCATTTGGTGGAGACGCTTCGCAGAGGATGACTAGCGCGCATGCATATTCATCACAAACGAAGTCACGTAAATGAACCTCGATACGGTCGATATGACGACTGAACTGTTTGATGGAAATGCTTGTACCGCTGTACAGGCTTACAGGAGATTTACGATGGATGCTGCGTAATTTAAACATAACAAAAAAACAGAAATGTGACGATTTTTTACGTTGAATGTTCTACTCAGTGCAAAACAAGTGATCCCTTTACTTCACTTCGTCCGATCCTCTTCTACCTTCCGGTGTAGAGGCACAAGTTATCGCACGGTATAGAATTGTGAAGTACGTAACAGTATTAATTCTACTACAGTACAGAGAATTTTTATTTTAATTGAGCCAGCTGTGCAATGAGATAGGGGCCACGCGGTCTGACGCGTGGGTCCGCGGCCGCTCGCTTGCTCGGATTGCGGGTTCGAATCTCGCCGGGGGAATGAACCTCTGTATTTTGTGAGTGTTGCGTGTTGTCAGGCAGAGGTCCCTGTGTCGGGCTGATCACCCGTCCAGAGAAGTCCTACCGAATGTGGTGTGTCTACTGAGTGTGATCGTGAAGCCTCGACAATGAGGAGACCCTGGCCCACTCGGGGCTGTCCCGCCACGGGAAATGAAAAATGAAATGTAATGAGTCGTACACAAAACTTTCAGTCACAAAAACTGTCGTTGATGGTACCCCATGGTATACATCTTACTGTATATGGGGCGGGAAGGGGGGATCATCATTCGTCTGGCTGAAGCCAGGGTCTACTGGCAGGCCTGTGAGAACACTAACTTTTAGCGATCCACAAAAGACGGGTAACGTTTTTAACATCTGAGTGTAAGTACCAGCCTTTACAGGAAGAAGTCAAAACACAGTCGTCTAAGAATAAATGCTAGCAAGGTACGTTTGTTACAGAAACTTTCTTCCAGGCCCTAACCGATGCATTTTCGTTCCACATCCTAAGTCTGGTCTACATGGACAGCTTGTGTTAGCGGCCCTATTGCCACCCACATCCTAAGTCTGGTCTGCATGGACAGCTTGTGTTAGCGACCCTATTGCCACCCACAACAGTGTTCGCCGTATTCCGTATTCGCAGATGAACGCAAAACGTAACGCCGTTGCTGTCAGGTCTTCTGGGGTGTTTTGTTTTCCTCAGACGCTCAAAGCAGAAAGGACTCCAAACTGGTCATTAAAGCGTCCCCTCGCAAGTAGCTTGATTCAAGCTTCACATTGAGCCTAATGTACTGCACGAGACGCCACACAAATCCATAAACGTACACACCATCATAAGGTCACACGCAACTTACGGAAAGTTGTCACAGCAGTGCTGGTGACAATTCAAGTCTTATGGGCTGTTGCACAGCTTTGACTGGTAAACAGTCATCGACGTTTCTAAGGAGTGTAGTGCTTTCGAAACGTCGGATACTTACCAGTCGATACGATGTAACACCCCGTAATATTTAATCTTAAATTTGTTTCCCTCTCACGAAAAAGGGCTGTGACACAATTAGCTTGCTCTCGCGCCATCAGAACTGCATTATGGACAGGCTGTAGCTTACAGTTTATTGACAGTCAGCAGGTTACACTGTCTGTCCAGTAACATTAGAATTAACTCCATCAGTGAGCAGGTTAATTAATCTATGACGACCATAGACATGGAGCGTGTTACTGGTCAAATATCAATAACGCATAAACGCCGCATTATAATTCAAAACAAACAACATTTCAGCGACGCTTTGTAGGACACGAGACTGATCTACTGAGGTCCATTTGTGTGACAAGTGCCAATTTAATGAAATTAAATGAAACAATTTGTTCTCATTTGACAGCCCCACATTCTTCTTATTTGTTGAGTCAGATGCTACAAATGTTTGGACGTCGTACCGATTAAGAAGGTAGCATCTTGCCTCCGCTTGAAATAGACGCACTTCTCGACGTGGGAAGGCAATGGCAGCCACGGTCTGTTCCACAGTTCAGGCCTGCCGATTCGTTCGACTCACGGTTCTGAAACTACGGATCACCTTATATTTTGTGCGACTGTCTGTACAGAGCGCAGCACAAACACAGAACAATGCCGATACATACACACGGCTCTGGTGAGATTGCAACCTGGCCATATCAGCATTCTATCCATGTAACATTCCAGGCCCATCAAACGGTGATGCCAGACGGCCTTTGAGATGAAAAATCAACTCTTTGAAATTCTCTCATGGTAACCAACACACAGCACTAATTTTTAATTCATTTTGGATTATTTGGAAAAAAATCGTACATTCAAAGTAGAATGGGGACACCCGCATGTCAATCTCCGAAATTTATGCCATTTTCCTTGGAGGTTTTATTTGATGTCGGAGAACACGCCGAACCAATTGTGAAGTGTCGCACATCCTGTTCACGGATGGGCAGCTACAGAGACGCCATAAGCTCCATGAAACAGCTGGTTAGCTATTCAACAATTTCGCACCCTTTATGAATCCCGAAAACTCATTACCGCGTTCACAATAGCCAGCAAACCCGTCCCTATTCTGGACTATCTTAATCTAGCTCATATATTTGCATTCCCTTACGTCTATGTAACCTTCCCTCACTTTACATACAGATCAATTTTAATATTATCCTCTCACCTACACTCACGTCTCACGCATTCGCTTCTTTTCAAGTTTCTGAACTGGATGCTGTATGAATTTACAGTATCAGTCTGACGTGTTTCCTTATTCACTTTTCTCTAGCCGCCTCTTAATACTTGCACAAAAGCAACATCTGCACATCATCTTCTACCACTGTCCGAGTTGTCAGTTGCAACGGCTACACAGCGGACGCAGTTTCATCCAATCACAAATTCCCAAACACAGTCGCCACGAACGTTGTTACATCGCCACATCCTTGTCAGCTTTTCGTGCCCGCAATTCAAGAGACTTCTCCAACAATACAACGTATGACCGTCTTGCACCTCTACCCCAGTTTATCGTAACCCAATACACTTCACTCCTCTGCCGTACGAATGCATTATAGGAAAGGTACAAATCGCCAACTTACTGTTTATGCAACAGGCTACGCTAAATTCCTACCTTTGAAAACTTATGAAGAAGAACGTTTCCAGATAAGCGGATAGTCAAGTTCTGGCCAAGAAATTACCGTCTCTTGTGGTACACAGAGGTCCATTATGGTGTACAAGGCAGCCCGCCACAGGACTATATCCTAAGCTGCATGAAGCCAATCCCAGCCCTCACACCTTGTTTCCTTAAAGTCAGTTTTAATACTAACACCGACCCCCTTTAGGCAGGCCAACAGAAACTTTCCTGGGCACTTTGTTTTCGAACACTTGTGGTTTAGCCATTAGGCTTCGTAGCCTTGGTCCGAGGCAGGCAGAAGGACAAGTTGTTCCACAGGCAGTCATGTTCTGTCAAGAACTTGGAATACGCGGGCGCTGTGAAGGACCACAGCCTGTGCAACAAAAACTTTTAATATTAATACAAAAACAGCACGCCGCTATCGGAGCGAGAACTTGCAACTCTGTCTACGCATGCACCACACGTGCGGGTTATCACAAAGAAGTGGGAGGCCACATGCCTCAAGACGTGTGGACACGGCTTACAGGCTTCTAACACTGGAGTACACACAGACCGACATTACCACACAGTAACGTGAGCTACGCCAACTGGCGAGCATTGTGTTTTGATGATCAAACTTAATGAACCAAAACTTATTTATTAATATTAATAAGCCACATACACGTAGCCTTTGTTTCATCATCCCCCCCACGTTCTACGCCTTTGCTTAACACCCCTTGCTAATATACACCACTCCTTAAAATACGCCCTCCCATTTTCCGATTCACGTCATTTGACTGAGTGCGCTCTATTATGTTAACCCCTATCTATTTCATAATGTCGTATCGGAATATCATTTCTACTTATGCCTTTTTAATTTATGCCCATTTTTCAGGATCAGAAACAAGGCGTAAAAAAGGACTTGGAGGAATATGCATATGTATAAGAGTAACGATGCAAAATCCGGATGAAAAAATTGTCCCCGTCGAAAATCGAACCGCAGCCATCCAGCCTGTAGCCAGTACCATTCTACACTGCATAACGTATCTCGAAATTAGTCCAGTTGTTTGTAAAATAAACAGTGAGACGGGGAGCAACCGGTCAGCCACAAACGGCCTTCACAGTTGACGGACCATTGTGTGTTCGGTACAGTACGAAGCAACCGCCCAGTGATGACGACCTCGTGGTATTGCGATTCCTGCGCCTTACGTTTCTGGAGCTGGAAACAGCCAGAACAGTAAGAACGTAACGAAAGTAATAGGCTAGCACTGTCGGCGTTTCTGGAACATATGATGCATGAGACTGGCAATACAATGACGCGCACGTACCGCCAAATTACACAATCGAGACAATTTTTTGCAGTACAGAAAGGTTCAAGCGGTAAGACCCGGACGGCAGCTGAAACAAACTGGAAATACTCAGCTCTTTATAAACCAAAAAGGTTCATCCGAACCCGCGGCTAATTGCAATAAACTGTTGGCAGAAATAAGTTTATTATTATTATTATTATTATTATTATTATTATTATTATTACAGGCACTTGCGCTGTTAAGCCAGCACTTCAATAAATACCCACTGAATTATTATTATTATTATTATTATTATTAGTTAACTGCCAGAAAGTATAAATCTCTCCCGTTTCCCACACCCACATGAACACACCTATCGCACGCACCCGAAACACCTCTCACAGAACCCCCCATAATAATAACTCCTCAGTTAGCCACTGCCCGCACTAGTTCATAGTTCGGTTACCCACCCCAACCAACTCAAGTGAAAAACGTGACGTGCCCATTTGTTTCGTGTACTGACCTGGCGTGGCGGTTACAACATTACACACTTTGTACTAAGAACGCTTTCCACAGAACGTAAAAGGAATTTTACATAGCCAGTGATTCATTAGACAGAGTCGTAATTTACCTTCCCTGACGTTCAGGGTTTCTTGGAAACGAGCTCAGGCCATCACTATAAATCTAACAGCAAAAGTATCGGACCATCATGCAGCCAGTCGAGAAGGAAAGCTACTTCTCAAATGAAACAGGTAATTTAGAGTTGTAACGGTCCGCTGCTGGGAAATGAAAAACGCTGATCTAGAAATGTAGCCTTTCTGGCGTCTTTAGAGGGTTTGCAGTCGGATTTTGTAGGGTGCAAGCAATAGAAAGGACACGGACTCTCCCCCTTCTTTGAATCTGTCTTCTAGAACTTTGCTTAATTGAGCATCGCGTCATGAAGGCTAATGACAGAGTGGAAGTAACATAAAATCAAATCCGAATGTTCATCCATCCATCCATCCAGCCAGCCAGCCAGCCGTCATTCGATCGAGAAATAACCACTCCACAGAGACCGAATTAGTGGTACCATCACTGCAAAAAATGACGCTTGTGTGTAGATATGCCACTTCTGTGTGCAGCTTGGTACAAACTGTGTTGTGTACGCAAGGCGACATCTTGTGCTTAGGTTTATAATATCAGCAACTGCTTCCACGCAAGGGAAGACACGACACAGTAGGTATGGACAGGAAATCGACACTGTGCCAAGTACAGATGAAGATAAATTTAGAAAGAAAAACGGAAGCCACAACTTTGAAAACTTATCTACAAATGGTAGTTACCACAATTTTATACTTAGGCCTAACTGAAGCTTGTTAAGAATAAAAATATTAATAAGCTAAGCAAGGTGCGCAGAAGGAAACACATCTTACGCGTTCGCGTAACCACAGCAGCCAAAAAACACTAGTAACCTTTGTAACCAAAGTACTAAACCAACCGTAGTAAACACAGTGACACTGGCAATCTTGGTAACAAAGGTATTAAAGTAACCGCAGCAAATACAATAACACTGGCAACCTTGGTAACCAAGGTATTAGAGTAACTGCAGTAAACACAGTAAAACTGGTAACCGTGGAAAAAAATGTATTAAAGTAACCTTTGTAACCAAAGTACTAAACCAACCGTAGTAAACACAGTAACACTGGTAATCTTGGTAACAAAGGTATTAAAGTAACCGCAGCAAACACAGTAACACTGGCAACCTTGGTAACCAAGGTATTAGAGTAACTGCAGTAAACACAGTAAAACTGGTAACCGTTGTAACAAATGTGTTAAAGTAACCGCAGTGAACACAGTGACACTGGTAACCAAGGTATTAAAGTAACCGCAGTAAACACAGTAACACTGGTAATCAAGGTATTAAAGCAACCGAAGTAAACACAGTAACACTGGTAACCTTTGTAGCCAAGGTAGTTAAGTATGAACAGAACACACTAACAGTCGTAACCTTGGTAACGAAGGCAGTAACCACAGCAAACACATTAGCACTGGCATTCTTGGTAACAAAGGTAACCACGGTAATGTTTGTAACCAAAACAGTCACAAATGGAAGTACGCCTTCATGCAAACTCTGTCTTGCTTTTCCCATTTTAACCAGAAATGGGAACTGTCGATAAATCTAACAACCGCTAATACCAATTTCACGTAAATCAGTCCGATGGGAGTCACGCTGTTTCATGCGAAAAAACGGGAGGCGGAGCAGGCGTGACTAAGCTAACAGTCGCTTTTCTCAGCTGCTTTGGAAACATGACTAAAAATCAGGCATTCTGCGGTGGAACAGACGAAGACAAAACAAGCAACTCAAGAATATGCATATATAGATTCAGTAAGTGACAGAACAGAGTATCACAGAGAAAAACGGCCAACTGACTTGAACAGAATTGGCGATGACAGACTCACGAGAACTGCACCACCTTACCAACAGGGGAGACAGAAGGAGCCTAGTGAGAGACAATCCGAAAAATGGCTATGAAGTCGGAACAGCCTGGAACCTCAGTATGTCGCGCAACTAACTCGAACAGAACCAAGCCTTATCAAGACCTGCAAAAACGTAGCAGGAAGTAACGGAAAAGAATCTATACATATGGAACACTTAAGTACGTTTACGCAGAATCGCAGACACAGGTTTAAGTTTAAGTTTAAGTTTACTGGTTGAGTCAATATAATACACGTGGTGCTGTGCCTTCTAACACCAGGTTTTTCGCAGTGCGCAGCCCATTCGAACTTAATTAACAGGGATACCACTAACCTGCTTGCCAGTGTATGAGTATTTACACACTTCCTAATATCTCCTCTTCAACGTAATATTGTTTTGTGTGGTGCTCGCACTTACATCTGATTTTGTACAGAAATGTACCTGTATTCGCAAATCTAGGAGCACTCGAGGTATGTATCATCAGGGCAACAAAGCCTGTACCAAACCGGTCAGGTTGGAAACACAGAATTGCTCTGTTCAGTGCGTTTCAGAATAGGAAGTTACCTTCAGCAATGGCCAGCGGATTGATTGTGATGGTCGTGCTAGCGTTTACGACATACTGAAACCACAGAGCACCGTCAAATTCAACTCACACGATCCCTTCTTCCCCAGTTGTGGGAGCTAGTCTTCTGCGAGCCGGTCCCCAGTGTCTTGACAGCAGAAATTCAAAAGATCGTGCCACATTGCAAAATGTGTCGATTTTCCCAAACGCCAACACGACATGGAAATTGTTCCTGACCATGTTATCTGCACTACTGCTGACTCAGGTAACGGTGGCTTTATTTGCCTGGACGTGCAGCACCTACAGATGATGGATGACATCCCACGTCTAGATAACACATGAATATTCACAGAGGACACCGACGACAGTTCACTGCTAACGTCAGGCAAACAGAGATGCAGCTTCGTTAGTTCGGTTTGTTTTCGCCATCCAGTCACGCTCAAGACAAATGCACAAATCAGAACAGAGACGGTGTCTTGGATAAGGCGAGTTAATATGCACAGGCGCGCATTATCAAAGATTAACAGAACGGGCGGATCAACGATCAGTTGTTTAAAGGCGAAAGCAGCATGCGTAATTGTGTCTCTTCACACAGCAGTGAAGTAGGAAATGGCAATCCTGTCACCAGAATTTGGTGCAGTCCTTGCGGGTAGCCCACTGCACACCTATTTCGAATAAGATAACTGCTTACCGCTGCACTTGAATTTCGCTTTAGAATGCCACAGCAGGAAGATTAAAACAAATCAAAATGTGGAGTGCAATTCAAAGTGGACAATCAACAAATCGCCTACGGTGCACGTAATTTGTTGGCCGAAAGCATAAATGTCGTGAATTACCCTAACAAATTCTAGACGCCAGCAAGGAGGTAAGTATGAAAACAGAAGCAGTTTAAACCAGGTACAGGCTGTGCATATGTTCTTGGCTAGTCACAAGAATACAAAGAAAGTCGCAATGTAAAACAGGCAACAAGCCTACCGAAAATGCAAGGCATTAATTATTACCCTCTAACAGGCATGTAAATTTCAATAACGGCCATATTTTATTAATTAATCTGCTGAGCTGTGATTACTATTGTTTCGGAGTTATAAATAACTAACACGTTGTCAGCACAGCGGGAGGTATACGGAATGTGGCGTTAAACAAACATGGGCCAAATCTTGCAAGGTGTGTGACAGCAAAGCGAAAGCAGGGGCTCCCACAGACAGACCATTTGCTTGTACAGAAATTCGTCAACGCGAGAAGAATAATTTTGATTCGTCATTAAGTTAAAGTGCTGGAATTACGTTTGCTGGGGTGAAAGTCAACTCTGCCTTACGTTTGCAATTATGTGCAACGTTTCAAATTTACAAGCACTTTCTGTCACCCACAGGCCCAGGATTTTACCTCTACACCAAGCCGCTCCGTTTACATACTGGCAATATCGACAGTACACACTTCCGTATGCCAATTTCATTTTAATTCTTTAATCCAACTAGTCGAGTTGAATGACAACACACGCAGGCCTACATGCGAGTCTGTTTCCTGTTCCCTTTGTGCAAATATGGTGATGATGGCAGTCAAGCCGAAACGTGCGAACACCAGACGTGAGTATGTACAATACACACACACATTCACAGTCCTTACATAACACGTCAGTTCTTGTTTGACCGAAGAAAACAAACATTATTATTATTATTTTTATTATACATGTCATCACCTGTAGGCACGGTATTTACACTTACATACACGAAATAAACCGTGTTTCTGGGGTATATAATGCTAGAGCTATTGTGTGGTTATAACACATGGTATATGTGATGTTATTCCCATGGTAAATGTTTTGTACTTTTACATTAGTACTTTGCGAAGTATGTGTGCAGTGCCCGGTATGGCTGTTTGCTGTAGTTCCTGGATTTCATTTATTGTTTTGTACACGTACGAAAATCACAAAAGGAAGGAGCTCAGACTAAGGGTCTTTGAGAAAGTGTGCTGAGGCAAACACACGAACCTAACGAACAGCAAATGACACAATAACAGTCAAACTACACAATGAGGAATTTTATACATTTTGCTATTCACACAGTACGATAGGGTTACGAAATCCGGGAAGATGGGTTCGGCTCTGCTCGGTTGGGTAAGTAACACGCAGGAGGATATAAGAAATACATACAAAATTGTAGTCGGAAAGAGACCACATGGCACAGCTACGCGTAGAAACGTGGATAATATTTAAAAGTATATGAAGAAAGCAGCGAAAGAATACGGACTGTGTACAGTCGGCTCCGTAGGTCGACAGGAGCCAGTGGAGAATTCCTGTGAACACGAAAACCGGTCGTCGGGTTCGATAAAAGGCGGGGGAGTTTCTGGACTAGCTGAGCGAATATTAACTTCCCAAGAATCAATCCACTCTGTGCACTCTACGGTAACCAGCTACGCTGAAAAGTACCGCAAGAAAATGTTCACAGCAGGGAAACATGGTTCATCTGGGCATCAATCCCACGTCCTGTTCACGCAGCAAACGTCATACTTCGTATTCAAACGACGTCGTTAGCACAGCAATGTAGGGCCTAAAGGGACTGACGGGGATGGACGTCACTGCATAACGTATATGCATATCCACCCATGTATGGCGCACTGCCAACCGCTTGCCAATAAACATCCTTTAATCTAGGCGCATGTTTTGTCTTAGTCACGGGTATCCCTGCAGGACACCGCAATTCAGGGACAAAGCGTTTCAGATACCTATAACATGCATAAAGGGGTGATATACTGGAGTCCTACAACATTCGCAGAAACGAAGGCAAATTAACAACTGCAGAGAGAGAGCGAGAGACTAGATAGAGACGAAATCGAAGGAAGGAAGGAAGGAAGGAAGGAAGGAAGGAAGGAAGGAAGGAAGAAATAACCGTATGTTGTTGTTTCATAACCGCCTCCACTTCACTGTGGAAACGATTTTAAATCCGCAAAACACAGTCTGTACGAATCTGCAGCACTGCGACGCCCACTGGGGCAATTTATAACATAGGAACGTGTCCAATGAGAAGCAGGGATGTGCAAAATGCTGTCCTCAGCGAAAATGAAACCTTTGGCCTAATGATACGATCTGGTCGTTCAGAGACATGGGTTTATCTTAGCAGAGAGAGAGAGAGAGAGAGAATACTGCAACGCTAAAGTACCCGTACATAAACAAACACAACTGGGAACCTTCGGACAGGTTTCGGGGGCGGCTGTATGAGCCGGAAATTACACGAGACTGTTTACAACTTTAATCCACTAGCCTACACTAACAAACGGACGCAATAACATTCCGTCTAGCGAACTTCGGACCCGGTTGGAGTGTCTCGTAACTCCTTAAGAAAGCCGAACTGAAGAAGGACATCGGATGGAGATATAGTCTGACGACTCCGTATCAACTCTAGCAGTCACAGTGTCGAAACATACGAATGAAGCGGTCGTGGCCTATCTCAACGCATCATTCCGGCATGCATCGTGAGGGACTGAGGAAAACTACTGAAAGTCTGCCAACACAGTCGGTAAAACAGCCTAAATTCAAAACAGGTACCATCCGAATATGTCAGCAGTGTCACCACCAGCTTAGCCAGGCTATGTCAGAGCGTACACAAATCAGTCACTGACACATCGTAGTGTGTGCGAGTCGGTGCATTACGCAAAACACTGTTTAACCAGTTTGGCAGATTTCGTACTATTTGAATGTTTCACGAAAGACTGAACGCGGCACAGCATCACAAAGCGAACCAAGCGGTCGGTGCGACACTGAGATCAGATTACACAAGATACACCGAGCACCTCTGTAGGAGAAACTGGAGTATCTGAACAAAGTTCCTCGAACTTGGGTCGTCCATTAGCAGGTCCATCATCCGACAACAACCCAGAGTTCAGTTCCAGTGTCATGAATATTCCGCCTGCAGCAGAAGAAGCAAGGTGAAGAGAAGAATAAACGGAAACCCCATAGTGAAGTATCGGAAGTCATAATGGCTTCTTCCTACAAACAGACGCGCAACTACACAACAACGTCGCACCAACGTGCGAAAAAAACTGCAACTGAAGCATGGACTCAAATTCTTGCAAACACAAGCTCTACTGCGATGACGCAAACACATCATCTATGGCCGCGAGACACAAAGATGATGATGATGATGATACACTATGCTTTTATTGTGGAAGAGGACAGACAGGAAGGAGGAGCATTATGTCGTGTGCATTCTATAGGATGCTAGCAGCGGCTGTATAAAGAGGGTGCAGACAGGGAACCAGGGCAAGACAGCTTTTTGTTTGATTCATGTCGCTAGTTTTCCACGCATAATGTCTCTATTTCTGAAAGTTACTTTTTTAATGTGAAAAGTTTGGTTGTTTCAGTTACATTTGAAAGAAAAGCAAAATGCAAACAAATCAGCAAGAGCAATTACTTTCATTGTTTTCGGTTTTTTAGCTATAACTTTGCTTCTGCCTGACAGCATGCAATGTAAAGCAAAGATAATTCATGCATGTGAAAATTGCAATGGCTCAAACAACCCTTTAAACAAGAGCAAAGAAATTCTTTTTAATTTTCTTCTTACTTCATCCTTTACTTTGCAATTAAATTCCACCCTGTGGAGGTACCACGCTGCGTAAAGCAGTTATAACAACATGCGTATGAAGCTTGTAATGTTTCAGATAATTTAATATTTAATGAAGTACAAGCATATACTGTTTATTCAGAAAACTTTCCTTCATTTTGTTGCAGTATTTTACTTGTTAAGCAAATTATGTTCCAAAAAGCTTATAAACACACGTTTCTAAAACTTCTACAAATAACTAGCGTTCACTGTGTGCGGGACTTCAGGTTGTGTAAGAACTGAACGACAAAGACCGCGGCCTAAAAAGAGCTTCACTTTTACATCTACGGTACGTACGTGAAAGTGAGACTCCCAATTTACTTTCCCTGCACATGTATTTAAGGCTAACTGCTAACAGCACCTCCCCTTTATAATAACACGCCTGCCCTATTTATAAATTCGTTAAGCAGCCGACTTGCTGCTCCTTCCATTATATCTACCAAACCTGTTGTTACGTAACATCGCATAAATTATAAATTAATATATTTTTTAAGCACAGGGTATTTCTCGCCACACTCTCTTGTCCAGCTGCCCAGCTCTATCCCATAGTGTTTAATTCAGAAGTTCGTTCAGAGCAGGGACAATGTGACAATAGAAGCGAAGCGAACGGCGTGAAAACTAATACAGGCGAGTTTGCTAATTCGCCTTTCTGTTTAATTCACTGAAATGGTGTTAACAACTCCAGAGTAAACGCATTTATCATCCGACAAACGAAGGAGAAACTATGCCTTGTCCACACTGTAACCGTCTATAAGTGACCGCTGGAATGTCTGCCGAGTAGCTAAATGGACTAATGCCAGGGATTACAGTGCGAGAGAAGCCGACAGTTGCCTACCCAACCAAGAAATTTCCCGCCTTTCATGCAACCCGAGAAATAACTCGCGTCTTCACAAGAACCCGCCACAACACCTGAACGACTGAATTCATGTTTCGTTAAAGTTTAATTACAAAACATGTCCGCACCGACCCCCATGACGCTCTTCCTTCAATCCAGTTCAACATTAATGACCGACTCCTTGAACCGCTTGCAGTCCGTCAGCTGATGTAGCACCAAGCAGCTTATGGAACCTGTCACTAGACCCTACACAAAGGCAGCGCAATCCAATCCACACCTCGCACCCCAGTTCGTCCCAACTTGCCACTTACGTGTACGGCTCCCATGTGCATTTTTCTTCCTTGTATGAGAGCATGGGAAGAGGACGTTTGAAAAAAGTGCTGAGAATCATTTGTGGACCTAGGAGACACGAACAGCAAGATTACTAGGAACAGCACACAACACGGTCAGGGTGACAAAAATAAGGACGCTGGGAGGGGCACGGCACGTAACACGCATGCGGGAGATGAGAAATGGGTACAGAATTTTAGCCAGAACACGTGAAGGGAAGACAATTAGGGAAACAGAGGCGCTCAGTGCGTTGGATATATAATCAGGAAAAGTGAGTGGACTTTCTGTGTACGGTAATGAACCTGACATATTCAAGGACCTTACGTCGGTGACTATGAAGAACAGTGTTCACTGTGATGTGATACTGTGTATCTTGAGAGAAATTTACAGATGTTTCGGAGGAACGTGCTACCTACCCAGAGATTTAGGTAGTACGTTCTTCCGTGACGTCACCAAATTCGTATCACAAAACACGTGATCATATCCCAGAAGACAGCCTTCTTCAGTATGCAGCCTTCAATGCTATTAAATCTGAATTTACACATTTGTCTCTCTGGCAGAGGTGGTCAGAATGGTTTGTTGCTTCGACGGCGGGTGCAGAAGTCCGTTCTGAGCAACTTCCTGGACTTCACAGGCTCTTGAAAGAACCATAGAGAGGCTGAAAGGCGGAGACTGCCTTGACTACCCAATCGACCATCAACTTCTGAAGAACTTTCATTCAGGAAAGTGGCTTAGACAGAGAATGTCCTACCACATTAGTATCACTCCACCACTGCACCACACTCTTTAGTCGTGTCAAGTGACACTACGTCATATCAGTAATAAAAGACTGCCGTTAAATGAAACTCTTATTCCCTTGACCCACCCACCAGTCCTAGAATAAATAATCTCCGATGGACTACCATGAAGGCAGGCGTCCATTGTTAATGAGTATAACCAAAGCCATTTATGACCCTTCAAGTTTACCCCGCAAATCCCTATTTCAGTGTCGGAATTACGAAATTGTAACAAAGCGTCAATCTCGATCCCCATTACGGCTACGCCCTGACAAGAAGCGCTACAGCCAAATGAGATGCTGGAGTAGCCCTGGAAAATGGAACACAAATGCTATGGCTATGACGGGGAAATGACTAATTCGGAATTCCCAGGGAACTACTAAGCACGAACATGAACAAGAGAGGCTGGCGGATGCCAGCCATCACTCTAAGTAATTGAGCAGAGTTGTGCTAGTCTCCTAAACACCGTCTGTTTTATACATATATATATATACCGTATATATATATATATATACATATATCAGCTTCTTAGTTGCAAGACCGAAATATCACGGGATTTACGGATACACTATACATGGTACACTGACGCAGTCACATAGGCCTAAACGAAGCAAGAATACAAAACGCTGTGGAAAAGTGGGCCTAAATGTGTCGGTGTGCTGAAACACTAAGACGTTAGAACGTATAGAAATAACAAAATTAAAGCTCCATGTACTATGAACTTGGAAGTCCAGATAAAGTTAATAAATTTGATTCAAGTTCCGGCTGCATTACCCCCACGGGAGAAGTCCAGTGTACTATAGCACAAACAAACGGAACAAGACTACACAACGTGGAGAGAAAATAAAGGCAAGAGGTTACTGTGCTTAAACACCAAGACGTTAAGACAGAAGCAACAAGGATAAAACTCCGCGCATGCCGAAATTCGGAACTAGGTGAGATGGCTGATCAGCTTCAAGTTCCGGCTGTTTTTGTCCCTGACTAGACAGCCTACTACACTACCGCACAAGAGACTCAGCGGACGCATCACAGCAGCGGTCCGGACGCTGCGAAGTAGAGGAGCATCCCTACTCTGATGAGATCCGAAATGCGATCGTCCTGGCCACAGCAGTCCCTATACTCACTGAGCTATCCCGGCTCATACATCACCGAAAAGAATCTCATCTTTCTTCCCCTTTCCGGCACCCAAGTCTGAATACACCTCGTTCAGCCGCATGCCTGTACTCAGGCGTATCGCTCGCTTCTGTGTAGGCAGAATATGGGGTGGGGACGCAGGGCAACGCCATGAATATACGTAACAGTCAATATTTACGCTTCGTAAGTATATAATTTTGGTAGAATTCTATTGTTAAATGTTAGAATATCCTTTGTATTTACTCATTATGCAAACAGAACATGTACACTCATACATTTTTGTTAATTTAAATTGTGAACTCAATGTAGACCTAAACAAACATTAACTGAATGCACAGAAAAACGCATCACTTTGTATGTCTACGTACTAACGTTATATTAGCCTATTTCTGCTAACAAGATAAGTCTGTTTTCCAAGAAACGAAAACACCTGTGCTACAAATCACATTATGCGTTCCTACCGACACTTGATATGCCAGTACAGACAGTCCGCAGTTACACAAACACTGCCCACATTCTGTTTAGACAAGTACTGCGACTCCTGCAGTGGAAGATGAGTCTAGCTCAAGACATCAGTAATCACCACTAAATAAAAGAAACACAAAAGGCACGTAGCAGCACACTCATATTCCGGTTTTTTAAAGAGGCTGTATAGATCGTTTGGCTGGTCTTTACACAATTAACTGCACCTTGTGCATGGCACCTTGTTGGTAAATGAATAACGTCACTTACAAGCCACGCAGAAAATACATACGCAGTACGGTTCACTATAAAACAGCCCGACTAATGGCTGCAAGGTATGTCAAGCAGCGTGCCTTAGAGGTACGGAAACACACAGGCTGCACGGCACAGTTTCAAGCAGCCTAACAACGGACATAACAGGCCGATGTGCCTCACAAGTATCTCACAGCCCCGAAACGCCAGTGTAGCTGCGACCAATCAGACGAGTGGATGTCATCACGACAAACCGTTCACTTAGCTCCTGTGCTGAACTGTCTTGTATCAAGAACTCCTGGCGTGCAGTGCGCAACAAATCTATGGAGACAAATCGGCTTTATACTCAGAAACGTTAGACTCTTACCACATAAATTACCACTTCTTTGCGAGGAGCGGTATTTGTGGAACTAACACTACAGTAAGCGTGGACGATTAACTAACACGTCTCAGCTAACATATGTCGCATCTCGGTTTAACGAAAATTTCTCGTGTCCACACAACTGCAAGATTTAGCGCGGTCTATAGTCAAATGCCGCAATTATCAGCAGGAATTGATGAACAATCAGAAAAAATGTGTTACGCGATCCTACCTGCAGGCCATAAAAAGCTACGTACTTATACTCGATTCATTTACTGAGGTCTTTCTTCAAATGCGCGGTGTACGTAGCATAATGGAACGTAAAGATGGACCTGAAAGAATCCGGAAGGAAGAACTGGCGGCCTGTTACAAGATATTATCCCAGCGTGTGCTGGGAGGGCCTCAGGAAACGTACGGCACATCGGGTAGGTTTAGTGGGTTATTTACAACGCTGCCAATTGTTAAGATTACATGGTTCGATAATATATTAATTAATTAACGGATGGATGTATGCGTGTGGAGCATTGCTGAAATAATACTGAAAGGGTACAACCGAAGCACTAGGAGAAAACCCCGTCCCAGTGCCACTTTGTCCATGCCAGATCTCGCATGGAATAGCCCCCGCTGTGAGCGGCGAGCGCGATGGCACATCCCGACATACCTGGGTCAGGATAACCGGTTTTAGGGCGAAGCGGTGTGCTAACAACTGGAAGAGAATGTTCGACGAAGGTATTTGACGAGCGTCTGTCAGTTACGGTAGCTCTCCTGAGGAGGATGACACAGGAAGGTGAAAAGGAGTGGCCAGAAGCTGTCGATTTGCAACGAGGGGTAAGTGACTAGTTTGAAAACGCTATCTGAGAAATAGTCTGGACAGACGAAGTATAAACAGGCGAAAGCTGGACCGGCACACCCGGTAACTAGGCTGAGTGTACCCTACATTATTATGTAGGATGTGCTGCACAGAATGGGTCCAGCTGCTTCGGCGTGCAGCCCAGTGAGGGCATTTTGTGAACACGATAATGAACCTTCACAATCCAAAAGGGGAAATATTTTGACCAACACAGATACTATCAGGTTCCCAACTAAGGACTCCTGAACCCCAAGTAATTCCGTCATATTCTCCTCCTTGGCCCAGACTACCTTGTCAGTAAAGTAACTATCGGATCGTGTGGCCACGCTTGTCTTCTTCTGCGACGCACCAAAAGCATGAGAATTTCTTACAAGGTAGCTTGGTCACGCCCACCCAATGCGTACAGCACTCCGCAGCACAGGCCTGTAGCAACAACTTGTTTTCTGGGAAAGCACCATTAAAACCATTTACGATATACACATGGCGGGTCTCAGATTACACAGGAATTTGTATTCTAGCCGTGCGAGGCTGCGGAAGAACTGCTATTATCTGGGGGGGGGGGGCCCCCCCGCAGCGCGAGATGCACGTTACGTTAATCTCTAGATGCAGGGAGCTGCTGGTCTGTTTGACCAACATGGTGTGTGTGTGTGTGTGTGTGTGTGTGTGTGTGTGTGTGTGTGTGGGGGCCAATGCAATCCTTGAACCAGGTGACCTATTTTCACAAACTTTGATGTGAAAGTTACGCCCCTGACGGACACGCGACGCCGTACCTTCTAACTTCCTACATAGCAATAACAAGATGGTGACAGGACGAACCTCTCGGGCGGCAGCGACAATAGCGACAGTGACTGTAATGACTTAACGTAAGCGAGTTTGGCAAAATATGCAACTTCTGTTACGACACTAACTTTGCAGAACGGATAGGTACAGGACAGGCTAGTTTCCCACTTTAGATTACAAATTTCCAAGTCTTGGCCGAGGCAGTAAAAGTCATGAATAGCTCGTTAAATCCCTGCTCTGACTTTCTTACAGGATTTTGCAGTGATGCTGACACAACGACAGTAACACACACTGCTCCAAATGGCCACGATTTACACTGAATAACATCTCGAGTGTATTTATCATTTATTGTATCCACCGGAACATCTCTTCACCACCTACGTCGATGAGAATTCCACCTGAAGAGCTCAGGGTCGATTATCTAGTCAAGAAATATCCCGCCTGCTATGGAAACGGAAGGTTCACTACTGTGCTCAGAACAGCCAGGACCTGGAGCCTACCCTGTACATGCCTAGCAGGATACTTACAACGGTCCGAACACACCGCGGCATTACTTGCAGTGGGTCAGCCTGCAACTGAATTCATCTCGTCACATCTTCGAAATGGCGCTTCGTGAACGCTGCCATCACTCAGGGCTTACACTAGACTAAACGGGCACTCCGCTTGAAGGCTTCGGTAGGGGAAAGGCGATTCTAATACGTGTAGCATATCAGATTAATCGAACTATACCTATCTACTACCTGTTTCATATTTATTAAGCCCAAAATACATCTATTTATTGAAATTTTAGGAACCCTGTCTTAACTTTCTTTCAAATAGTTCAATATTTGTCTGAATATTAAAACAAGCTCACTCGAGTTCCAAATATGTAAGGTTCTATTAGTGACACATACAACTCATATCTCGAACAGAGCGGCTCTGACCCGCCGTCCACACAACCAACGCGCACCGGTCAGGGTGGCAGGAAACTGAAGCTAAAATCAGGGTAATGACATAACGTGAATGCCGGACACATGCGTACCGGTGGACAGTGAACTGTGGCAGCCGCGATCACTCAGTCGGTATAGTGAACTGGCCACGGGCTGGACAACCGACAAACACCGGTTCGATTCCCAGCGGGTGCAAATTTATCACTCCTCTCAAGCGTGCGGACCGGATATGGCGCCCATTTATTGCGTAGCGGGGGCGCACCCCAGGGTAGAACGTCCAGTGCGGTTAGCTGACAGCTTACCTCCGTCTACTTCCCAGGTTCAAGGTGACAACAACTACATATCCACTACCTTGCACACCTTGACAGAGTGTACTTGGACGATCGTTGAATGTGAAGAATACAAGTCTAAGGTGACAGACGTTAGCAGAACTCGAATATTTAACACCGCTAATAATAAAGGCCGTGACAGAAGACGATATTGGCCCACTTCCGCCAACTTCCAGTCTTCACAACCTGCCTCACTTCATCCACCTTAACAGCTTGCTACATCGCGTGACAGAACGAACTGGACTGTTTCGTATATTCTGAAAACGTAATAATACGCGAAACGCCAACGAATTATTTAGAACTCAAGTAACCTTTTGAGAAGAATATTAAATGTTACGTTATATCGGTGTTCCTTACCCAGATGATGTGACAGGTCACTTCAAATGAATCCCTGCTTCTATTTTACGGCCCTGAGCCCTACTATACATCTATTTACGCAACATCACGAAATACACAAAAACATCACCCCTGCCAAGATGTAAGTATGCAGTACTCACCGACGTCAAGTACAGGGTAGCAGCACCTACCTGAAAAAATAAAGAGAAAATTAAACATAAGTATTCAATTCACAAAGGGTTGCAAAGCGAAAAGGGCACCTCACTTTCAGTACCAATTACATGAGGTACCATAACCCATGTTATTAAACACACGGACCTGTCAAACGGTTCATGAGGGGACAACTGTTCTATCAAGAAAGTAATGAGAAAGTAAAATACTTGAATGAAAAGAAAACAGACTGTTGTTTACGTGCCGAAACTTCGTTTCTTCTGTCTAAAAGAAACGCATAAGGAATAAATTTCCAGATCACAATGCCTCAGTTACGACAGCTGGGTCTCGTGTCTCTCAGCAAAGAAGTTACGGATCTCGATCTCCACACAGAATATCACATTCCCCATTTACAACGACAGAATCTTGAGGCTTCTCTGAACGGTCACTGAAAAATATACTTTTACGGCACCTGAAATAACATGTTAAAAGAGTAAATGTGTAAGGCTTCTGGTACAATATACCGCCTTGCTTTGTGATACTACAGCATCTGGGCCTTCGAAACAGCTGGCAAATACCATATTTAGGCCTACAACCGTGCACTAACTTAACTTTCTTTAAATTATGCAGCTATAAAGATGGCTGTACCGATGGATGAATATCCCAACCTGAACAAGCGGACCGGCAGTTTTCACACTGGACGCTATTTACCATACAATGGCAATAAGATTAGGTTACGATACCATCCAACCCTTTGTTTCAAATGGGACCTCGCACAGCGAAGACGACACGATTACGATATGTTCACGATAGGCCAATACGTTACGCTGGTGACTCACCATGCTGAGTCGTCTGTTGTTCAATCCTAAACATATCACCGCCAAATATCGACACGGGACAAAATCCTGAGCCTGTTCACAATCCTTCCCAACACTGGACACGATCCTAAGCCAGCTCATAATTCATCCCGCCACTAGGCACGATCCTAAGCCAGCTCAAATCTATCCCATCTCTAGACACGATCCGAAGGCAAGTCACAACCCGAGCATAAGCCCTTCTACCAATCTGCCTCAATCTTCGACTCGCTGTCTCTTATCTGCCGTTATGCAGGCACCAGTCGTGCCTACATAACACAAGTTCTTCCATCGTGTGGCTGTTATTCTTAAACTGCTTTCCCATGAAGAAGGGGGTAATAATACGATCTTTCGAAACGTCGGGAATTACTCGCACAAAAACATAACGTCGCACCCCAGAACACTTGCATCTTCAGAAATAATGTCGTCAGAATCTAATCATGCATACTGATTTTCATTTGTTACTGTTACTTCCATACAACTAAACGTGACAGACTTCTAAACGTCTGATTCTGCACACCGTGGTGGTAATGCAGTCCGTTTAAGGCACACAGAAAGCGAGAGTGAATACGGCTGCTTCTATGCGGAACAGGCACCCTCCCGCCACGGACACGCACCTTTACACTTCACACGAACTGTTATAACACAAATATATTAGCCTCCTCATGTAAACGGGTTTCAGTTTTCTTCCTGATCAAAAGCCCCATTACAGTGTAAACCGTCGCAATGGAACAAATCACATTTTCAATTCCAACTCAGTTTAATTTAATTTGAAACGTGTACGGCGCATTGATTGCACGGAGCGCTCAGAGAGACACCTATTGCTGTTGTTATGATGATCATGATGATGATGATGATGATGCTAGTGGCAATAATAACAACAACAATAATAATAATAACAATCATTACGCACTGGATACTGCTGATTACTGACCGCACCTATCACACAAAAACCACGAGCCAAAATGTTTACAGAGGTTGCGATTCGATATTGATTGCTTACACCCTGACATCACTACGGCAAAAGCAAAAAGTACGGGCCACATGCATGACTGATGAATTAAATCTGACGCAAGTGCTGTTTCAAACACCAAATTTCTCGAGTGCAATGGAACGGTAATGATGAATGTTTCGTATGTGAGAAATAGGAAGAAAACGCCGACTGTTGGTTGTTTTAAAATATAACGCCCACTATTGATTACTCTGAGAAAAACCATGAAAATGTCAAGAGTAATCATTAATGTAACGGTGATTCGAACGGAACTCTTCTGAATACAATTCCAGAAATTTACCGCCAAACCAACGTGTCAGAAAGTGCGTACGTATGTAGTGACACACTAACCGGTCAACATACCGTCTGATACCTCTATTAACGTACACACTTATTCAATCACAATATCAATCGATTCATACTGACAATGAAATATGGCACCGCAACGTCAATCAAGACTACTGCAATATCAATTAGGAAACATGATTAGAGGTGGATAACCCTTTCACTGCCAGCCACGTGAAATGTTGTATGTGGAAAGAAAATCCAATATGCAGCTTGAGTTTCTGTAACATCAGACGGCGCAACAGCGCATAACAGCCCTTGCGTTTAACTACATTATGCAACACTGCATTGCATACTAATCGAGAGAACAAAGACGGTGTGTACAATCACAGGTGGAGTTGCAAACTTGAATTATGAGCCGCCATACGTCACACTGGACACTGCCCATTGTTTGTGGCATGCTGCGGCATTACGGCAGTTTGCTCTCGAATTCCACGATGCACAGTCATCGTGGAGACACTGACAGTCGCTCAGTTAGTCACAGGTTTCCGCTCTTCCTGGGACTCAAACTTTCACCCACACACACGCGCGCGCGCCACGCAGCGCAACATCCCAGAAAGCCGGAAACTTCAATAATTCTGCCAGTCCATATGTATTATGTCAAATGACCTTTTATGTCGAGGCAACAGCACGCTCTACAAATGTTGAAAATATACCTCTCAGGCAAAAAGTAAACACACGCAGAATAAAGTAGTGCAGAGGCGATCATAGAATATCAACCTGGCCAATCAAGGAGGGTAGGAAGGCCTTGGCACGTTACAGGGATAAGAGTCCAGCCATTTCTACTGAATTTAGGTGCGGGAGTACTTCTCAATATCCCACTTAGAAGACAGACGCAGGTGGCGTATATCAGATCCAACCACTTTCAAATCCTACTTCGTCTAAACCAAGATCTGTCGATGGTCTCCGCCATTTGTACAGGTTTTTCCACTAAAATATTCTGCGTGTATCGCATCGTCACTATTACACGCACTACGGGTGCGAAAGCCACGACTACTCTATACGTCTCAAAAACATGACGCTTCAGTGCAACTGTCTTGTTACCTGCTGAACGACACTGGTCACCAACAGATGGCAGCCAGCTCTAGATCCTCTCAGATACAGCCGCGGCTTCCGATGGCGATGCCTCATAAAGATTTCCTTCTACCGTTCCCCCCGCCCCCCCCCCCCAAAACCACGTAATTCGGCCAAGATTACATGCCAAACAGTCGACATAAAACATAACTTGATGCGAAATTTCAATTTATAAACGATTTCTTCTACATGAGAAGTTTCCAAATACGTACGCTTTTCCCCTTGAAGGTTTCCCATGAATTACGAGCTCTGTAGAAAACTGTTTCCATAAGAGAATTGTAGAACTTCTCCACATGTAGGGCCGTAAGTTTTGTTGCTATCTACGTACTAAAAATATGACAAAATCCAGACAAAATCACAGAAGGGTAAGTTTCTGTTAAAGTGCTGGCCTCCCTAACAGACAAGCCATATCTTAGCTTTCAATTGTAAATGTGAATGAAAGTGCTGCATTTTAAGATCCTACAGATGAAACCCAACGCTTTTTATTCGTCAGTTTCCAACAAAGAATAAGAAGCGCATGTTAGATAACGTACGTGATTTCCTCTGTTTACTGATACGTCTGAGTATACATAAAATATTTCACTGCGCAGACTGCTGCATAATGATTCGTTCCGATATTTCCAACACCCATACAAAAACACTGTGACCTGCAAACACGACAACAAGAGGTGATCCAAAAGAATAACAATGTGCAATGTAGTTTCATGATCTGTACTCCCCACTACATATTACTATGGGGACCAAACAGGTTGGAATGTGCGCGGCCTATGTCACACATGAGGGACAGGCGCACGGAAGGTTTTGGTTTGAAAACCTGCAGATAGATGACCGCTTGGGAAGATCCAAGCTAAAATGGAAGAACACGCAAATGGTTCCTAAGGAGACAGGACTGAAACGCGTGGACTGGATGCATCTGGCTTAGGACACAAACAAGAGGCAAGCGTTTGGGAATACGGTAATGAACACGCGGGCTCCATGAAATGCGGAGAATTCCTTGACCAGAAGAAAACTTATCAGCTTCTCCAGAAGGCCTCTGCTTCATGGCGTCAGTTCAAAAATGCAAACAACTGCGTATATTTTATACTAATCTTCTACACGCATATTATGTTACGTACGTGCACATAAAAACAAAGTTATGTCTGCGTCTGACGCACAAACAGTTTTCAAGTTCAGTTTCCGTGGTTATAACAGAAATTGTGTTACACTTCCCACCATTCGCACCAACTAACACCCTGTTAAATTATCCAGACAACAGTCGATAAATGTCATGATTGCTGGACACACTCACTGCAAACGCAAATCATAAGGTGAAACCCATTGTCGGATCACAATTATTGGTATAATTGTGTTACGTAATTGTATAAGCACAAATATAAGAAGACAGTATAAACATAAACGCTTGGAAGCTAAACACTACTCGCATTTTATATCAAGTTGATGTAAAAACTCCCTGAGGATGGAACAGTAGTGCCGAAACATGTCGGAGTGTTAAAAAAATACTACTGTGTATGTTGCATGTGCATTTAGTTGTCTTAGCAAACGAAATTAAGTAGCTTTTATACATTTTATCTGACATCATATTTATCACTGCTCAATATCCCATGAATACGAAGTTCAACATACACTTTATCACTTACCATTATTAAGGGGAATAAATAAAGGAATCATTTTAATTTAAAATCAGATCGCTTTCTATGATATGTTGCCGAACGTCGCATTAGGAGCGATTTATCCGAGATGAGAGTGAGATCATTTTGGAAACAATGTACTGAGCCAGCAAGTCCACCAAAAAGAAAAGAGAGATCAATTTTAATGCAACTCGCTGAAGAAATGTAATGAAATAAAGACATCGGTGGTAACAGAAGGGCAATAGGAACGTGATCCCTTCCACGCAGTGCTGTCACGCTGCCACAGTCGCTTTACAAACTCATCATACACACAGCAAAATTGCAATCGTTATACTAGCTACAGATATTCTTAAGGGACAGTCTTCATTCATTGGCACGAAGAGGGATTCCGGATGCTGAATGTATCACCGCTTGCTGCTGGTGTTGGGAAGGCGGATTTGTAAGTCTGCCATGATGAGAGAAAAAGTGAAGGAAAGAAACCAAAGAAAAGAGACAAAACGAGAGAAACAGATAAGAACGCAAGGCATAAATAATTAAAGACAAATGACTTGAGCACAAATCATGAAGCCTATTTTCCTATTGCACAGATTTCTAGGGGTACAAATCAAGCACTGTGCGTGCAAGTAATTTAATTTAATATAATTTAATTTAACACTGTCAACAAGTGCAGGTCCTCTACACTTTAAATTCGTTGGATACAAATAAAAAATGTCGAAGAGTCATCATGTTTATAGGCCTAACCTTTGGACTAAAAACATTTTATTGCGCTTTGCATTCATGTCTATCGCCAACCAAATTGCATATGCCTCGCTCCAAACGATCATTCATTATAGTTAGCAAACCGAAGCGAAGTCACGGCCACATTGTTATTGTACACCATATACAAACTGGCTTAATCAAAGAGACATATTTGTTCTGAGATTTCTGCGTTCCATGCCAGCTTCCGTTTCAGCACCCTATATCAAGTGCCGTTAGTGTTGCTTACATCTCACAAATTCAGCCGTCCGCCATATTGTTACAACTGACTGCAACAAGTCAGGCAATAAAACGTGGAAGTGGCTTCCGACGGCATGACGTTAATACCAAGTCTTGTGAAAGTCGGTCAGCTGGCTAAAACGTAGTACTGTGAAACACACAGGCACACGGACAGCAGACTATCTCGAAAGTATTGTTTTCCAAAAAGGTAAGGAAAAATTGGCAAAAGGGAGGTATTAAACGAGATAAACGCGGGAAGCAAGGGAAGAGATGAGGAATGAAGCAGGAAAAAGAGGGAAAGACGAAACAAAAGGCACAGAAATAAAGAATAACCAGACACAAGGAAAGGTTAATAACAGTAAAATAAAAGTCAAACCGAGAAAGTAATAACGCAATAAGGAACAACACCAGACCCACACCGAAGATGGCGATTGCATCATCCGCCGAAACGCTGGAACAGCAACGTGCTACAGATGTGAAGTTTTAGGCCTTAGCAGTGACATCAACAGAACCGTACAGTTTGGTGATAAGGTAAAGCTAACAGTGGGCCACCTACCTTGAAGACAGCTCGAACGTTCCCCCAAAACGTCGGTAACTCTACCCATATCTGCATATCCCACAAGCACACAGTCTTAAAACTCGAAATGCCTAAACCGAAATCCGAAGTTATGGAACGAGAAAGGAATAAAACAAAGACAGAGTAAGAATAAAAACAAAGAAGAAAAGCGGGAAGAGTCAGAAAGGAAGGGGGGGGGGGGGAAGGGCCATTGAAATAGGAAAGTGAGAGCGACAAGGTAATTTCACAATTAAAAGATACACAGATAAGAGGCGCCGGCTGCTGTGTGTTCTGTGCTGTATAAAGCAATGTCAGTCCGCAGTCTGTGACACACAATGGCACTCTTATCACCCTGTGTCAACAGCACTGCTGACTGCACAAGCAAAGGCACAACACAGAACTAATAGCCTAGCTTACATAAACACCAGCGTAACAAACTTACCGTTTCCCTTATCCTACGAGCAGAATAAGTTGCAGGTGCTGGAGTGATGCAATCTCCAAACGACGGAAATAGCAGTGTTTAGAGTGACTGATTTAAAGCCCGTATCTACAGTTTACATAATAAAGCACAGAGGAGCTCCAAATATTGTAGGCGTACATCAATCACAGTCAAAGGCAGCGCACCCACCACCCGCACAGCAAGAACGAGTAGACCATCAGCAAGTCAAATACGACCACGGAGATTGTCAAATCACTATCTCAACAAATGACAGTAACGGTAACAACGCAGTGTTTCGGCTACCATGTTCATCTAGCGTTGTTCAGTAACCACCAATTCGATATGTTAGGACTGTTACTGCAACATCGAGATCGGTCGCCCACTCGTGTATCCATTCTGCTTACTGTACAGAGTAACTTTACTTGTGAGATCATGAAACGTGTATGCGTTATGGAAGGCATTAATGAAATGGACTACATAAGGACATGTAACACATTCATCAAGTGTGACTACATAAGGACACGTAACACACTCATCAAGTGTGACTACATAAGGACATGTAACACATCCATCAAGTGTGACTACATAAGGACACGTAACAGATTCATCAAGTGTGACTACATAAGGACACGTAACACATCCATCAAGTGTGACTACATAAGGACATGTAACACATCCATCAATTGTGACTACATAAGGACACGTAACACACTCATCAAGTGTGACTACATAAGGACACGTAACACACTCATCAAGTGTGACTACATAAGGACATGTAACACATCCATCAAGTGTGACTACATAAGGACACGTAACAGATTCATCAAGTGTGACTACATAAGGACACGTAACAGATTCATCAAGTGTGACTACGTAGGGATACAGAAGATATTGAAGTGTGACTTCATAAAGGGATAAAAGATGTCTACGCAATGTGACTTCATAAAGACATGGAAAGAAGGCATAAACACAGTGTCACTCCATAAATATGCGGAGAATGCTACATAATCTTAGCAAGTGACAGTGTCGCCAACAGCACGGAAAGAACATGCTTCACTGCAACCCATGCACGCAAGAAACCCCGAAGGCACTTTCACCATACAAGTGTAAAGCCAGCACATAACCTATACCGAAGTCAGACACGTTTTCATTCAATTTTGCAGTATATTCTTTACATGTGAGCACAGCGAACGTACTTGCAATTTTAATTTTCACGACACTCTAATATAACGAACTGCGTGTGCCTACTTTTTACCCGAAATAATACTGCAGCTGCCTAGTTACAATGTGTATAACGGCACCACGAGCCAGCACAGATCTGTCAACACAGTTAGTGGCTACAGGCGTGACAGTCTGGGTTCGATTTACGGAAGGGGCAGGGCTCCTGATGCCCACCCAGCCTTTTATCCAATGGGCACCGAGGCCTTTCGCCTAAATATAAAAAGGGCAGCGGCATGACGCTGAGCACACACCTCTACCTAGTGCCGACATTAAAAACGCATTGAGGTTTACTTTCACTCTCGACACGTTCTCTTGCCTGAATTAAAAAGACTGACAACGCCACAACGTAAAAATCGGCATTGTAAAATACGTACTGGCAGTGAACTAGTAGCAAGGGCGGTGTTACGCAACAGCAGGGCGTTCAGAAGCCACGACAATGCAACTGGGAAAGGTGGATCAAACTTTCAAGTACGGGGAAACACGATCACACAGTGATAATTTTACACACTTTCAAAACGGTGTTGCTACACCATAGTCATCTGGGTTATTACACTGTGCGGGATCACAAGTTTGTACAGACGTTTCGAAGGAACGTTCTGCAAACACCTCTCGAGGGAGTAAATTAAGTTCAGTTCCCTAATGACGTGACTGGAAGGAAATGCATCCATTATAAATGAAGATTACAAGGATTATGGCCAACCAGAGCTACACGGGTCGGACAGGTTTCAGTGGCAGACTGCTCTAGCTTCACACAAAATGCAGAGAACTACTTGGCAAACTTCTTCCTCGTTACTATTTTACTTAGCGACGCTATCAGTTACAAAGATCATATAGTGTCGACGGTGGGTGAATTAGCCCTTTAAAGACGAAGCATATCTGTTTTATATAAGGACTCAGTGCGTACCGCGCTGTAAACAGTCTCCACTTCGGTTATAAAAACCAGTCTCTTAATGTTTTATAAGGCAAAAGTCGCTGCCTGTTCTGAGATCCGTACAAAACACATAAACGCAGTGTGGGCACCACGCAGCATTTCTTAATGTTAAACCTGGTCGTATGTAAAATTACCGCTAGGCTTCAAAAGGTTAATATGCATTTTGACCACTGGCAATAAGATAAATCACAGGAAAAAAACGGTATCCGTGTCTCGAGATGGAATTTGATATCGGAGACAGTTGTCATTCACGGACAACCAGAAACTGAAACCAGGAGCAAAACAAAATTCCAAAAAGCCGCGTGTATTACGTTTTGCTTTGAAAATGAACAACATCCGACACACGACTACAAATTTAGCAGGCAAAGAACTTCTCGCCAAAGGGTATAGCTCTCTGTACAGAGATATGAAAAGCAAACAGTGCACTGCCGATGATTATAAACCAGTACGAACAACAGCAAATGTACTCTATACTTTGTTACAGACGGTGAGAACAAAATCCCAGGGACTGCTCAATTGATTTGGCCGCTGCTGTGAACTTGTACCAGTAATGTACGGCACACTGAATAATGCAACAAAAGCTTCTATGGCTCTGCTCGTTTCCCAGGAAACTGACTCCCCACTGTAACAAAAGCCAGACACCAGCTGTTATTATTGAATTCTGGCCGTGCCCAAGTTTCCACCATACTCTAAAAATTATATGTTTGCAAGTTCTCAAGAATATTGAATAATTCACAAAAGGCTACGTTCTATAAGTACTGGTTGTCCAGGACACAATATGGAAGAAACAGGCTATTCGTTCCACATTATAAACTAAGGTGCGAGATACATGTCGCAACGCATGGAAACCAGTGTCATGTTGGAAATACTGTGCGAGTCCGGGACAGATATTACTTCTCTTCAGAAAATTTTACGTGAAAGTATATGAATTCCGTCATATGATAACACTGAGGTAAGACGGTATCCACATGGACATAAATTAGAACTGTTCAAAGATAAAATAATGTGGAAAATATTTATCCAAGACGGAGAGGGATGGGCGCCAACTGAAGACATACCATATTTATAACGAGGAACGTCATTCCACAAGTCACCTAGTATTAACCAACAAAACAAAATACATCAAACTACTCACAACGCAGCCAGTAAAATCCCATGTCGCTCATGGAAAACGAAAGTTTATTACCGAGTTTATTGCAATCTGCCACATGTTCGGGTACTCAGCTTACAGAGTAAGTCCGTACCGTTAGAGACTATTCTTTGTATCCAGCTTAATAGTATGCTCCCACCGGCATTTACGTACGATTAAAATCTTCGTGTTACATGTCCATCCCATCAAATCCTCCTTGATTTGTAACACAATGATGTGTGGCGAATGGCCGGAACTATGAAGCTCCCCACTGTTTAACTTTCCAACATCCTGTTGCTTCGCTCCGGGTATTCACGTGACGCATTCACATAACACTGTGTATCTTAACTGCTTAAAGCCCCGTGGTAAATGTACGTACCACCCACTGTAACATGAAGAAACTCTGCATTTTACCACACCGTGAAGTCCACTTTGTGTGCTTCATATGACCCTCAGGTCACAAACAGCGACTTTCCCCTGAACATCATCATAACTGAGAAGGGGTGTGTTCTCTATGATGCAGAAACTAAATTTTTATCCTCAAAATGAGTTTCAGCACATTTTTACACAAAGCGCGGTGAAAAAATATTTTGACCTACAAGGAATGGCTGGAGAATCCTCAGGCTGCCCGCCCAGTACACAATTCTACGTGTCATTTCCTTGGCATCCCATCTACAGCTAAATCTTCGAAGTGGTGCGGCCCCCTGTGTTATCTGACCAAAATTCTATGTAGGCTATACGTAAAAGAGTACAGTTATGTAAAGATATCTAATCATGGACACGGATAATTTCTCCAGTGTCCATCTATAACACAAAACCCACGTTAAGCCGGATAACAAAGTCACACAAGTGTTCACTGCCTTGGGCTGCACTGAGTTTCGGTGCCACAGAATACTAGAGCGCGCTAACAACGCAGTATGAGGTGAGAGGTAGGCTTTCAACTTTGCTATGGGTGTTTTCAACAAACTTCCCAGTCATCTGTAAACCTGCACGGACCGTCAGCACAACCAGGAAGACGGAAATATAGAACGTAGAAATCAATCTTCGAAATCACCGAAGTTTCCAAACTTCTGTGGAATATGCAGTTCTGGGGGCGCCCCCCGCCGCCCCTGCTTCATCGAGTATAAGCATGATAAATGTAGAAAAGGAACAAGTTGGAAGAAAAAAGTATCCTCTTTATGTTTCGAGCAGACGATTTCGAAAAAAATTGGTAATTCCAAAATCAGCAAACTTTTCATAACTTACTGCACAAAATATGACCCATATACATACTGCAGTTGCGATATCAATCACAATGCGTTCCTTGTAAATATATTACAATAGTATATCCACTTCTTCAGCAAACAGAAAATTTTCAAAATCATATTCCAATACAGAAACGTAAGATGTGAAAATGAACGGTTATTAACCCTTCACAGATACAGGAAAGTTCTAAATTCGACTTCTGAGCTTCAGACTGGCTATTCGTTACGGAGTGTCGTCGTTGCTCTGAGTTCCTCAAACAAATTTTTGAATATTTTCATAGAAGCCGAAACATTTCTTGTCGAACTCAGTGACTACAAGTTTCTGAAGTATGAGTCTGTCCGTACAGTTATGTAATTCGTCGCCAACGAGAATCAGTAATTTGAAAATGCGAATGTAGACAACTCCCAACATGTCGTTATACTGTATATGTGTCTGACACAATAACAAGCAACACAGTTACTGTACCACAAACGATCCTTCCCTAGACTAAATAATCTTTATCTGTTGCTTTGGTTACAGGGTTGGGCGCTAAGGTGAAAATGAATTATAAAATAACGTGGGTCGTGCAATACCTCACAAGCTGCCGGGAGAGAATAAGGAAAGCCATAGGAAGCTTCAGACAGGTTTGCTGGCGTACAGACCGATATTCGAAATCCGGTTCTACTGAATACGAAGTCACAGTGCTAGTCGCTGTGCTGCGACGCTCGTTACGGTGTACGGCGTCTGAGACAGCTCTTTACAGTGCAGTTCCCTTACTGTCCACTGTAACTTTCATCATGCAAAGCACACTCCGAGTCACGGCGGAAAATGCCCTGAAGTCCTCGCACTGCTCTGCAGTGCAGGCCTACATGCATTTCTCACGCTGCTTTTCGTCGAATCCTAAAGCCCAAATGCCCAGCTTCGGTCGAGCATTTAATGAGCTTTCTCGCGTTCATTGCACACGCAAGAATTGGATACTCACGTGACTGTGGTGATTCCACCGATCTATGCTAAACAACACGGCTGTTTGACTACTCATGTGACTGTGATCTGTCCACTGATCTATGTTGCAGAGCACGGATGTGTAAACCGGTCCACACTGGAAGTTACTTTGCTTATTACACGCCAATTTTGGGTGAGGCATCAAAAGGCATAATCGTAAATCACGTTTGTAAGCAACATTTAATTTAACTGAGTAGAAGTTACAAAGTAAATAGGTGTGTGAATGGCTGGGCTCGTGTAAACACGACAATGACACGTGGGCCCCATTAAAGGCAGGACAATTCTGGGCCACATCTGTGCTTTATCGCCCACATGGTTTCTTCCTTTTAGGTTCTGTGGCGACTGAGCATTAATACACTGGCACTCTAAAAGAGACTTGCAATTTCCTGCATCACAGTGCCATCCAGACAAGTGTAATGGGTAGAAAAATAAAACTGTAATACTTAAGAGCTTGTTACAGCATCTCGTGTTGCTAATTTGAATTTTAAATAAAATAAAGGAGCAGAATCACCAAGACTTGGAGGCAGCACAGAGCAACAGAAAAACCTGTAGTCGTCAGAGACCATTGGGCAAAAAGCAATTTAATTAAGGGAGGATCAGACGGGGTTGGAAGGGAGGGGAAGGCACGTTTACGTCAAGCTTTCTGAAATAAAAATGGTCTTTTCTTTATTTCTAATTTCACTGAAAAAACTAATTTGTCACTAGAAGAAAAAGTATGAACTGCCAGACACAAAAAACTGAGGCCGCGAAGTAAATCTCCTATCATGGAGGCACAGGTGAAGTTCTCCGCCTACGGTGTTCGGCGGCGGCGAACAACACCCCACCACAACACCTACAGTGTTACGAAATGTACTGCGCACTATGGGACACGGACCAACTCTCTGATACAACGTGACTGAAAACAGACACAAGATTTGTAACTTGAAATGTAGGATTTATTTGGCTCAGAAGAGCGTCCAATAACGTGACCTTACAAATAGGAAAATTAACCATTGAGATGCAAAAACAAAAAAAGTGAGACTCCCCTACCTATCTCAGCGAATATTAGCCTCCTAAGAAGGGCTCAGCTGAATGGAGACACCACATATTCGCTATCACGGGATTTGATACCTTAACAGGCAATGCACATGTAAGCACATGGGAAAGGAGTGCTTTCTTCCAAACGCTCCTCACCTCATTCTCAGCGGAATTTCGCTTAACAAGAAAAAATTACGTACGTAAGATTGGCCAAAGACTGCCTACAATATGTTCATGTACACTTTACTTTCCAGAATGCAGGACAATAAAAACGTATTCCGAGATGAACCCACAAGGCTACCTTCCTGTGCCACTGCTATCAACTTAAACGGATCCATTCGTATAAGAAACTTGTTTTTATGTCACTTATTACACCTTGCAGGTATGGGTGCAGATATTGTGCACAACACATTCTGTCGGATACAAGCGCATATATTGGCACCGCCGCCATGTCTGTAATTGTGACTAATGAATAACATTTGACACAAAACATGTAGTCATGTCCACGGCCTATCTTCGTAACTAGACAGATGAACTAGTAGTTATCACCCTCGGACAGAAAGCTACAGTTGTTCGCAAGGCCGTCACGTTGCTGTTGCACAGTACTTATTCTTCAAAACCGTCTTTGCAAAAGTTGTACATTTTTCGACTTTCCATTACCATAGGGCATCTCATATCCTTGCATTAAATGACACTAGTCTGAAATCACGTCACAGTTTCACGTGCCACGCATCTTATCACAGGCTGTATGAAATTAAGACGTATCGCAGTAGAGCGGTCTCGAATGGTACAATGTTATGCCTAATTTCGTGGAAATTTGTCAAGTGGTCCGAAATATAAAAGGGGGAGAGAATGGGCAAACATACAGCATGGTGATCTTAGAGACGTCTGTCTAGTGTGCTAAAACGGTAGAGTAAGGTACTGCCGGTCCGCTCCCTTTACATTACAGCGATCAGTTTACTAGTACTCTATAATTACAGGCCTTTTAAGGTAACGCGCTGTTACAGAAACACTTTCTTCAAGACGCGTGAAAAAACAAATATTTACGGGGAACATAAGAGCTAGCGAACAGTAAGAAACGCACTCTTAAGAGTGATTCAGGTTGTTTTTCACTCTGTCTTCTTGTGGAGTATTGTTCTGTTGATACAGTACAGTGTTCTGTTACTCTGAGCAAGGTGAATGGACGAGAAGTACGTAGCGAAGAACGATGAATGAAAACATAGTCTGAAATAGTCAAGAGAAGCAAAGTTGACTCGCTCCCGTGTTCTATAGTTTAATTGCTATTCAAACTGTTTCAAGTTGTTTACTTTCAACTGAGACCGTTCAATGGCCTTTGTTAGGAAGGAACCTTTCTGTTCCTTCACACAGCACTCGCAAGACGCCGCATAATGTATGTCCGTACCCACTGGTAAAAACATCATGTGAAAGTTTAGACTCCTACTGCATAAAGATTTTCATTTTTTAATGTAAACATAATCTCAATTTGTTACTACAAATCATAAATGACCCATTTTAGTGGCGTTTGTCCCCAGATTTCATTTCGACTTATCGTAATCTTGGAATTCTATTTCATAATTCTAACGCCGATTTAAATTAATTTAGATTCTTTCGAAGACACCATACCACATGTTCAAATTACGTTACAGAGGATGACTGGGTGATTCATAAACGGTGGAGTACAAGGGTGCACCAATTTTCCCCAAATCTAGGAGCCACGTCCCAATTCTTGGTGCCAAGAGGGTGACACGAAGTTCCATACTAAGCGGTCAAAATTCTGTAGCACTCTGTAAAATGTGACGTCATTCAGCGCTTTCTGCTCGATGCATGTAAACTGATATGCGTTTTTAATGGAAGGGGGAAGAACTGCAATAACTATATTGGAAATATTAGGGCGCCAGCATAAACAACTTAGTCGCCATGGCGATCAGGCGCCCGGGATTTAAGCGCCCCTGGAGAAGTAGAAACATACTTAAGTAGTCCGCCGTGTTCTGATCTAATCCGAAAATTCAGAGAAGAAACTGCGGAAAGTTACGAATGTCTCACTGGAGGCAGAACAAGGGCCTAGATTTGAACCAAGGTCTTCCCATACGCCAAGCAGCACTAACATTGTCGACTGCAACGCTCAGGGAACAACCCCTAACTGCATCTATGATCTACCGCGCAACTTCAGAATTTGTTTCACTAAGGAGATGAGTGCGACGAAAGGTCGTCATAAACATGCACACTCATCTCCATACCAAATGCGTGATTCGGACGAACGATTTTGGCGATATCTTTTGTACTCGGCAACACCAGTATAATAACACTGAGGTTTATCGACACTCAGAAGTTCGTTCACTTAACAACAGCACTCGACGTAACGACTTTGTTATTTGCACTGCGGTTTCAAAGCACAATCAGTTGGAACTTCGGGTCATTCACCCTGTGGGCTTTGTCCAACGTTGCTTGTTTAAAACAGAACTCAAAACAGAATGTTTAGTGGACACAATCTGTAACCGCACTCAAGCAAAACAGCAAACGGAAGACCTCCTCAGCTCGGACCGACAGGGAGAGCTGTTATCAAGGTCTGCGGCTTTGCCTATCGTGCCCAATTTCCCTTCCCCTTTTGATTGAGGATGGGGACTGATTCTTTTCCCGAAACGTTTTTAATTTTATTTTAGACACAGAAGGATGGCCAAAGTGCAAGGAAGGAATGTTCGCAAATGAGACGCACACTCGTCAGAATCGTGAGGAAGTTGACACTTCACTGCTTGAGGAAAAACAAAATTACGTTTTGTTAAACCTCATATTTTGTATAGCTAATTTTGGTCCCGAAGTCTTCTACGTTAGCTTATGCTTATGTTTAGTGTTTATTTCACGACGTTGTAAGCATCTAAGACGGTATAGCATCGATGGTAAGATGATTAGTGAATGAACTGGAACCACCACCAAAGACAGGCACAATGCATCAACCAAACAAACCACCCACAAATGGGTCACCTTTAAATACTACAGCCCTTTGGTTAGGAAAGTGACCAATGTTTTCAAGAATACTAATCTCCGAATAGCCTTCCAGACCACCAACACCATCTGGCAACTACTGAATATCAAAAAGAAACACCCGAACATATACACAAACAGTGGCGTATACAGCATAAAGTACCCAACATGTAACCGGTTTTACATAGGTCAGACAAGACAAGATATAAGCACGAGGTTCAAGGAACACCTCCGCTACATTTGCACGAACAACCCAAAATCTGCGTTTGCTCTACATATCCTTGATAATAACCATCAATACAACTCTATGGAAGAGTCTTTGCAACTGGTCACACCTTGCAATAAAGGAAACAGGTTACATCTTCTGGAGAATTTATACATACAACAGTTTCACAATATGGGCTTATTAATGGCTGAGCAGAATACATTTGAGTACAATCCCCTATTCTCCCAGCTTCAAACCCACGCGCCTCTAAATACCCATATACAACGCCTTCTGACGTAATCACACCACAGCAGCAGACCACCAGACTTCTTCAGTGACACACGTAACACAGTCGGCTCAACACGCACTACATAACGGAACTCAACACAGAATTTAATTCATCACACTCACCTCCCGTATATTTTACATGGCTTGGTAACCAGCTCTTGACGACTGCACGGCTCGACCATTTAACAATGTGTCACGGCATGAACTGTGAATCGTGATGATATTTGACGTTATGTACTACCATTTTACTAGTTTTTACGGCTATTTAACAGTGAGCCACGGCATGAACAGTGAATTGTGGTGATGCCTTCGATCTTGACGTTATGTACTACCATTTTACCAGTTTTTATCAAGTTTTAACAATCTGCAAAGGTACTGTGTATGTGTATATGTGTTTTTAGCAACTATTTCACTTAGTATTATCTGTAAATATTCTCCCGAGTGATTAAGGTCTTCAAATACACGAACCCCCCTGAAGATGGTGTCGTGATGCACCGAAACATGTCGGGGTAAGATTGAATAAGCGAATAAAGTGATTTTTATCACATACAGTGCATTTCGTCGGTGATTTTACTTGTGAACTGGAAGCCATTTGGAAGGAAGCGGTCGTACTCTGATCAGCACACGACCTTAGCAGTTTCTAGACAGAGTGACGATAACCATGAAAATTCTAAATAACGATAGCCGGTGTCTCAGCCCAGATTCGTACGGGTTACCTCGCCAGTACAAGTCCAGACATTTACTGTTACACTAACACATACCGATAAACTCCGGCTACGATAGCCCAGGGGCGAATATAACTGGGTAGGTCCCAAATACGTACTTAGAGATGTGCCACATCACTTGCCTGCTCGGGCTCTGAACGTGTCACTGATTCTGCCGAATACAGGACAGCCCTGTTGCCCATGAACTGAATTCACAGGTCGACAAAGGACGGCTACCAGTTGCATGCAGCTCGCTTTCAATTCACATTCAAATTAAACGACACATTCAGTTGTAAAAGTGCTGTGTAACATTACGAAGTCTGGGAAACTGAATGTTGGGAAAAGGAGACCTTAAAAAGTCAAACATTAGTTGCACCAGATTAACATGGGGCAGATTACGCATCGTTGTAAAAGGTACATTTCAGAAGGCACTCTGTAACCTTAGGCAGAATACAGACCTTCCTCGAGAATACTCGGGTAGTGCTTCTGTGACAGTACGTTATTTATCACTCCACAAAACAGCAGACACCCTTAAGCGCGATGTTGAAGCTGGAGCAATGGAAACGGACCGCAACAAGCTGTGCTAAGCCAAGATAACAGGTGAATATATGCCATGCCTTTCTATCTATACGATTTCTTTCCACTAAGTCCAAAAGAAAGAGAGGGGAACACAAAGACAAGATAATATGTGTATGTTTCCATCAATTCACATATCTCACCCTAGTCAATGAGCAAGGAATCTTTTGAACACGACGATGCACCTTCCGTTTCCATAAACAGAAATTTCGTGACCAACTGAGCGACTATTAGCTTCTCAAGACGGACTCTGGTCGATGTTAAGTACTTTAATTAAATCTGGTACGAAAGCTGTAGCGGAAACACTCTGCATCTACATTAGAACGCAGACCTACCCGGCACGCCACCACCTATCCAAACTGGGAGTGTTTTCGCATCTTTCCAGGTTTTCATGTTGGCTGATCGAACGATAGTCCTTTCGGTTTCCGCACCGTGCAGCATCCGCTTGAACCAATACAGTAACCTTGCCACGTGGCTACTGTAAGCATAAGCCTGCACGCTTAAGAAACCACAAGTTACTCAACCTATGGCTTGTTGTCAGGGATCTTTCACATAGTTGCCTTTGTATGTGGTTTGGATGAATGCCAGGATGGATAGACGTAGTAGTATAAAACAAGTCCGCTCACTTTTCTGAACGAGAACAGCACAGCCTTTACGAAAGGATGATTTTGATTTTTTAATTTCCTTTCATTTTTTAGGAACATTTGTTCCGGTGTTAGGGATTTAGCTTATAGCATTAGCTGTGAAAATGGCGTCATACGTTACAGATGAGAGGATGACTACAGTAAAAACCTATGTTAAATGTGAAAGTGACGTGTAGAAACAAAAAATTGGCGACAACAGTCTAAAACTCGAAATCGTCGTACAAGAAATTATGTAATGAGGTTCGTAGGAAGAAAAATCTTTCTTCGACGACTTCGGAATGCTTCCTCGAAAAGCTGTAAGGGTTTCTACAAACAGAGTAAACAGGGTAGTTACATGACCAAAACGATGGACTTAGCAAGTAATAGGAAAATTCAGAAAAATTACGTATCATGCAGCTTCATACTTTACACTATTCGCCAAATATTACAAGGGTGATAAAATAAACCACGATCCATTTGTATGCAAATTCCACGTCTGAAACTAATCAACGACTTTCGATTAAGTTCACTACTGCGAGTCTACGCTAAGAGGGTGCCTGGAGGAATGTCACTCTGACTACAAACGGATCATCCAAACTGCTTGAAACGGAGTGCATACAACACCTCACCAATGTGGTTACACACGTCGCACGGTACACAAAACCGTGTCTACATAATACAGCAAATACAATGCATGCAGAACTCTTCCGATGCTTCGATACAATTCGTATCTTCCTGACGCAATGAAGTACAGTTCCTTGCAGCTGCTAGTAACATTACCGGAGATGTCAAGTGGTGGGGCGCTCAGTGCGAAACTTAGATAACCTCTACTAGACTGGAGGACAGAAACACAGCTTCCCAATTGGTTTAAAACCTGGCACAACCAGGGCGACTCAGTCTTATTCCAATTAACGTTTTCATCCAGCTCTAATCAGGGCAAACTTCTCGAACTCTGAAGTCTTCAGATGGGTAAGCAGCTCTGTTGCTTGCTCTCCGTTCTCCTCTGAGTCTGCGCACGTCTTTGCTCGGACAAAGCTCATGAGCCAGTTGCGCTGACTGCCACAAGGCACAACAAAGGCCAAAATAATTGAAGCAAATGTTCTTCTGCCTTGTAGCTCAAGTGTAACGGTCACATGAGGACTGACAATCTGTCGCCAGTAGCAAGTCGTTCGCTCTTAAGAAATGAGTCAAATCCACTCACAGGTGCAGGTCTAGACGACTTTGTCAAATTGCCTCTGGAGTCTCCACAACCCTCACGCCCTCATCAAACCTTCTGTACAAACGTCGGTCAACAAAGTATATTAAAATTCTAAACCCGTATTGTGGAGGAAAACGCAGAGTGCCGGATTGTGTCCGTGTTTTCAGGGATTTCCTGCTCATAAAGTGAATACCTGTACTGTATACAGGTAAGATTTAGTACAAATTATTGCACTATATATGTATATGTCTCATCTGTATATTGCTAACTGCAAGGAATATGTACAACATTAACCTACACTGTAGTGTAAACTAAAAGCGTTATCACGCACAGTTATCGCCCTTTTCATTCAAAAACATGAAATCTATAGATCCCACTGTACGCACGTTGTTAACTTTTTAAAGCCTAGCGGTAACTTTACGTACCACCAGGTTTAACATTAAAAAATTTTACGTGGTGCCCACATTGTGTTTTGTACGGATCTCAGAACAAACAGCGACTTTTGCCTTATAAAACATTAAGAGAATGGTTTTTATAACCGAAGTGGAGAGCGTTTACAGCGCGGTACGCGCTGAGTCCTTATATAAAACAGATACGCTTCGTGTTTAAAGGGTTAAACAAATGCGACTCAAGCACTGTGTACAATTACAAGAAGTCACGAAATGCAATTCGGTGTTTCCTGCCGTGTTCCTCGTCTCAACGACAGCAAGCTATCGTACCAGAAAATGTAATTTCGCAGAAGAGCTTTCGTGACGCCAAGAACAGGACGTCTGATTATATCGAATAGACTACAATGACTTAGGCACGCACACAACGATTACCGATAGGCAATTTTAAAACAAACTGCTCGTACACGGGTGATGGTAAAGACATGGATCAAAAGTTGGTGTGCACACTCGATATCCAATGCGTGCTACACGTCCCGTCCAGGTAATCTCTCTGATCTGACCACTCCAGTAATATTTACTGCAGACTGCACACTATGAAGCTCCTTGCTATACAATTTTCTACACCCTCCCGTTATTTTGTTTCTGACAGATCCAAACGGTCTAAAACAGCTCACTGTGTCCTTCCGTTAAGGTTAGATACCAAGTCCCACGCCCATAGGAAACAACAGGCCAAGTTACGCGTTTGTGAGTTTTAATATTCACGTTTCCGTCGCGGTACAGAATACAAATGGACTCTACAACGAATGGCAATATAACGGCTACGCCTGACGTACACCGTAATTATCGCCACTTTCATTTTACTTGTAGCTTTTGCTGTCCAAAAAATGTTTCTGAAGCAGATAAAATATTCATATGAAAAGAGAGTCGAAAGCTGAATTTATGAATTCTAAAGTTGTTCGAGAATGTTTAAAATTTACTGTGTAATTTACAGACGGTTTTTTTTTTCAAAAACAAAGCAGGATCTGTCCTTAATCTCTTGCATCGCAACCGTGCTGATTACATGAATACCAAGAAAACAGCATAATTACACGCAACAGATATAATAAACACTCAGAGATGCAAATCAGCTTTCTAATTCCGTACAATAATAGTTCAAATAATCATGCGCAGTAATCATGAATGTTTTATTTAAGGAGAACGCTGTCAAGCACACGGACAAATCTGAAAAGCCCTAGGATTGCTATGTCCACTACAGAAATAAGCCGTACTTACTTTAAATACTGGCTTAACTCACCACACTCAGCCACAGATATAAGCCTCAAAACTCTGATGCATACTAACACGCAGAGTAACAGCAAACTGAGAGGCTGCGAACCAGGTGACAAGGGTTAGATTCCAAGCAAAGTCAGAAATTTCTTCTCCGACACCGACTTTAAAAACTACCATACGTATTCAAACTGCCCCAAAAATTTAGCACTAAATGTAAATGAGTGTTGAGTTTAACGCTGCGAGTTCTTTGTCCCTAGGGAACAGCCACAGATGTTTACTAGACAAATATAATACGTTCAGTGCGACGGGCACAAAGAATGCACACCGACTTTTTGTGGGGAAAATTTTCTTACAACGATCGCTTGTGAGACCAAAGAGAAGGAAAGACAACATTACAATCCGTCTTAGGTACACATATTGCGAAGACTGAGGGTAGAAAACTGGCTGTGGACCCTGTCAAGTGGGAGGCTTTAGTAGAAGCGGTGCTGAGCATTAAGGTTCTGCTATCACAACCACAGAAATGTATACAAAAACATTACGAAAATTTGAGCTGCAATTGCTGCCTATAAACGTCTAAACTGACGGCATCAGTACAGTAACTAACTAACTAACTAACTAACTAACTAACTAACTAACTAACTAACTAACTAACTAACTAACTAACTAACTAACTAACTAACTAACTAACTAACCAACCAACTAACCAACTAATTAACTAACTAACTAACCAACCAACCAACCAACCAACTAACCAACAAACTAATTAACTAACTCCACGAAGCAGGATCCTTCCTGAGAAGCCAAGAGGTCCTCAGCTAGTCGAGCAATTTCCCACATTTTACAGAACCCGAAGGTTCATTACCGCATTCACAGCGTCCGCCACCCATGCCTGTCCACAGCCAGTTCAGGAACATGTGACAATATCAGCCAATGCTATCTCAAAACATCGGATGCACAGGCCTACACGTTTTTGGTAGGCAGACGGAGGCGCAGTGGTACATAAACCAAACGAACAGTAACAGTGTTGACGTTCCACAAGACAAACATCCGTTTTTCTACCCCTTAGTCAAAGAGATACAAAGTGTTTTCGCAGGAACGATCTATTTATACGGCTCTCAAGCGCTTATCAATACAAGCCACGTAACAAAGCAATCTTGTGGAACCCAATGGGCCCTTCTGTGATATCCGTATACACGAAGGTAAGTATAATAATGAAGACACATGTAATGTTTTCACGAAACAATCACCCAGTGTTAGACACGAGTTACCCTGTGATATACGAGGCGCCCATAGCGGTGCCTAAGAACTTAGCATCACATCATCGACAGGACAGGAAAAGCGAACAGTAGCAGTGAAATAATAGCAAAAGTACACCATGCGACAACCGTAGCTAACGTGAAACCGACAGCCATCCGCTTCTTGTTTGAATCACAGAGCTGACTAATAAACCAAGGGTACTTAATTTGAAGTAAGCAAATCAGAGAACTGTGGAGAGAGGAGAAGTTTAACACGAAGGTTGTGACATATAATTACTTAATATTCCTCTAAAGCGTAGTGAAATCTAATTTTAATTAAAAATTAACAAGTAACAGGGACGAAGTTTCGGAAACGAATCTTGCTGAGAGTTTAAGTTTGAACACAAACAAAAGGTCACTGTGAATTGAACAGAAACGTAACGACTGGAAACACACTGCTTCTTTGTTCGTGGAGAAGTGAAATGACTAGAAATAAAAGTAATATCATCAAACATTCCCTACAACTTCGTCGCAGAAGTTAAGGTTTACTTGAACATTTTCTCTGGAGTAACAGCGAAAGTAAAAGCTGGAGTGAAAAAAGTTACAACGGATGTGAAATGTTTATATCAAATTAGAGGAAAGCCCACACCGCCCCACTTTCCACTAAAATTTGTACTGCACAGATACTTCATGGCCTCGCGATTCTTAAACCTCCGCTCCTTAAAGAACGAAATAAAATTAAACTTAGGAACTTTAAATCCGATGTTTCAAATCAAATTAATTAGTTATCCAAGGAAATATTTCAAGAAACTGAGAAATTCATAGCGAAAATTACAGAGCTTCAGTTACACTATGCATCGCAGAGCAGAGTATCATAAGGTGCTCTACAGTGAAGTACAGTTTAGTACGGGACACTACTGTACAATGATGCATTACTTGCCGACAGATTTCACCACTAAGTAACTACAGGACTTCTGCATTGTAGCAACAGTAGAAAACCCTACAATATATAGAATCAGACACAATTGACAGTACACGTGCATATATGTTTGCAGGGACAACCGCACCATCTTCACACACCCACAGTTTCTATAAAATCCGCTTCGGCATTAACAGATGTGAAACATGTTACTGTATCATACATTCTACGCTACGTCACTTATCAATGTATCGTCATACGTTTCATCGTTTCAGTGTCAAACTTCCTGATGGAGAGAATCTTCAATATGATGGACTTCTACACATCAATACAGAAAGGCGGTGCGTGGCTTTATCAGTGCACTTTTAAATTGTCTTCTGATGGTTTACTATTATCTGTGTCCGAATTTTTAATCTCGCTCCAACACAAATACGAGCCAAATGGCAGATTTCCACGTGCAGTCAGTAGCTATTTCCATGAAAAAGAGTTCATCCCAACGCCCAATAGGTCAACATCTTACATTCGTAATGGATTCGGTGCTATTTTGAGTACCTCATTGCTGTCGAAGGTACTTTGCTGAAGCCAGAAAATAGTGAGCCTGAACAATCAGCAAATACGTTAAATATTCATCACATGGGCAAACGTTACAAACAATTTGCAGACACAATGAATTCTGTATGTCAAGTCACGTCCCAGTTCTTACTGAATGATACGCCGGCCCTAAGAAAAGAACTCAATGTGAAACTCACTCGAAGGTGGTTGTTCACAACAATTTTGGGGGATAATTATGTACACGTGGTATTTCTTCCTTTCTATAAAGAGGCAGAACACGAAAACCAATAAAAACGGACCACGCACTTGTTACATACCAGATACTTTTATTCCAGAACAGTATGTCCTGCACTATTGATCTTACGGTAACACGACGAGGCTCTTGCCATCTTGTGGAAACGTACCGAACTATACAGTTCCCCGTTCAACCACATGGCGCGCCAATATCGTACGGCCTAAGAGTATCGCAAAGCACACACACATACCATATTGATTAAACAAATTACATCAAACGTGAACACGATTCAAGGAAATAAAAGTTGTAAATGATGTATTTACCATCAAAAAGCGCACCAAATTATGTATCAATACAGCCCAAAATACTGGCGATTAGAATGAACGAAAATGCACATTAGGCTATTGCTTTGACCAAATTTAAACTGACGTTTCTAAGGCTGAGAGAGAAACAAACAGGTAAGACAATTTTACAAGTAAGGGTAAAATTACCATGTGCACAGCACGAAGGCATATGGGAAGTGGAGGTACAGCTCCACTCATTCTCAAAAACGGCACTAGACGGAAACGGGTAGTCATCTACACCACCCAACCACTGAATATTTTAAATGTATTCATAATTTACTGCGTACAAAAACTGCAATTTAAATCACAAACATACTATCTTAGCACTGCCTACAAATACCATTCGTTGTTACAAATTAAATTCCTACACGTTTCGGTCCTCGGAGGATCATCAGGGCACTCATATTTGAGTACGACACTGGAAAGTAAAAATGTACGCGCAAATATACATTCCCTGATGAAGGGACGAGGGCCGAAACACGTAGTAAATTCATACGTAACGAATAACCATATTCAGCAAACGTGCTACGATGGCATGATTTTTAATTAAGTTATAGACTTAAGGCGTTCGGACACAACGTTTCGAGGGAAATATGCATTCTGTACCACCGGAGAGCAACAGAAAGAACTGCGAAACTACATAATAAGGAGCTTCACGATCTGTGTACCCTTCTGCAATTATTGATGCGGCGATAAAAGACAGAACGACGCGACCACACATGGCACAACAGCTGAAGGTAACAAACCATCTGACGGAACGACTGATGCAATATATAAATGGATCCCTAATTCAAGTGCAATAGGTATGGGTGTAATTCGCACAGAACTGCGCCCCGCTTCTGCTTCTTCAGTACACAATGAGACTCAGGTGCCATTAAAGGAGGGGAATTCGTTCAACAGGTTAAGTTCATGCGACTGCCATGAAGGTATATGGGTGAGAGGAGGTATCGCTCCTCTAATTCTTAATCTCGACACTATATACAGGGGAGTGGTCAGCCTCACGGCACGACCGCTTTCACCCACGGGGACAGATCCGCCGATATCCATCAAAAAGGGGTTTTGTTGGGCCCAGAGACGGTCCAAAAGCTCTTGCTGCTGACGGCAGTCGAATAATGATTCCTGGACTGTCCAGTCCGCAGCCCAGTTACTGTACCGACATGCAATGACGGCCCCCGTCCAATTCCTACACAATGACCTTTTCAATAAGTAATTTGCACATGTAGTGCGTCAGTCAGGTGTGTGTGTGTGTGTGTGTGTGTGTGAACAATAAGGGCGAATAACGAGCAAATCGTTAATTAAATGCCATATTAAATACAGCCGAACCCGGTTATAACGACATCGGTTTATGCAACACCTCGTTCATAGCGTCAGATATGCTGTAATACCAATGCATTCCTGACTGTTAACCGTAACGTTATATTCTTCGGTTATAACAACACTCGTCTATAACGACACAAAATATTCAGTCCCTTTCATGACGTTATAACCGAGTTATAACAGCACGTTTCTGTGTAAGTACGTATCGCATAACAAGTTGCACTAAGCCGATGCTGGGCTGACCCTGGTGCGACCATCCTATCAGGCACGTTCAGTCCGTGTTCATATGTACCACTGCCATGTTTCATTCTGTAGAAATTCTCAGAAGGAACTTGACGAAGCTTACCTCTGGGAACATTATCATGAATCAAGAGTTCGATCGCAATCCAATTTCAGATTCAACGAGCCTCTAAAATTGGCCAATATTTCATCACATCGAAAAACTGTACGGCAAAAACGTACCCCTGTCTGAAATGGAAAAACAGCCCGCAGCTACGGTCAGCAGTAAACATGATAGAGACAGAGAGACAGCGAGAGAGAGAGAGAGAGAGAGAGAGAGAGAGATGCAGCGAAGACTATCCGGGAAATTCACTCTTCAGGTTCGTCAAGGAAGCACATTTGGAACTCGATACCAGGGACATAAAATGCAACTTTTCCCCAAACCTATTCGTTACAACCACAAGCGACGTGCACGGACCATCGGTTAAACTTCAGTGTATCCTTAACAAAGCCAACTCGATGCAACATACTCATTCACGAAAAAGTAACACTCGATAGCATGGCAAAGAAATTATCCACACTTTACGCATCCAAAAGGACGAGGGATTAGTGCTTTATTAGCTTTAATGGTGAGGACTCAGGTCCTCTGGCTGATACACCGAATAGCAGGGTTACTGACTTCCGACGTTTCGAAGCAATGTCGGGAATCCGTAACGCTGCTGCGGAGCTGAACACTTCAATCCTCAGACGGAAAGTTCATTAATGTGTTCAGAAGTATTCACCGGTCCCTCTGCTGAAGTGACTGAACCCAGTCTGCACAATCATATCCTATTTAGAAACTGAACAGTACAAAAATTATTTTGAAATTATTAGAAATTATCAGGAATTACTCAGCAATTATTTAGAAACCATTTCACTGTTATCTGTCCACACTCTGACTTCTCTCTTCGGGCTTTCTTAATAAAACTGTACATACTTTTACACTCTTCCACGCCTGTGTACCACATGATATGCAGTGAAAAACACTAGCTGTGAAGGGCCCAGTTAAGTACTTTCCCTTTCAACTGAAACCCGCAGAGTACCATTCTATTAACACATAATTGCTTAAATTACTGCCTTTTTGAACTTCAGATTAGGTATGACAAAACTTCCACGTAGACGCCCGTTCCCTCAATTAAAAGTTCCACTGCTTTACTGAAAGTTAATTATAGCTTCTGAAATTGAATTAGGCATAAGTTAACTCACTTGGTAGCTTATTAGGTGATTATCCCTCTAATAGAGAACAGAATAAAATTTCATTCAGCAGCACAGAAACTTGGCCAAATCGGTAGAAGCGAATGGATTGTGTTTATTCCGACCCCTACTTGTCGCAACAAGAATAAAGGAATGTGCCTACGTCTCGTCCTAACAAGGGTTGAACAATCTTCAGAAAACAAGAAGGAAACGATGGCAAAAATAAGCGTGTCATGCGATCCACCTATGGTGAGGGTAATTAGTTCTTCTGGGCGTGTATCTGCAGAAAATGTACAGATTATCGAAGGAAATATTAAGGCCAAAGTGACAAAGCATCTAACGCAAGATATGAAGAAGAAAATTTCAAACATCCCAAGAACACTGCATGCAAAGCATATACTAAAAAGTGGCCACGGCTATTGTAAGATGTTTCGAACATTATTCAAGTTTGTACAAAGCTATCAATGTGTACATACACATGATTAGAAGAATGCTATATGTATCTGTTATGTAAAGCTGGTAAATAAAGGGTTCACAAGGTTACCATAAGTGACATTCTCCCACAACACTGACACAATTTTCGAAACTGTACGCAGTTAGGACAAAAAAACACACCCGATCCAAAGACTTCATACTCCCTTGTCAGAATTACTCCGTGGTGATGGTACATCGGTAGCGAAACATGTAGGAGCTTTATAGGAGTTCTGCACTTCTGAGTGTATTTCATCAAGTGCATAACTTGGTTAATGTATTAATTATAAGAATACGCAAGGTATGAGTAATATAAAAATTGACTGTACTTTTATTAAGAAAAGTAGCCACCGTTAGCAGTGAATCTAATGGGTCGCACATATTATAAATTAGTTAACTGATCCACATATGGAACTGACTAGTCTACGGACTTCCCTTCGTCTGGTGTTCCACAACTCACAAAAAGCAACAAAACTGGCAGAAATTAGTAAAACGGCGAGTAACCATGCCCTCATCTGGGGCTATTAGAAAGACGAGGTCCGGAGGGTGAGAACGGTTCCCAACGCACACTAACGACTGCAGCAGGCGTTTCCTCGCGTTCTTACACGAGCACGGAAACAGAACCGGCTTCGGAACAGCTCTGTTTCTTTTGGGGTGCAATTTTTTAAACACGACTATGGACGAAGTCAAGAAGCTAGGCACTTGTAAATGTGTCAGACCGCAGTCAGAACTCTGCACTACTGGTTGCTGCACGCTTGTGGCACACACTGGCCCTCGCACAAGTGACATGAGAAACGCATAACCCTACGACAGTACTGGAAAACCAGAAGAGAACAGACCACGTGACACGTAGGAATGGATAAGAGAATGCTATTAAAATGAATCTTAAAGAAAAGAAATATGGTGTATGGTAGTTGACTCGGTTCAACTGGCTCAGAATAGACCGGTGAAGGACGATGGATGCGGCAGTAAATCTTCGGGTAGCGGCAAGGGAAACAAAAATTGCTTGACTATCTGAGTGTCTACCAGGTTCTTAATAAGGACTCTGTCCATGGTAAGTGAGTCTGATGACTTGTTTGTCCGGACATCACTACTGACAGGTATGGAAGCCAATGGGGGCCGGGAGTGGGCATGGAACCGGACGGACTAATATGGGCGACAGCACAAATTCAAAAAAAAGTGACGCGAAGTTCCGAACTGCACAGCAAGAAAAAAGGAAAGCTTAATCTTTCCAGCTGGAAGAGATTTATCAGGCCAGAAGCAGGAACAGTGCTTCCAACCAGTAAGAAATCGCTTGTAAAGCACACAAGACACTACTTCATTACTTCGTAACTCGGCAGTCCTTGGCGAAAAATCATATAAATTATACTTACAAGAACTCGCAGACGGTTCAAGGCCCAGAAAAGGCTGACAACAGTGCAAAAAATTACGCGCATTAAATCATAAGACGTAGCTACGGGAAACTGAAAGCTACGCTTCAACTTTTTAAAGCATAATGATCACGCAGCAGTTCCCTTAAAGGGAAATTAATTTTTCGTTAACAGTTTTCAATACATTAAGCGGGAAATTTAATTGCATTTTAATACCATCCCTTTAATTGATGCTCTTCTTCGAGAGCATTTATTATTAACAAAGAATGTCAAAAGACTTTACATGAAGAAGCCGTAGGTCTGCATTCAGCTGGTTCGCCAATCAGGCACGAAAACTGTAGTAGCCTGTATGTGCTTTAAAGCAGTAGACAGAGGGCCCTAATGACAGTTGTTAAGGACCCCCCCTGGATCGCGTGTTCGAAATCCGCTCAGGACGCCGCCGTTTGACCGCAATTTTATACGTTACACATGTACTGTACAAACAAGCCTGATGCCCCATTTGAACAGTCTTACCGGCGTCTAAAGTACCGCATACTACTTCCACCACACTCACGTGTTAGGAAACACCCTGACAACTTACTTAACAATTACATCACATAGAATAATTTTCATCCAGAGTTTTACATAATTTGGCCACACAATTTATATAATACCTACAGCTGAACACGAAAATACGGGTATTTCTCCTTTCGAACAACAAATGTGTAAAATCCTGGAGTATAATTTATCGATGTTTATATCCTGGCCGTATGACAGTTACATTTTGTTACATCATAAATATGAACCAATACACAAAAGCCAGAACAGCTCGGTCGGTATAGTGACTCGGCTACGTGCCGGGCAGCCGATGAATCGTGGCTCGATTCCCGGACAGAGACATTCTTCCCTTCTTCAAAACGACCACACCAGTTCTGAGGCTCACCCAGTCAACGCGCACTGGGGCCCCCTCCCCAACGGGTAACGTGACCGCAGCGTAAAGCTACCCGCTCACCTCAGTCTAGTGCAAAGGTTAAGAACGAGTGCAGTAACAAGTCACCCCCTGCACCCGGTATATCTTCATGGCGTGCAATCTGCCACATCAACAAGGAAAATAGAGCGACTCTAACCGGTGTTACTTTAGCAGGAAACCATCGAACTACGCGGCGACACATACGCACTTGATTGGTTTCACGATTTTTATGACAGCACCGCGACAGTAATCCAACACCACCATTCACTCTCGCCGAATCCTTTCGGATACAGCACACATCCCCCATTATGAACGCCTGCTCTGCGAAACGCATTTCAAAACGTGAATTAATTAACAAGATGATTTAATCCAACGACTGCACGTCATTCCACAATGGAATAATTATGCTGGATAGACCATGGCTGAAAACGTGGCATTAATCATGACGTAACGAATTTTATAGCTTCAAACAATGATTTATGATTACATGCATAATAGTTATTATTTATGTGACACCGAGCGAAGTAGTCTGAGAAAGTAGTATAATACATTTGCAAATTAGCAACACCTGATACTATCGAGTTTAACGCATGGCGTCGTAATGTGATAAAACAGGAAATGCGCGCATGCGTACACGACACCGTAAACCCTGCGCAGAATGGGTTACAAAAATCGATCGTCAAGCTACCAGATCTCCGTAATTCGCGAACGTTCCGAGAGACGGCGACACAAGCGCCAACACTCTACTGCCATCTGTAGATGGACGCATAACTTATGATGTCTAGGCATTGTGTTTCGGTTATAAAGGACGACAATTGATATCCATAAATCGATATTGAAATATCACACACGTTATTGGTAACATAAACTCGTACATATTCGAAAATATTTTAAAAATCCGCGCTTTAAGGCCTTAAATCGACTACCGACTCAATAGCGACATAAGTCTCTAAAATCGACACAAAATTTCACACTAAATTACAGATCCGATAGCTTATCACACTAACAAAGGAACTTCAAAAAGTCCTTATAACAAAGTCCGCTGGAAAAACAAGCTTTCTGAAATTAAATACTGTTATCATTACGAACAACATTACAAAGAGGAACCCGTAACGGACGATCACCAAGGGAAATATCAGCTGTCCGGTTTCTAATTGCTCCAGTGCTTCAAACAAAACGCACTGTCCTTGACAACAGAAGAAAAGACGTAGCGATAACAGTAGGCCCACTGCAGCCGGAACGCCATATCTGTAGCAAGGTGGGATACTGAGGAAGCCAGACGCAGACAGGATGGTGAGACACCGTCTGACACCAAAACAAAATCATATTATTGCTTCAGAACTCACTGTGTTGCTTAAGTGACTACCTGAATTCGGTCTTAAACATCGTACACAGTATCTGCATGCAGTACGCGAGGTTGTACCGTGATTAGTCTTGTCAGCACCTTTAAATAACAGAATTAAGATAACAGTTGTGCAGGTTATTACTTTTACGTGCGTGTAACAAATGTCACGTGTAATGACACGCCTACATCGTTCAAATAACCAACTCGTCTACCCAGACTTTCTGTAATGTACGAGGGTCCGAGCTTTCAGCACTTATGAACTAACAAGATTCATCTTATTACGGACAGGCATGCGTGTATCGGTTACTTGACTCCATATCGACAATGCATTTCTTATACATAGTGTCATATCGATTTATCGATATCAAATGACATTCCTATCGTTAGGCTACGGTAAGATTGAATGACCTGCCGCTCTCCCCTTCGCCGGCTCCAATAATAAACCGATAATACTGATATATAGTGGGGTGGGGGGTGCAAAAAGAATAACAGAAACAATTGGCAACTGATATGAATGTGGGAAGGCACACAGATGGGTGGTAACTGCCACACATTCGATGGCGGTGAATTTGTGTTCGTTCTTTCCTTGATCCGACTTCGGATCTGTGCAAAGTGTGGCCCAAGTACGTGCATATGGGGCAGCTGGGTCGTGCCTGTGGCAGTATGTCATATCTACGAATCTACTACACGGGTTTGCAAACAAATTTAGAACAATACAAATCACGATGACCATTAGTGGGGAATATACACAGAGGTCGAACCAGGTACCTTCCGTATACAAATCAGTAGCATCAGCTGTGCCACCTCCTACCCGACGATCGTTCAGTAAGATTAACTGCCAGTATCTATACCTCAGCAGTACTGACGTCGGCTTCTTGCTCGTGTTGCAGATGTCGTCTCACATTCCAAATAGACCTACTCTGAACTCTGCACCAGATTCACCACTCTATTTTCCATGCGCACTGTTTGAAACACCTGCTGTCAGATATAGTCGAACTCCCGCACTCGCCACATTCGCGTCCTATCAAACCAAGCGTCTCAAGACTTTAGCAACTAATTAGTGATAGAACCGATCAATAAAGCTGAACGGTCAAAAGAAACCAGACCGAACAGCGGCAATCTTCCCACGTCTCACCTCAAGACGTCCCGCATGTCCGTATGCCTACTAGGATGGCTGCGACGCAGTCTGCAGGCCCATATTGGGAGTACGGAGACAAGCTGCTTTCATGCCAAGGTTATCAGCAACTCCAAAGGCATTCCGAACAGAGATTGAAAAGCGACTTCATTACACCACGACAAGAGCAGAAAAGTGCGCTCCAGTGACGCACACAAATCTGTGACTCGTCTATATGGCGGCGTTAATGACTGCACACTACAGTTCATTTGTATTTATTTATAAGTCGTCGCTTCATTAACGAAGGCGTCGGGGATTATATAGCGTTGAATGGCAGGAAGGTCAGTGAATAACGAAACGAACAGGACCACGAAGAATCCGCTCGTGCACTAAATTGAAATAATACTCCTCTTTTAAAAATACATAAGAGTCGTACAGTCAAAAACAACATCTTATTGTAAAAATCAGTTTTACGAAGTTTCGCTACAAGTTTCAGTCATTATGACCATTATGGGGCGAAGCGTTTCCAACAATATATAAAAGAAGGTAAAATAATCATCCTTTTTACAAGTTGCTGTAACGGTTTAATCTGATCATGATTATGGCCGAAACATGTAGCGGAACTGTGAAAACGGTACTGTTTTACAACAAAACTGTTGTTTGATAGCATTTATTTTGAAAACTGTATCGATAACACAACGGGATGTCTCTTCCACAGACAACATCCCTTATTTGCGTGAAGGAACTGAGGAAAACCAAAAAATCTCAGGAGAGTGCCTCCTGGCCGACATATAAAATCTTAACTTCTCGAATATGAAGCAGGTGCTAGAATTTTTCCGAGCTTACGTTCAGGGCATGCAGCTCAGTTTCCTGATGTCGCTGGGCGGACACCGAATACAAAACATTGAATGTCGAACACCAAAGGACACTAAAGGATATGCTTTCCTGTACCGCATATTTTACAAGGAAAACATGCACAGGCAAATAAGGGGCCGGTAATATGTCTGGCAACGCAGAAAAACGAATGCCAGAAAATTAAATGCCATGATGTCAGAATGCCACCCCCCCCCCCCCCCACTAACGAATTTGCATCTATACGCAGGATAGACGGCACGAGGAAATAATCGAACTGTATCCATGTATGCAATAAATAACTGCGGGAGGGCAGCCACATATTACAAAACAGATTAATTATAGGCATGTCCAGCTAACACGTCATGTAAATTCCTATAGCCACACCATAAAGAGGCAAATGTGAGCCCATATAAAGTGTGCAGTTGTTCTGGGAATGAAATTGTCGTATGATATAAAAATTAAAATTCATTTAAGCGAAAACCACTCGGCAGCAACAGAATGATTCAATAGAATAACAAAAAGAAAAGCGCAACAAACGATTTCAGAATGTGGATGTTTTGATGTAAAATTAATTAAAATCTGTTACATATTCTTTAGTTAGGCTTCACAATAGAACAAAGCATTTCACCATCCTTTGTGCTGCCATGGATTCAAAACTTAGAAAAGGCTGTACCTAGGTGTAAGGGAAAGACGTTGCATGTTGGGATAGCAACCGACATAAATCACTCTGCACACAATTCTAACCGATAAGAGTACGAACACAACCAGTTGTTTTCTTGCGAACAGGAAAATGAACCTTAGGGTTCCAAAAAATGTGGGAAATTTCTTCATTAGACGAGCACCTCTCACAATCTCAAGAAGAAATCTACTCCATGGCGATAGACAGTCAAGTACCAGATCAGTTACGGTCTAATTGCCTACTAACTACTAAACTAAGCATGCCGACTTCTAGCTAGATGTCAGTGTTGTCGCTTACCGCTATCTCACGCACTGCTCAGCCAATGAAGTGCTGTTTCTTACCTGTAACAAATAAAGGAATAACGAATCAGACGTTTGGAGTTAATTCATAAGATCTTTGGCTCCTGTTTCCCCAACAACAATAAGAACCACTTTTATTAAATGGATTTGCACAACATTCATGTCCATATCAGAGACTAGCCCCATGAACCAGAGAACTTTTGAGAATATGATTCTTAATAAACTCGTTCAAAACCTCCTCCCTTGAATTGGAGAACGAAAGGAGACAGCGTGTGTACAACAGCCCTAAAATGGACGTTATTCTGAACCAAACAGAATTATGTCTCCCCTTAATATTGTACTACTATGTGCACCTAGGTTTCCAAAGCTGAATAATCCTTCAAGTTGCGGGCCACAGTCAATGTAACTGACTTCCTTCCAAAAATGACATTTCAAATTCCATCTGCTGTTCCCACCTCTTACTCAGGCTGTTCCATACAAACGAGGCCCTTTGTGATACTTTCTAATATGACAGTTATTGCACAGTACGTGTGAGCCAACTTCCCTCCAACTCCGCCCCCCGCGGCCGCCCGGCCCATTGCCCAAACACGAAGTTATATGGGCATCTCATTTCGGTTGACCGACAGTGCTTAATCAATATTATCTGCGTCTAGCCTCTGTATCTAGAAGCCGTCTCCTCCATTTGCAACCACAGACGTGCCATGCCGTTGTAACAAGACGACCGACCTAACATTGTTTTCTAAATTAAAACTTTCGATAGAATCGCAATCACTGATGCAAATTAACACCTTGATTAAAATGTTAATATCGAATCCAAGATATCAGCTGGGAAGGGCGAAAATTTAATTAAAACACGAGGGGAGGGTCTTGATGTTACCTTCATTGTCAAGGATGAAGTGGAACCTGCTGAGAATCTAGATCCAACTTTTCCTTGAATTTCTTGTAGAAATAGCGAAAACCACACCGAACAAGCCTGCCTTCTACGTTGAGTATCGCTGCATGAAGCGAAACAAATTACACAAACACCTTCAATCCTTCGAGCCACAACCGCGATGGGCACTATTACAGTTTGCGAAAGAACCCTGCGATTGATTTCCACCCTATACCGCAATAACGAAGTGTCTGCTCCTCGATATGCGGCCACGTTATATTACGAACATTACGGCACACAACTCTGGCACGAAGACGTCACGATATCTACTTTCAGTTTCTCGTAAAGAAGCTCGGTGCAGTACCACAAATCATGCCGGGAACCCTCAATTTACTCCCGCAGAAAGGCACAAACGCCGATCCCAGTGGCGGCGCCGTCTAATGCGTGGTTCTGCGGCCGCTTCCTGGGATTGCGGGTTCGAATCCCGCCACTGGCATGTATGTGTCTCTTGTGAGGTTGTGTGTTGTCAGGTACAGATCACTGCTTCGAGCTGATCACTCGTCCAGAGGAGTCCTGCCAAGTGCGGTGTGTCTGGGTGTGAACATGAAGCCTCAACAATGAGGACGCCCTGGCCCACTGGGAGCTGTCGTGACGTGAAAAGAAGGTCCATACCGTCGATTTTAAATAACTTACTTCCACACAGATTCTAGACAACTTACGTTTGTTCAGGATTCACCGTACTTTCAGGAACGACGCAACAACTGCTACTGCACTTTATCCGGCATGACGAAATAATGGACTCAATACCGAAAAAACACCAGCAAGTCACTGGGCCGCATGACGTCAAGCTCCAGCAGTCTTTGCTACATCGTGTGTGAAATAACAACCAAAATCCACACGACAGAATTCAGCCTGCAAATAATTCTCTTTGTCATAAGCCTACAACCATTCGCAAATATCACGAAGGCCTGTCAGCAGTGCCTTTATTACGCAAACGCTTCTGTTTACATACACAATCACAACACAAGTGCATTAATTCACTCTGAAAACGCTGTATACGTTTCTCAAACAGTCTATGACATATACATGACATTAAACACACACAAACGTTTTGTAATTTCACTACACTGCATTAGTATTGATTTAACAATACTGCTAAGTATAATACGTAATTACAAGGCCATCAACACGAAATCGGGACATAATGTGTCACTAAAGCTGTGTTCTGATGCGCCTCTTGCTCTCTGTTATTCCACTTTCAGCACGTGAATCGATAATGTCTCAGCAAAATCCATAACCATTGATGTAGTTTTCCTATTAGAGAATTCATGACCCCCCAGAGCACATGCACGCTCAGTTTAACACCTTAACTTTCGTATGAGGCCATAAACAAATGTGTGCATCAATGCAGTAACGGGTAATTACTGGGATGAAATGACATGCATCCGTAGGAGTACGCAAACCGCGGAACAGCGGCTCAACGTGATTACCGCAACCGGCACTCTGCCGGCACTGGGCAAGGTACTCAGTACAGCGATTAAGGAGTGAAAGCTCAAATGAAAGAGATATAAGCAGTTCTTGGTGTAGATGGGACCGATAGGCTGTCCCGGAAACGTCGGTAACTAATTACCAATCAACGCAGCGCAATATCGCAGAACAGCGAAGGCCTAATGTGGAGCTGACTACTGTGTGAAGTGAAGTGATCAGAACGTAACATACCGTATTGAGGGGTACAGCAGAGGCCGTTTGGAAGGCACATGCATGGGTTTGGGTACCATTAAAATGAATCTCAAGGAAAAGAGTTATAAGAATGTGAACTGTATTAATCTTGCCGTGGAGCCGCTGTGAGTAGAGTACCGAACACTGCACAGTGTGACCGCGCGTGAGCACTGTGCAACAGGCTCGCCTTACTGTTTATGAAAGCACAATTAAACAGCCTTTTCATACTGAGATTAGACACGAATAATGCGTCCTAGATCCACGTGGTGTTACTTCCACACGCTACACTTAATTTCTTTTCTTTACAGTTGGTTCCTTTTCTTCTTTAAGCTTTATTCCCACTACGGCACACATGCTCACGGTGAGGCAAATGTTCTCTCTGTCCATTTACGTGCACCTGTGCATACCAACTATCGTGATCACGTCACTGAGGGCGCGTGCTCCAAAAAATATATGACCCAAAACAATGCAATTGCCGCCAAATCTTTATCAGTCAAGTTTCTGAACATGTTAAAAAGCAAAATAAACAGCGCTGAAGTGCCGAAAGAGCGTTCAGTGTGAACACTGTACCAAAATCCGTGACCGTGAGGTAAGCCTTAGTGGGGCAATAGCCTGAATAAAGCTTCAACCCTTTAAAGACGAAGCGTATCAGTTTTAAACACGGACTCAGTGTGTACCGAGCTGTAAACAATCTCCACTTCGGTTACAAAAACCAATCTCTTAATGTTTTATAAGGCAAAAGTTGCTGTTTGTTCTGAGATCCGTACAAAACACATAAACGCAATGTGGGCACCACGTAGAATTTTTAAATCTTAAACCTATTCGTATGTAAAGTTACCGCTAGGCTTTAGAAGGTTAAACCATACTCTGCCCTTGACATTCACGGAAATAGTAGTTGGAAACGTCTGCCCTCCTGTACTCGAAGACCGACAGACCAGCTTGTGCTCACATCACAATCGAAGCATGCAGCAAACGTGTAATTTAAATAACTAAAACAACAGGCCTAATGGCTAACATGCAAGGGACTGGCGCATTTGTCTTCACTACATGAACAGGCGAGATACATAACAGGTCGGCACCCTAAAGAACTTGCAGCTTAGACCGCAGCTGTCCGACATTCGTGCCAACGAAAACACCACAGCCACATCCGCGTCACGGAACCCAACACATTGCGTTTCAAATTAACTTTTCATCTCTTTGTACAGCCACATATGTTTCAATTGTAACAAACAAACCAAATGAGCAGCCCTGACACACCCAGAATATTACATTTCATGCTGGCATCCATAGTAATGTCTGAACTGAAACAACAGATTCTTGAACAGCCAGCGAAAACGGCGCCCTGACCGCGGCTGTACGAGTGACAGCAGCTCTGTCACACGATGCAGCAATCTTCAGTGTCAACGGACACGTTTACGCATTACGACGCACCTTTGTGCCGTGCTAACTTAGTAAATCAGAGTCCACCAGACTTCAAAATCTAACCCCGGACACAGTACCTCGAATGATACTATAATTCAGTAAAACCCAGAAAATTAAATAAAGCCTTCTGAGATGATATGCCATGTCTACTGGTACACAGTAACATCCCAGAAGACTTCAGCCTGATCTTCAGCAAAACCATTTGCCCTGTACTAATAACCAACGTCTTGCTCCAGGGATGGCTAAACTCGATGTGATATGTGCCTGAGACAGCAATTTAAACACTTACTATAAGGAAAGTACGTACTGCAATCATAGTACATTGAAGATGGCAAAGTAATAAAAATTCCTGACTAAAATTTACCCTAAAGATCGATTGCCAACATTTGAAGACAGCCATTTTATCTTATCGTGAAGCGTTTTTATCAAGTCAACACCCTCACATATTACTTTAACACGCATTTGAATATTATACTCCCAACTCCCATGTACGTTTGTGTAACCCTAATAACAACCTCCCTTCCAGTTTTCAGGCTACTCTGCGCAACTAATCTCGCCTGTGCGTGCTACATTCCCCTTTCTCTAATCCTCCATTTTATCGCTCCAACATTTGATAAAGATCACAATGAATATCCTCATTACCAAATTTTCAGCAGCCTCCTGTTGCTCTCCCCCACCACATTAAGCAACAAAGCACAACACCGACACATACTCCAGAGCAAGCGGCAAAATACGGATCTCTCTTTCGCTTCTGGCAACCCAAGATAAGACATACGAATAATGCACAATAACGCCAAGTACGAAGGGTTTCTTCCTATGCGCAGACTTGCCGAAAATTCTTTGATTACCCTCACTAAGTGGTAAAGTTCGAGCTTGATAAGATTCAACAACATGCAGGGCTGTAGAGACAATGTTTTGTGCGCACGAACAGAGCATATGGACGGAGGAAGCAAAGCAAGTACAAGCACAAACCACAGTCTGCAGTTCAACAGCAGACAGCTCCGACCAGCACTCATACAGCCTACTTTCCTGCGACAGAGACTTCAGTACTATATAGCTGTTAAAGGCAAAGCTGTCCCTGTGCGCGCCATGAAGACACACAGACATAGCAGACGCACAGTTCCACACACTCCTAACCCAGCACTATACGGAGAGCAGTGGTAAGCTTCATGCCCCGGCCGCTTTACCCCCGAGGAAAGAACCACCGGTACCGTTGAATAGAAGTCTGAGCGGCTAAATCTAGCAGCAGCGGCGGTGGCGGCGGCGGTGGTGGTGGTGGCGGCGGCGGCGGCGGCGGTGGTGGTGGTGGCGGCGGCGGCAGTGGTGGTGGTGGTGGTGGTGGTGGTGGTGGTGGTGGTGGTGGTGGTGGCGGCGGCGGCGGCGGCGGCGGTGGTGGTAATTAAGTTCGAAAGTCCAACATTTTTACATAACTCATTGCACGGTGGGCGCAAGGTGGGCCTTCAATGGCATTACGTTCACATGAAGTTCCTTAAAGTCGGTGAATGTGTACAAAAGCAAAATCGACGGCATACAGGCAGGTATTGAGGACAGCACTTTCCGCCACGCTTACGCAAGAAACCATATGAATATTATAACGTCACTGCTGATTCATGTCTCTCTCTCTCTCTTTCTCTATTGACTATCGGTCAGAAGGTAATATTAATGTGTTAATGCTAAGCAAATTCAATGTACGTACATTCAACATGACACAACCCACACGATAAATCATATTTTGCTACTAAATTAACACTCGACAATATTAACTACCTCCTTGCATTTCATTCAGTGGTGTAACTACAGCATAGAGTTGTGTATTAATGTAGAGACAATGGACATAACCTGACTGCTCCCTAAAATAAATTCGTTTCAAGGTGGAGGATTACAGGAAAGTAGATTTGGAAGTTAAACACAAAGCAATGGTAGATTATAATGCCAGGAAAATATCTAAGTTAGTTTTTACGAAGAATACAAATACATAGCCTAATTAGCGACACGAGTGTCTGGCACAAGACATTCATTAGTCAAACGGAAAGTCGTTCATTGGAATAAGAAATTCTGCGCTGCTACAGAACACTCGCTGAACAAGGTAAACATAAAATTCGGTCACACAGAGAACTGTGTATAGTTCGCGTCCTCACAAACTTTGCCAAAAATAGATGTCCGAATTATTGTCCTATACATGCCCAAGCATGCCAAGAAGTCTCCCTTTACAAAATTTTCTGTCAAAATTTTGTCTCCCTACACTGCGCAATACGCAAACCCTGTATTACACACCGAGACTGCACGCACCCTTACAATACGCGAGCCCTGTATCACACACCGAGACTGCACACACCGTTAAAATACGACAGCCCTGTATCACACACCGAGACTGCACGCACCCTTACAATACGCCAGCCCTGTATCACACACCGAGACTGCACGCACCCTTACAATACCGAAAACAGCACACGAACATAAAATCGCTTTGAGGTACAGTTTCGGTTATATTTTCATTGTTTTACTGGGACAGCATTGTGTTACTTCGTTAAAAAAAGATAAATAAAACTGGCTCCAGAGCATTGGAAACCCAGCTGATATGTCACAACATTCAACCGCCGCCACCGCCACCACCACCACCACCACCACCACCACCACAACAACAACAACAACAACAAAGACGACGACGACGACGACAACAACAACAACAACAACAACAACAACAGTTGAAAAACATTGAGTCTTAAGTGCGACATAAAAAAGGCGAATTCTTCAACAGGGGGTCGAGACCTGGCAGATATAGAGAGAGAGTGAGAGAGAGAGAGAGAGACGGCTTGCGTGCGTGCGTGCGTGCGTGTGTGTGCGTGTTTGTGTAGAAGCAGTAGTCAGCGGGCTGGGACTATACTTTGGAAGTTACTATACTCATTATACGTCGGTAAAAATGTGCATATGTGAGCGCACACATAAAATATAACACACACATATTTATATACATATATATTACAATGTAACATACAGGATAAACAACCTAATTCAATAAATACGACAGAATTAATCGGGTTTTTTAAATCTCAGTTGACTGATTCTTGAACCATCATGAACAACGTTATGGATTAAGCCAGTGACCCGCCCCTTTCATTCATTATGTAGAATGATCCAGCTCTTTCCCATCGTTCAATTCAAACTGCTGAACTGTGGTGTTTAAAACGTCACACTTTGTTCGGAATGATAACAGGCCGTGACAGCACATGTTTACGTCGCATCACATGGACCCAGTGTTTATGCGGCGCCAAATGTCTTTGTGTGGGGAACCCATCATTTCAAGGCAGCTGAAGAGCGTTGTAATTCAATTAAAAGTTAAACGAGGACTAATACTTTAGAGAATAATAATCACACAAAACTTTCCGCTCTCCCTTCCCACCGACTATATATCACGGACTTAATCTACTATGCCATAAGCAAGACCCAATCTTCTTCTTAAATACATCACCTAAACCCGACACTGGACTTTCAAAAGTCCTTGGAGTCTTTTAATCTGTAATTTATGGGACGGAGAACTGCAGTCATAAAACTAACTTTAAGCTACTTATTTCTTAATAAATGCAGCAAGTGTTTCGTGTAAAAATGACATACCTTCATTTTATAAGTGTACCATTTAAGGACGCTGTCAGTTGCTAAGATTATGTACCGTCGATGGATGGATCAATAGAGGAATGAATGAATGAATGAATGAATGAATGAATGAATGAATGAAGTGCGAAGCATTGGTGAAATGATAGTGATAGGGGAAATCTTAAATACTGGGAGAGACACCTGTCCCAGTACGACAGTATACGTATCAAGATTTCACAACAGGAAAGGAATTTCTTCACCAGTTGAGCGACTACTAGCTTCTCAAGATGGACCGTCCCTAACAACGTGCTGTACTTACACGATAAGGTTTCAAAAGCTTTTCACCCCCATACAAATTAGTGAATTAAAGAGTGAAAGTTTTTTTGTGCAAGTTATCTTCTTGGAGGTTTTTTGATATATTACTCATATATTGCAGAGTTAAATGATGACTCTACTTGTAAGACTTTTGTTTAAAAGACCCGTTACTAAAATTCTTACTAAAACTTTCAACAGACAAATCAGACGGACCACTATCCTTTTAATTAAAAAACAAGTGTTTGAAAGCTGGTAATACTAGTTTCTTCGTAACACTGAACACCTGTTCTCATGTATAAAACGTTGTATGGTATCAGATTTATACTGCAAGACTGACGCAGCAAGTTCTTCCGTGAGAGCTTAGAAGACAATAAGCAGGGTCTTCCGTGAGAGCTCAGAACAGAACAAGCAGGTTCTTCCGTGAGAGCTCAGAACAGAATAAGCAGGTTCTTCCGTGAGAGCTCAGAACAGAATAAGCAGGTTCTTCCGTGAGAGCTCAGAACAGAATAAGCAGGTTCTTCCGTGACAGCTCAGAACAGAATGAGCAGGTTCTTCCGTGACAGCCTTGAATACAATAAGCAGGTTTTTCTGTGACAGCCCAGAAGACAATAAGCAGGATCCTCCGTAACAGCCCAGAAGACAATAAGCAGGTTCTTCCTTGAGAGCTCAGAAGACAATAAGCAGGTTCTTCCGTGACAGCCCAGAAGACAATAAGCAGGTTCTTCCGTGACAGCCCAGAAGACAATAAGCAGGTTCTTCCGTGAAAGCTCAGAAGACAGTAAGCAGTACCTTCCGTGACAGCCCAGAAGACAAATCTCACTAGCCGCACTTACTATTTTGTATCTTCGCCGAGTGGCAAGCGACTAGGTTAGAATTCACATCAATTGCTCAAATAAAAATAAAAAACGGATTGTCAACCGTACACTTGAGTCACTCGACCACGGATCAAATGCGCTTCAGGAAGGCGAGTTAAAGATACCATTAAAGCACGTACGAGGGAAATCTGGGCAGCCCCAGTGCGGTGTATACAAATGTTTACTACACAGACACTCAGACAACAGCGCGAACTACTGTAATGGACTGAGAACATCAACGACGCCCTGTGACGTCTGCATCATTCTCCGGAGGCGCAGCGGGACTGCATCGCCCTGTGCAGAGCGAAGTCTCTCGCAAATACGTACACAACAGTCACCGTAACCTAGTTACTAAAACAGAAAGAGATTTTTCCATTCCATTTGCACACCGATACTATTTTCACTCGGCGATATTGGCAATAATGCTACATATAGTCGAGCGGATAAGAGCAACAATATATGCCTTGCAATCGTATTTTCTCAAGCTATAAAACAAAGAGCAGAAGACAGGATTTTACACACACACACACACACACACACACACACACACACACACACACACACACACACACACACACACAGGACTGCGTTGAAGAACTCGAGACCTGTGTGATGTCATCACGCAGTCTTTCGCTTTAAACTTTACCATTGCGTATTTCTACAAGATGACACGAAAAGGGCAGGAAAATACTAAAGTAAAGTAACATAAACTGTGGAGATATAGCAGAAAAGTACAGAGACTGACTTGTGCAACTCTTTTCGCAAGCGAACACGATCGCTCCAGGCCTCAAGAGACTGCGACGTCCTGTCCTCTCGAAACGTCCGGTCGCGAGGCAATGTCTGTGACAATGTCCAACGGAGCAGTTCGCTTCAGCGCGTAACAGCTGCTTCCAGTTTTTAAACAAACTGTATTTCCACTTCGGCTTCAGGTGTAACGGAATATGCCCTCTGGACGTTCCGACCGGGAATAATTCTCAATGATTTACACTGACAGACAAGCAACTGTCCCGCTGGATGACCTCTCTACCTTCCCATTTCAACACCACACACGCGTACATGAGTCCACGTCCCGAGCAGTATTCGAACCTACGATCGCAAATTCTAAGTACCGCACATCGAGTTCCTCGTAAATTGCTTGACTTTATATTTACTTAAAATATATAGTCAGTTGGTTTAATAAATGAGTTCGTACGTTCTTTAGATATTTCCATTTGTACCCACGAATAATAAAGTTAAATAAAATAACCACCAAAATTACCACGAACGGTTACCTTCCACTTAACTTCAAAGACATCATCAGACGCACATCAAATGGACAAGACTATTTAATATCAGACCAAATACGTTACACCAGACGATCATAAATCTATGACACTTGTAGAATTACATTTATTGAACTTGTGCATCTTCCTTCACCTTCTCCAGCCAAGTCACGAAGACATGTGGGTAAAACTACATGCGTGCGGCATAAACCAAGACAGTTACAACTTTCTCGCTCCGCAATCCTTAACAAAAGTGCTGGCTCAAGATCCAGGTCAATCAAGCCATTTGTGCACGCAACGGTATGTTCAATTCTCGATTTATGTCATTAGCATCTTCTGTAATTACTGACTCTTAACCGCCCAATATGCCTTGGGTGTACTGGGCAGTTACCTATTCACTTTGACCCGCAGTACCTTTTAAAGAAAACCCAAGTTTCAGCATTATCATAGGAGAAGTCCACTATCAGCCCGAATCCTAAAATTCTGAGACATAAGTCACACTTCCAAAACCAATTAATTTTAACCTCATCTTTCCGTAACCCAAAGCAAATTAATTGATGTAAAACACCATCATAAAGACGAATAGATACATTCGGATACGGCCAGTAACAGTCAACAGAATGAATTCTCGGTTGTGGGAGGCACTACAGCACAGTTAGGCAGTCAGTCCAGGTTCGTAGGTTAACCGCACAATCGCACACCAATTCCTCAACCTGATCACGCTTTTACACAGAACCCACATCTACCAACACACTGGCAGGTAAAGCCTCTATATCACATTGGGAAGTAACCACCTGGAATCCCAGCTGGAGACCTGCTATTCTGATTAAAGTTCCATCTGAAGAGTACGTCAGAACCGCCTACATCCTCATCACCTCCCATTCGTCACTCACAATAATTGACTAAGGCCTCACAGGGACACAGAATCTTCCCAGACGTAAACTAAACTTTCTACAGGTTAAGTATTCCCAGCGGACTCATAAAGTACCTCAGCAGAGCACAGTCCTTGGAACGTAAACATCCGCAGAGCTGGTTAAGAAATCCGCTACCTTTAACGGAACATGAAGGTGCATCGCCATGTTCACAACAGTCCGCCACTTGTCCCTGGTATGGTACACGTAAGAATATGGCCCCTTGCGACCTCCTCACACAGTACTAAGAACACAGTTAACTTAGTGCGACTCATGGAACCAACAGCTATAGGCCTATATGAAATACACAGGTACTTCAGGTAATAAAAATGAGAAGTTTTCCATTCTAAAAAGAAAAATTAGAATTCCTGCACACCAAACTTTTAATACGAGATTTTGGTAAGAGCCACAGAGAAATAAAGTGGAATATTTTAAATAATTCATGCATCTCAACAGATACAACTTCCGTGCCTCGTGCTATTCTGTATGCATGACTACAGGGGTGGCATTTTCTGTCCCTACTAGCCAGCGAGAAACGCCTTGCATTAGCAACAATGTCTGCAGTGAGAGACAACAGGTTTAGAGCCCATGTAACTGTACAGTCTCCACAATTAAAAAGAGAAATGAAAAGCAGTGAATGAGGGCTCCACTTTCAGAATACGAAAGTTTCTAAACTCAGTGACCACTCTACCAAACAAACGTGTTTCTCACATACTAACAGATTTGTAAGAAGCTTACATCTTTATCCTTACCACAGATCGCGATGGTTGGAATCGAACTCAGGACCTTTAAAATATTATGCCAGCATAATAGCCTCTGTGTCTGGCTTACAAACAACCTGTGGACAGGGCCGAAACGTTCCGCAATTTGAATCGCGTAGCAGAGGTCTTATACCAGTTCGCAGTAAAAAAAGAGTAATGGTATAATTCTTTGCGTTTCATGGATGGTTTTCAGCGCGTGGAATCGTTTCTTGCGCTTAGGCGACTTATAACAATAAAGGTTTCCCGGCGTTTAGACAAATATTGGTTGTCACCATCAAGATGAATCTGAGTGCTATGAACAAGCCGTTGCACAGATCTGGCAGTATAAGGAGAGTAGGAGGTAACGGACTGACTAGGCAGAACAACATAGCGTTAATAAAGGGGATTTATATACATTTTTCTTGCAATCTTTTACATAAGAGTCGTTCTTCCGACCGGATCCAGAATACAGATCTCATATGACACCTTACTTACAGCTAGTAATACTGTAGTAGTTCGAATGATGCACAAAAATTAATTTTGCATGTCGTTCCGCAGTCAGCACCACGGTCACCAGGTGCGCGGGAAAGCGCACTGGGCCAAGGAGGGAGAAGCGTACAATCAAAAGAAACATCACGCACAACGGAACTATCCCAGAGATCGACCACATTCAATACAAGTAACATTAGCGGAATTACTAGGAATCACCTACTGCCTAGGATTTTCAGGATAATAAAATGATTTAGTCGCAGTTCTGAGGCTTTACATTTCCTCGCCTGTAAAACCACTGTTGTGGGATCCAACGTTCTGCGTGACATCGATACAGACCAACTCCCTCTCAAGTACGCCACACAAAAGAGTAAAAAACATCATTTATATGTAAATACTCCATTGAAAAAGGCCATATGGGACACGAGCACTGAATTTTTATTTTGGTGCGTCGGAGATAACCCACGTGAACCAACAATAACAGTTCACTGGAATTGTATTTACTCAGAATCGAGGCAATGAACTACAAAAGAGAACAAGTGTGACATGCGGAAACTCATTTCAACAGAACTCTGAACTTTTAAAAGAGAGCGTTCTGCTGCAGTATGAATAAAGTTTTATATAAGCGCACTTCGACACTAGAGAAACCAATAATACATCGCAGCCAGAAGGCACACGAGACTCTAAATTCATAGATGATTTTCTTGCACGAGTTCTTTGTCTGAAAGGGTTGATTTGAAACCCTTTCGAACATCAATTTTGCTATAAAGGCTGATTCGCCTTTCAGATTCCACGGCACTAGTTCACAACTCGATATAAATTCGTGCCGTTCCTAACCCTCTCAACGCAAATGACAGACATGGCACTTAAAATGGGCCACGGACGTACCTTACAACGTCATCATTCACAGTTTAGACCTTCAGACACTGAGGGAGCAGCGGTGTATAGACTTGTAAACTTCACACATCCGATTCCAAGGTCTGCTTTCCTCATTCGCTCCAAATGAACGTCGACACGTTAACGCTAGCTACTACAACCTCAGTGGCCGTGACAGCGCAGTCGGTGTAGTGAACACGTTAAGAGCTGGCTAATCAAGGAATCCTGTTTCGACTCCCGGCAGGGGACAGAAATTGTCCTCCTACCCAAAACGTCCAAATTAGCTCTGATGTCCACCCTACCTGGTATTCAGTGGGTAGCGGGTTTATTTTCCCTAGGATAAACTGGCAGGGCGCGAAAGCTAAACACAATATTCCATCTAATGCCGAGGTTAAGAAAGAGTGAATCACGACCTTTACCACCCTCCACGTGCGTTCAAGACGTGTACAGAAACTCTACCTTAGCTTCATAACCTCAGTACTACATAAAAGTTCCCGTACATTTGTGGCGTTTGGACTCTCTTCAAACCCCAAGGGAAGATAACCCTTAACAGGACAAGGCAAAACAGGACAAGGCAAAACAGGATAATGCAAAATAGGACAAGGCAAAACAGGACAATGCAAAACAGGACAAGGCAAACTAGACCTGACATGTTACCACCAGTCACTGAATTGTCGACTACAGAATTGTTGTACGTTTCTCTGCATTTACATGCGATGTTTTCAGATGAAATTTTATGAAATCAAAAAAGTTAAGCAAGAGAATAATTTTCAAATTCATTGTGTTGTAGACGCAAAAAGAAGAACGCCCCTCCTTACAATATGCCTGTCTCAGCTGCTGCAGAATCCCACTTACTTGACTCAACAATAATCCTTTCAGTACCAGAACGCAAGTTCTAATCCAGCTCCTCATTACGACATTTGTTCCAGTTTGTCAGCGCTGCCTTCTAATGACTGACGTCTTGCGACGGGTTTATCCTCCACACAGGAAGTCCTACGGCTTGTCGAAAACACACCAACCCCACGTAGCAGTGCCCTTCTTCAGACGCTGGCAGTCACTTAGCTAGACAACAAATTCCTCGACTTTTGCACAACCCGAAGTTCCCGTACCACGCTTGCACGGTCCACCCAGCAGAACAACAAACAACGTCCTAACCATGAAGTACCGTACAAGGAAGGTAAAGCAGCCAGAGCCGTGAACACCGCCACCTACATCTACTTCCAATCTTAAAACTATGTGGAGCCTAATCCCCCTCCCCTTACGCCATCACGCTGTGTATACTTCACCCTTATCTTACGCATGGAAAAGCCTATTTCGAAGACGAATATAACCGCAGAAAACCAGGACACAGGAAATAAGAATTTTGCCACTTGCATAATTTAACAGTGCAGTATCTTACTATAACGCCCGCGGGTAGCGCAGTGTTAGCTACTCTGTCATAAGCTTACCGTTCTTGTTTGAATGGGTACGTCTGCTCTCGGGTTAAACCATGCGAATTACATACATAACGGCCCGCTTTCAGAACACACTACTGAAAGCTGCAGTAAACTTCACACGCTGCGCAAGCTTACATTACTTTAAAAGGACGAGTTATTTTTAAATTTATTTACACACATATATAACACTTATGTGCATAAAAATAAGATTTTGATGATAATAACTAGTCATTTAAAAACAAAAATTACACATATGTTTTTCCTTGTATTCCCGGGTAAGCAGCGCCGTTCCTCTTAAAATTGTACCACATTATCTGATTTAAGCCACACTGCAGTCCTATTGATTAGCCTCGAGTATTTGAGCCTATGTGAGCAATATTTAACCTGTTGAGCTTGCTCACTGTCATATTAACCCTTTAAAGACGAAGCGTATCTGTTTTATATAAGGACTCAGTGCGCACCGCGCTGTAAACACTCTCCACTTCGGTTATAAAAACCAGTCTCTTAATGTTTTATAAGGCAAAAGTTGCTGTTTGTTCTGAGATCCGTACAACACACACAAACGCAATGTGGGCACCACGTAGAATTTTTTAATGTTAAACCTGGTGGTACGTAAAGTTACCGCTAGGCTTTAAAAGGTTAAATTGCCAGCGTCCCAGTGTGTGTAATGAGAACCAACATGAGGTTGCACAGCCTATCGAGCCTCCTGCTATAATGTATCTCAGATCCCCTTTTGGCCGTTATCAGCATGAAGAAATAAACTTCACATCAGCCTCAGTTTATAGCCACTATGTCTGGCCCCCCCCCCCCCCCCGTGGGTCGCCATGGTGCTTTTACACGCTCGAAATCATGCACACACAAACACTAACTGTAACACGCAACTAGCTCTGTTTTAAAGAAAAAACAGCAGTATCACCGAATAAAATATCCGAACTCCGGCCCAAGTAAATTCAGTGAGAGTTCTTGGAAATATGCGAAAAGCGCTGACTACCCATTCACAGAATACTTTCTACAAATTGTGATTTAAAATAAAACGTGATGTATCAAACAAACCTTAACAGCCACCTGACATTCCCAAGCTTTTCAAAGGTAAATGCTATTATATAGCGCATGCCAATCGTACCTGAACATTAGCATACTACAACTACGGAAGCGCTGAAAAAGGTGATAACATCTACAACACAAGCGAAGAAGAACGACAGTGGTGTCTGGAAACGAGTTCTGAGGAAAATACCAGAACTTACCAAGGAGACAATCATGACCAACTTAGCACAGCATCCACAAGACGGGAAAATTCGTGATTTATACTTCAGCAGGAAAGTTAAATGTTGGAAGCTGTGATAGGTTCGACAACTGGCGAGGACGCGAAGACATTATATGCAGTTTTGGTGGGGAAAACACATGGAAAACGCCAACCTGAAAGGCGAAGAAATGGGAAGATGATACATAAGAACATAAGTGAAACAGGCTATGAAAAAGGAACGTGGATGGATCTGGTCAAGGACTTTTTCCAATGGCGGGCTTTGGTATCTGCGGTGCTCTGCTAACACTGTTGGACTACATGACTCACTGAACTCACAGACACTGAATACCGCGTTAAGCCACTCTCGCATTCAGTAACAGCTGGCTTGTGGTCAGGAGAAGAACCAAGTGCGTAGCAATAAGACCATCACAAAGGTATGCAATTTCAATGGCTTTTCCGATATTCTAAGGCCACGGAAAATCCGCCGATATTAAGCTCGACCACAAGGAGACATTTCTCGTGCAGCTTGCACATGTAAGGTAGAGTTCTGCTGCAACAGATTTTCACACTAAATGAGATTCACCTGCTTCCGAGGACCAAGGCACAAGAAGCCGAGCTCTATGGATGAACTAAATTTGGTTCAATTGGCGGGAATAATGTAAGATCGACTTCATCTGGCCAATACAAAATTACTTTGGCAAAATGAACACTGCAGAAACGTACACCCACGTTAAAACAAGATGGGCAATGTACGTATAATGTAACACTGTGGACAATTCGCGTAGTGTTGCCATGGAAACGCAACAATAGGTTGCTCTGCGCGTTGTTCTTCAGCTGCACTACATTCCTTATTGCCAAAAATATAAACAGGCTTAGGTCTTATTTTAAGTGCCCGATACTTTTACCCAATTTTACCCAAGCTTGGGTTCTCTCGACAGATTTTTGTAAAAGTACCCAGTATCAAATTGCACGAAACTACGTCCAGTGGGAGCTGAGCTGATACATGCGGACACAAGGACCAAAGAACAGACAAGCAAGACGAAGTTAACAGGCGCTTTTCGCGACTTCCGCGAAGAACAAAGCACATTTCATACCCGTTTCAGTTCATACGGTAACTCAGTTTGCTTAACCGTATTTTTATAGGTTTATTTAATGACAACTTACCAGCTGTATAGACTGTAATGTCAGGATGCAATGGAACTAAATGGGATATGCCTTCTCTGTTGTTGTTGCCTTATTTAAGTGCAAGACACTGAAGTAACGGAAACACAGAAATGCTGGCAGTCATTCTGCTAATCCACGCCATCCCCTTTATGAAATTCCAAGTTTCACACACGAACCAGCCAAGAGAAGCCCTCACATATGCAAAGGTAAGCGAAGCAAGCAGTGAATGTCAGACCTCAAAACTTACCTATAATAAGACGCAGAATGCTGGCGGTGAGGCAAGGCAGTTCTGAGGTTACGGCCATTGAGTTAGTGTGTGTTAGTGTGAGTTAGTGCAGGCAGAGGTCAGGTCAGGGCATCCGCATAAGATAGTTCAATCAGGGGTGTCCCAGCCAGTCTCCATCTGACCGCCGGCTGCTGCAGAAGGCGTCACCACTGTCGCCAAACTCTTGTCCCAGAGAAACATGCTACAGTTCCTCAACACTTTGATCACCATCTTCACAAACTGCTCTCACTCCATTGTTAAACTCAGTTATGTCTACACAACTGTACACAGTCTAACGACGTGCACAAAGCTTTAAGTGTATTTTATTCAAAGTCACTGCCATTATGGCCGAACAGCGTTCCTTTCTCTTTACACACTTTATAAAGTCATTCTGAAAGAAAAAAATCTCGCGTCAGTGAAAGGATCAAAAGTGCGCTCTTGCGATGCACGGATCACAGGAAGGGAAACCATGGAACTCCATCACAAGACCTAAATACCCCAACATTACAACAGACCCCACTTTGCTCTACAGTCGGTCCTATACAGGGAAGGTCAGATGTGTATTCTGTGAATATGCATACAACACGTCATGCGCAGAAAGCCGACGCTTATTAATACAAAGGGCCTGATTAAAAATTTCATATATAATGGCGCGTCTTGAATTAGAGAAGAAGGCTTAAACTACTGTTATAATTGCTACAATAAAAAAGGGCGTAAACATAAAGAAGTATAAAAAATAAAAGAATGGAACAGACGTACTGAGAATGAGAACCATCATATAAATGGAAGCGGAAAGAGAGAAAAGACAGAGAACAGAAAGCAGAAAATAAAAAAAAATATATATATAACACCGAATAATCACACAATGAATAAAACAAAGTGCAAATACTGGACAGGCATATTTCTGAGGTGAAGGAGGGGGAGGAGGAGAAGATGATAACGGTGATTTTAGTTATAGTTCACAAATGTAAGCTTGGATCCTGCATATCAAATAAGCCTTTCGTGTCAGCTGAATTCTGATACATGGCCAACTATAATAAAAGCTTGACTCACACCGTCTCGCACGCACAGAACACAGCTACACAGTACCCACATCTATCCTCAGCGGACCTCCCACCCCACTTTTATATAATACCATCGACTGAAAGCATGAAGAATCACGACACAATGGAAAGCACTCGACAGTCTGCTGTGAGGTATAACTGCCTATTACTTTTACAATGGGCCTACATACATCATGGACAGTCCCTTCTGAGAAGCTAACAGTCACTCAGCTAGTCAAGAAGCTACCTGCCTTTTTTGAAACCCAAAATGCATTACTGTGCTCAAAACAACCTGCCACTGGAACCTCTCCGGGTGCTGCCGAATCCTGTCCACAAATTCACACCCATTTTTTAAATCTCTACAGGCCAAAACAGGAGATTCCAACGTAAAATTAAATGTTGTTTACCATTAACAGCAGCTATAGGCTACTATTTCAGGTACAGCCTGTCACTTGCGTTTTCATCTACGAAAGGCGGTGGTTGACGGACTACACTGTGGGCTCTGCGGCCAAATTTCGAGAACCTGATCACAATCGCCAACATGTCCGGCGCTACACAACGCGTATGGTCGCGAAAACTTGGTTAAACAAACAAACAGTACTTTATAAGCAATAAATAACAAATCTTACTTCCTAAAATTTAATCAACACTAAAGTTTGATAGCCCACGGTTTCAAAAGCGAAGCACTTAATACACAACAGAAACGACAACAACAGAGAAAATATTTTCCTGAAGTAACACTGTCATGTGCTGTAGTACCACAAAACCGAGGAGGTAGCTGGCGTCTGCAAAGCAGTGGAACCTCAAACAATCAACAGAAGCTCCGCATTAAAAATTCTGGCGGCTCATTAAAGAACTGCCACCAAACAAACGACTTCAACTCAATTAAGCAAACGTCGGCGTTCTGGTGTGTAAAGTAAAGTGTATTGCGAAAAGCCTGACAAATTTTCACAACAAGTGACCGGTGCCTGCTTACGTGACCTCAGCAACTAAAGCAGGCAAAATTATGAGAAATGCCAATATAAAAAAAAAACTGGAGAAGGCAAAGTGAAGAGAAAAATTGTCACTGTGCCCAGGGATGCGACTAAGGCATAAAAGGGGAATGCAGGTAACCACACTTTCGCGCACTGTACTTGAACACAGACGAACATACCCATATGGTGGCTCCTGGATCTCCAGGGTAAACTGGATGCTAACCATATCCTAACATTTCATTCACACGCATTTACATCACTTCCGGTTTTAATGAACACAGGGGAATTCCCACGCCAACTAAAACATACTATAATTAAATACGAGGAGTTTACTTCATTTTGACCTTTCAGCATCACTTATGCAAGCAACCAGTAAAGAGAGGGAAAAATAAACAAAATATGTATGCACAGAGACAGCTTCTCTGACTGCACGCTGCTGACTCCGATGGCAGCGTACAGTCGGATCTAAGACAGCAAAATCGAATGAAAATAAAGCCCATATGTCCCCGCTGGCGTACATGTGGGGACAACAGCAACGAAATAAAATTAGGAACATAATGTATTAACAGAAGGCTAAATTCGGACGCGTGGACGTGAAACTTGGTCTCTCGGCCCGAGGGAAGCAGATTGAGGATGTTCCAGAAAAGTGCCTCGAGGTTACTTTTTGTACGTTACTCTTCGCCCAATATTATCAGGGCGATCAAATTAAGGGCGTCGAGACGTGGTTATTTGGCAAACAACGAAGCGACAAAAATGCATATAAAGTGTTGCTCACACAACCTGAAAGACTCAGTACCTCAGCCGAGTGATTGGCTCTCCTGCTTCATATTCAGGAGCTCCTGGTTTAAATACCGGCATGTGAACCGGGTATCGTGACGCTTTGTTGTAGTCCTCCGCCGTGTTACAGACAAATGCCGGAACAGCGCCTTGAATTAGGACAAGATTGCTTCATTTCCTGTCCTTTCGAATTCGCTACTCATTCACGTTCATAAAATTCGACGCTACATAATCTCAGCAAGTCTAGAAGTTGTTAAAAAAACAAAAATATATGTATATATGGACAAATAAATAAATAAATAAATAAATAACACCTCAGAGGAACAGCAGGCTCTGACGTCAGGCGTAGTTGGTAGAACACTCTTATAATGTACTTAAAACAAATCATTACGCACAATATATGTAAATACTACGGCACATTCACTGCTGTACAAATCACAGCTATCGTACAAGTGCGCAACTCTTATTGCAATCGATTGTAACGTTGCTCACAGGATACGGAGAAAAGAAAACTATCTGGCGCACAAGAATTCCTCTTTCATTATACAGAATTTAAATGACACAAAGTCTAATATTTATTTTTCTAACTTTCATAACGGCACAAAACGTGACGAAAACCTCATATGCAAAGAGCAGTGATACCAAGGCCCAGCGAAGAAAGGCAGGTAAGTGTTCATGTGAAATTATCATAAAATAGTCGGACTTAAACTAAAACTGGAAGGCCTCTACAAGTTTTCATAAAATTATTCAATACAGAATTTCACGAAGATCCATTCTACGGTTCCCCAGTTCCTACGTGTGGAGGAATGAAAGGATAAGTCCGTAGTCATTTTAGTAGACGCTCTTTAGGAATGTAAACGCGTATAAAATGGGACGCGCGATGCGGATTGGACTCAACTGAACATATTCTAGTGACAAGTTCATTTGAACACATTAATGTGACTTCAGGTTCCACAAAAGACGGCGAGTTTCCAAACTGGCTCAGCGACCGTCAGCTTCCCAAAACAAACTCTATTCCATGGAGTGACATAATCTCTCACACGTCCTAATCCAAAACTCAAGATTCCTAACGCCTGTCTTCATAAGGATTAAGCAAATCTCTGCAACATTTAGTGGCAGAGTTGTACCAAGCAGTCGACTTTCTCCCGGAAATACGAGCACTCGTACTTGCTTCTACCACAATATACAGTTCATCCTGAACGAACCACAGAAAGTGTCCACACGCCACCCTAACAGACTGACAGACGGGTATCTTGTCCCCCGTGGCGAGTCAAGACTTACACAACAAAGCAGCTACTATAGGGCCATTCATGACTGTTGCAGTGATACTACTGGGTGCTTCGTACCTGCTACGAACAGAAAAAGGAGCCGTCAGCTGCTACTGACCTGAATATTTCGACACAGCTTCCCATTCCCACCTAGCAAGGCAAACAGACACCAGCCGAAGGCATAATGGACATCACAAACAATCATCCACGATGGAAAGCTAAGCTTGTATTGTAGCTGCTGTGTAAAAAACACCAAGACGGGGGCCGCGTCACTTTAACCCTTTAAAGACGATGCTTATCTGTTTTATATAAGCACTCAGTGCGTACCGCGCTGTAAACACTCTCCACTTCGGTTATAAGAACCAGTCTCTTAATGTTTTATAAGGCAAAAGTCGCTGTTTATTCTGAGATCCGTGCAAAACACATAAACGCAATGTGGGCACCACGTAGAATTTTTTAGTGTTAAACCTGGTGGTATGTAAAGTTACCGCTAGGCTTTAAAAGGTTAATGTACAGGACCAACAGAACTGCGCGCTGCAAGTGGCGTCTTAACACTGAACTAGCCAAATAAGTGAGTACGTGTAGTTACAAGATTTAAGTCTTCGGGGTACGACGGCGCGACAATAACCGATGTTTCTGAGGAGACAGCGGCCTCCATCTTCAGAGTATATACGGTCCAAGCTTGGTTGCTCCTATCTGACAACAGCACCCTGACAGATTCACACAAATGTCGGCGTAATGCTCTCCATCACTGTAGCCTATCACAGCCACCTTCCACAGCCTTACCTAACGAATTCGCATTTCACCTGCTTCAATGCCAGTTCGACGAAGCAGTGTTACTCCGCTATAAAATCTCCGTATTGCACGCCTAAAAGGGAAAGTGTTCTCCATGACAACAAAAAACGCTGTATCAACTGAACAGATACCTAACGCCGAATATCACGACGTTAATAAAATTATGTAACATTAACGGGACAGAAATGGACAGCGAGGGCGGAGGGCTATCCAGTGCTCTCCAGCAAGGCCATCCCGGGCTAGGCCCCAGTGTCGAACTGAGTACCACTTAAGTAAAAGTCACAATATTTGCAGCTCAACTCTTCAGTATTATCGGCATTAATTCTACATTTATTTTTATCTATTTCCGCGTCTCTCTAACTTCTAGACATTTCTTTTTTAGGTCTGTTTAGTTTTTAGGCGCGTTCGCATTCCTTGACTCGCGCCCACACGTTTGTACGCTTAACTACCTTCATGAAGTTTGAAATTGCGGTGTTTTAAAAGGAACTGTGAAGCAGTTCCAATTTTGGGTTAAAATCGACCAAAAGCAATGGACACTACATGAAGACCTATATGCACAGATCATCGGCGCGAATGTCCAACACACATGGCCACCCCATATTCCCACGCGAAAAGAATGTCGTACATATGTATACCCATCATACAGTGCGAAGAAAACAGTTTCGACTTCATTTAGATTGCCTTGAAAGGTGGACTGGCTTATTCTTTTAGTGCAGTTTTCTACTAAAATAAGACTTTGAAGTTTTTCATGTCGCCCATATCTCACTAGGTCACTAGGACACGGAGAAAACCCACAGTGTGTATCGTGTACAAGTCAAAGGACACATTTATAGGGCTCGCATCTGTGTTTTACTTGAGAAAATCAGTTCTACGATATTTATAGCAGAACATCAAAAGTTGTGACTCACGAACTGCAAATGTAAAGGCAATAACATAGCGACTGCGTCAGAACGGTTACGCTATGCATACATTATCCAACTCGTTTCCATCTGAGCGCCTTTTTTATTTCCTCCTTCCTTCCTTCCTTCCTTCCTTCCTTGCTTCCTTCCTTCCTTGCTTCCTTCCTTCCTTCCTTCTCCTTCTTTCCACAAGTTACCGGTTAACCTCCACAACTCTGCTACAGTACTCACATATGTATCTCGGTGCCACAACACAAAGTACCCAAAACACAGACACAGCTGTACGCCTACACCAGAAGGACACACACTGTCGCTTTCACAAGTGCAGGAGGCCTGTTCAAGCGTGAAGATGACGTCGGATTAGGAAGTTAGCAAGCAAACAGGAGGTGCTCTGCCCCTAGTGGGCACGTGGCCTAAACTGTTTCCCCTTCCGCCCCTTATAACAGCGCCAATGCCACATGTCTAGAGCTATCTATCTTCCTTAGGAGTCATCACTGCATACTCAGTTCGTATACTAAACTGCGGGAATTCGGTGTGACTTCTGGATAAAACTGTACCCTTGAAATTAAAACACAACTTCTTCTCAACAAACAAAATATGTATTTCCTAAGGTTTACAAAAGACTGCAGGTCAGGATACAGAACACGAAATTTAAGCCAACTGCTCAGTATGTGTGTAGGGGTCATTTGTGGGGCTCAGCACTCAACAGAAGCACAAGCGCTATAAAACAGGAAAACATCTGACGTAAGAAGCATGGAGTCAGTAATATTGAATATACATAAAGAGGCACGCCTTCATTCATACAGACCACTTGGTAATGTTAGAAAAATGAAACACGGGATCTTAGAAATAAACCCACTGAAAGACATCTCGAGTCAGCACCACCTTGACATTACTCTCGCTGCACAAAGTGTACGTTGTTCAGCCTTTGTGCCGAGAAAGCCGGCACAAGCTATGACGCTTCTGCCTTGCATTCGGCAGACATCCTTTTCGAATTCCGACCGGGATACCAACAATCCCGGCTTCTCAAATTCCCTCCAGGAAAAATCGGGGTCAATGCCTTAAATTACGCTCCAGCCCCTTCCTTACACAACCTCTACATTTCATTATTCACTATCATCCTACCAAACTACAGCACACGGTCTTTACTGAGAGTGCTGATTAATAAACTACACACTATAAATAAGCTCACAACAAAATCCCGTACCCAGCCTTACTTCCGGATCCGGTTTTGGTACTAACGGTGCTGATCCTGTCGTACTGGTTGTGTGGTACAGCGCGGTGGACACAGGTTACTACAGAGCACGTCACAATTCCGGATATCCCTAGACTCGCGACGTACAAATTACGCATCGCACGCAGTGTATTGCCAATTTACCATGCACAACTGTCATTAATTTTTATTCTTAAAAGCCCATAACTGCAACGCGGTGGAACTGATAACAGTACACACTGCTGCAAGTGCGTACCATCCAGATCCTAACTAACGTTACCTAGAAGTCTGCTACAATTCGCAGCTTCATAAAATGCAGTCAGAATGTGGGTAAAAATCACGAATGCTGAAACCACCTACTCGACATGCAGACTACTCACAAGCAAGCCCGTCTCACAGGATTCCTGGCAACCCCAGCTGTGGCAGTCTGTGTGCTTACTTTAAAAATTAGTGACTAAATCTACTTTTAGGCACAACTTTATATGTGTAAAAAGTAAAGCAGATTTCATCTTGGAACAGAAGATGACAGAACTATTAGAGCTACGAACTCAGTCGCAAGTATGTGGAACGCATCGGTCGTGGATCGACTTGAGGTACTGTGGAGTCCTGGCATTTGTCTGAAGAGACTGACAATAACCACGAAAACGATGTTACGGCAGTCCACATCAACCGTCAGTCGAGCCTGCGTCCTGCCGGCTACCAAGCAGTACTGAAGAATCGCTGCACTGATATTCGTCGCCCTTATATTATGACTCAATACGCGTCTACAAACGTCATCACAGTACAGCTCAAATAACATAAATTAAAAATTTTATTAAAATAATTTTACGTGTTTGAATCCAAATTTCATCACGGGTTCTACGAGTGCATAAAAATATCCGCTATCGAAGCTCTCATATATACATACATACATACATACATACATACATACATATATCCAAGCATTATGGTATAGTTACAAAAATTACACACACTCGGATACCTTAACCAAACGTTACAACATTTACAGTCCAACTTCCGTATCCTGAAAATTGCGGGGTGTGGAAGTGGGGAAAGACGAAGGAAAAGGGAAGCGCAGGGTACGAGGCTAGTACTTGTTTTATGGCACCCACCCTGCCCGCATTCCTTAAATACCTTTCAAGTATCAAGACACGGGAACTGGACTGCGTCAACATATCTCACAGCACAATTCTTCCACAAAGACCGGTGTCTGCCTTGCTAAATACTCATACAAACGTCTTTACACTTATCAGAAGCATACCGCCACAAATAATTCACTGCATTGTGTAACCGTAGCAATTTATCACTGTATTGCGAGATGGGTTTTTAAGTACAGCCGACAAACGCTTGCACAGAGGACTACACAGCGTTTTAAAGTTATTTCTAATTATAGCTGTCATTTTCAAAAGCTTATACCGGCCAGGTATAATCCCCCCCCCCCCTTTCTGACACCAGACACTTCATTAACGTATGCATAAGAGCCCAGCAGGGGGCCCTGTCGTCAGCCACATAAACGAAGTCCGTATCTTCGCACTACATGCCACAAACAGAACACATTTACGTGTTTTGTATGCACATCACAACAAGCGGTGATAATTTTCTACACAACATTAACTAATTGCCTTTTCTGACAGAGGAGAGTGTTTACTGCGCGGTAGGAACAGAATTTTTAAATACGTCACGTTAATTTTCGTGTTAGAAGGGTTAATACTACATTCCTATTTAGTCCTATGACTGACGAGTAGTCTCTTCCTACAGAATTCGCAACTTGAAGTTCGTGTAACTCATTTTCCCCAGACGTGCTACATTTCTCGTCCATTCCATCATCCATACTTTGCAAGAAAGGAATTGTACCTACAACACGCAATTTCCAAACTATGGTCGCAGGTACGCAAGCGCGCAGACACCGTCTGAGAAACACGGCACTCAGTCTCTCCTTCGCAGTAAATTTTGCTGCACTTTGGTGTGTTTTACAGCACAATATTCACTGCAGAAACGTCAAATACATAAGCTGTACGAATTCATACGAACGTGGAAAGCAACGACCTAGGCCAGTCCACGTTCCGACCGTCCAATTAACAAGTTGAAACTTTGTAGGCACATTCAGATAAATGAATTAGTGTTTCATATACTCTCCCTCTCCTTCAATTATAACAAACTAATTAAGCGGATACAACTTGCAACGTGAACAAATCAAATCATTCCCAAACTGATCCCACACAATCTAATGACGCAGGCACATGTAACCCTGCTCCTTTCAGTAACATTTCTGTAAATCCAATCTCTATGATGCTTACTCCTTCCTATGTTAATAGCCCGTTAGGCGACATCACTGACAATCAAAGGACCATAAACGGGTCAGACCCGTCGCATATAGCCTAAAGAAGTCGCGTCATATTAAGAACTTCCGTAAAATTCGAATTGGCCCGACGATGTAAATTTAACAGGCAAAAACACAAACACAACACAGAAAATGAAAGCTCAATTCGAAGGTACACGCAAACTGCTGCCCATGATCATAATATACAAAAAATATTTCAGAGATGTGGTAAAGTTGAGATATTTATAACATGGCAGTAACAACTAAAACCTACACTGAAGAAATGCTGCGCAACTTAAATTGTAGGAATGATTTCAAACGGTAGGCTACACTGTAGTCCTAAAGCAGCAGTTCGAATTGCCCTCCGCGCTGACAGTAATTCTTGCGACAGTGACATTACTCGGCAAACGTAAAGGCGAAGTCTCCTCCTTAATTGTGCACCTCGAATAAGCTGCATGCCGGGGAAGGACTTACAGCTGCAAGTAGTCTTAATTTTAGTATGCAATGGAGGAGAGCAGTCAGCTTAACGTCCAGGTCGCTTTGACTCCAAGCAAATAACACCACATACCCACTGGGTGGGACTAGAATCGGTCTCGACAATGCACCGTAGGAGAAATTCCCAGGCCTTATAGGAGCTGAACCAGAATCGCCAAGTCCGTAGCCCGGTCACTGTAGTGACTGAGATACCCTGGCTCCTCACGCCTTACAAATGTACCGTAAGACAATTCCGTTCAACAACGGACTGCGGTTACATTTATACCACCAGGCTGACATTCTAAGTATACAGCAAAATTTTGTTCGCATCTCTGCAGCAGCACAAGCCAAGCACTACTGTGGCCAACTGTTTTCCTCCACTCACGTTTTCTCTACGCTTCGACATCTCATCCCTTATCGTTGGAGGGTCTGAAAAGTTTGTCACTGCCTTATATCTTCCTTCTTGCTAGTGTGCTCGCTTAACTTCACGCGCTGACACCGACACGATACTGTTACAATGTTTGTATGTAGATTAAAGTTCCCAGCGCATATGGATGCCTAGCAAAGAAACACCGACTGACAGATTGCCTTGAGTGTGATGCTTTATGTGATCCATTTACTAGGCCAAACAGGAAGTATGGGGGAAAGAAGGAAGAATACTGTCACGCGATTTATTAGAGATAGTTAACTCTAGGCATTTGCAGCGACAGAAAGATATATACGGCCACAATTCGTTTCTCACGACGCGGCAATTAGACACAACTGCTTTAACTTCACAGTAAATACGAGCACGTCTTTCTTGTATCTTTATTTCCTTCAGGATCTAACATAAGGTAAAGGTAAAGCTGTCCCTGTGCATGCTACGAAGGCATAGAATAAAGTACGACATCTCTACTAATTCTTTGCCTCGGCATTAAATATGGGTAAGTGGTCAGCTGAACACCCCCCCCCCCTCCCGGCCACCTTACCACCGGTGACAGATCCTCCGGTAGCCACTGAGTAGGAGGCTAGGTACGTCCCAAGACAGCCCGGAAGTTTTACGTAAGATACACTTCGGCTGCCCCTGCCGGAAATCGACCTTCTCCCTGTATTTGCAGCCCGCAGTCTAGTTAGTACCTTGACCGACTAAGCTGTTCTAAAATAGTAGTACGATTCAATTACCTTTATCAGTTATTACTGTGACAGACATCACGTCTGTAGAAATGCGCTGAACGCGCGCGCCAGACCCGGGGAGTCAAACACGCAGCTCGACTGACTGACAGGTATTCTATAGCAAGTCCGACAGCACACACAGTCTGAACCAGAGGGCCTAACCACGTGCTAGACGCTATCGTTAGGTGACTGCCTACCGACTGGCGTCACTGAATTAAAACCGTATCGCTGCTTCAAAATTCCGTTCTTTAGTTTTAAGTTTCACCGCTGTTACGAACAAAACAATCATGCTGCTTAAACACATATGATCACGAATCTCACTAACGAAAAAACCTTGACGCCCATGTACTGAAAAATTTCCAGAATTTCTCAGTACCATAAAACATGGCAAAATTCCATATTCTTCCCAGTTCATACTTCAAGGGAGAAAGGAAAGCCGATGATGGGGGAAAGGAAGTAGAAAGGACACAACCATTTCACCAGTCAGCGCCGTGTAATCTACGTACGTTTCCAATGCATTCTAGACTGCAAACACATTTTCGCTTTCCAAAAGTGTGGGTACGGCCTTTTCTGTTTCATTCATGCAACACACAGACCGCCATCAAAATGAAGTCATTAATTAATTCGTTGTTCGAATTTTTCATTATTCTGGGCAACGATACGTGTCACATATAAACGTTTACAACACGAAGCCTACCACGAGTATGGTATACCCTATACCATATTCAGTTCACATCCTCGTCGTTTAGCTGCAGTTGCAGCCTAAATACAATATGAAATGTTGACATTACAGACACATCATTACTCTCGGCATAAGCTTATAATACCAGCACGTCTCTGTCATCAATTGTGACCCAATCCATCAATATTCATGGCACTTTGCATCAACATCATGATATTCCATGACACCCCACGTCCGCATTTTTAGTTAACTACTATCAATAAAAACAACATGAGATTGGGGGAGATGTAAATGCATACAAATGTTCGGGCGGACAACCTGAAGGGTGCACGACGCTTGGGAGATCCAACGGGTGAATAGTCCATATCATTAAATGCATCATAACGAAAGGATGTGAACTGCACGGAACTGAGGACGACAGTCTTCTGTGATGAAACAGAGTAACTTGATGGGTTATCTTTCGCCGCAACTTCCTGCTCCCATCTTCAGAGTAGAAGGCTAAGTTGTCAGAGGAAAAACTGTCCACAGGGTCTGCCACCCTGAAGATTCAGGCAGCAGGGTTCTCCGAAAGGTTGGAAACTGTCAAGCAAACTACACGGCGTCACGGCCTCAGAACCTGAACGCTTGTTGGAGACAGTCAGGTCAGTGGCTGCGGCATGCGAACATGGCAACGGAACTCTGGTTCCACAATATACAAAGTTACTGACAGCCACGTAACAAATGTGTCACGGATAGTTCGTACATCAGCCTAACGCCTGTGGCTCGGATAATGGTGCCTGAGACCACTGACCATTTTCCGTGCTACTTCTGAGACATGGGATTTGTGGCCGACAAAGTAGCACAGGGACACATCTTCTCCCCAACTCTCCTCCATTCTTGTATTTCATTCACCAATCTTAGCAACTGACAGCGTCCCTACACAAACCGCTAAACATCATCTGCCGTTCCTCGGCAGTGCACACAATACCTATGAGCAGAGCACAGGGATCTCCACAGTTCCTCGGCAGTGCACACAGTACCTATGAGCAGAGCACAGGGATCTCCACAGTTCCTCCCATTGCACTGAACATGCTCATGTTCTCATACAACCAGACGCGAAATAACCTCTGCAGTTCATGCAGTGTCGCTACATAACCCACGATCCGTCCATCTGAAACCTGTGATCAGAACTGAGCGTACGGAGTCGTTGCTAAACAAAGCACGAGTCTGTTTCGAGCTGTGCCAAGTGACACCTTCTGTAATAAATGGCAGAGATCACATTGCAGCTGGAGTGTCACCACTGAGTCACCATGATGGATGGTGCTGGCGCCACACAGAACTGCTGAAGAAAAGTGAAAACGTGCGACGTGCTGTCTGTAGTGCTAGTATGTTATGCGGAGAGAGACAGAGTGACATTGGGTCACTACTAAACCGTGTATATCAAGTTCCATATACAACCATTCAATTTCACGCAGGACAGTATAATGTCTTTGCCATCAATCCAAAGCTTTACTTACTCTATCTAGCAAATACTGTTTGGGTAATAAAGCCGAACTTTATACGTCTACATCACGTATGTGGAAATCAAGTAATACATACATGTGGGTTTGAAAACCTTATGGGAAGAGGCCACTTTGGAGACGTATGCACAGAGGGAAACAACGGAATGGTGTGAAGACGAAGAACGAGAGAGGTAGTGTACGTATAAACGTAACATGGGGTCGCGTTCGAGTAACCATTGTTGCTAAGGAAAAGCAATGAGTATTACATATTCTCAATGTGCGTGTCTGTGACCTTAGTTATCCAGCACTCAAAGCGTACGCGCCGCATTATATTGTCATTGGTGGCCTGTCTGGCTGTACCGTATTCTTCCATAGTACCTCATAAACTGCACGATAGTCGGGAAAAATTTACTGACCCCAGAATGTCTGTTCTGATTTTCTCTGCAACTTGTCTGGAATATTTCTCATTCTAGGAAGAATTCAGCGACATATTGTCACAAAAGTATATAGTGTTTATGTAAAGTATCCATTATTGTTACATTTTAATGAAACTTGGATTTTCTCGACAGATTTTCGAGCAATCCTCAATATCAAATTTCATGAAACTCCGTCTAGTGAAAGCCGAGTTATTGCATGCGGACAGACGGACGGACGGACGGATGGACGGACAGATACGACGAAGCTAACAGTCGCCTTTCGCAGTTCTGCGAACGCGCTTAAAACCCGATGCTGTGCAGATCCAGTGACGGAGTTTTGATAAAGCGGAAATGCACTGTCGGGTTTCATAGACGCAGAAACTTATTGAACCGCTGAATCCTTATCAGCTGGCCGTACAATATGGAGCAGGTTAACTATGCCAGATGGGAAAGTAGCACTAGTCAGTTGCTCAGAGTCCAACTGCTTAACCCTGTGGAAGGCCACACCCTTTTATTTAAGAACTTCTAAATTCGCACAAAATTTACTGAATTATGTCTAATATCTCACATTTTATAACAGCGAAGTGTCTTCAGTCAGTGACGTCACAAACCCCTGAGCTGTCAAAGGATGTCAATGGTTTAAAACTGTGCCTCCCGAACAGGTCTTCAAAAAGCACAGCGGTCCTGTGGAATTGCGGATATCCTCTCAACAGATACATTCTAAATATGAGAATTCTTAAATATTATGCCGCCAAGGGAAACAGGAATTACTTTAGTTGTGCGACAACCTGGACTGGCACTGCCTCCAGCACACTTCCTGTACAACATCGATTCACGTAACACAACCCAAAGAAATTAGTGCCGAAATTACGGTTCGCAAACAAAATAACAAACAATCAACTCAATTTCAAACTAATGAATTCAGTTCTATTACGCTACGCTTCAGCGTGTACCATGAAGCTTTCCTTTGATGTCAGATTAAATTCAGCGGGCCCCACCGAAATTAATGTTTAACATACGCGCACGCATTTCATTGGTCTGGGGATCCGTCACTTTTTGTGGCAAAAACCGAAATGACTGTGCAGCAAAAACACAATAAACGCTCAGGAAATACTGGATTGGTAGAGGGTCATTAATGCCAAGAGAGGCATCACAAGTCACTCTATAAACAGCCTGACAGAGGTACTGATATTTCAATGCTTCTGCGATGTTCCGTGGTGTTGACCAATATATGCATAACGACGTTTCGAAAGATCGTGTTGCCCCTTTAAAATATCGACTTAGCATCATAGAAAACTACTCACAGACAGCGTTACTAAGGTTTTATCACCTTCCCGTAGTTGTTAATGCCCTGTCCACCTCAGAATACTTGGTCTAATCACCATTAATAATATCTCACGCTAGTAAAAATTGTGAAGGCGCCATCACGTTAAAAATTCAGGAAACCGATAATAAGGTTACAGTTTCTCACGATACACGTATGACACGGCCTGTATGTTTTTCAGCACCACATCACCATGACGTGACGAGCCTTTCGCAGTCGGCGACCTACACCATCCATCACACACCGCCTGCAGACTATGATGTCACAGTCTGCTTGAACTGCACTACCGCTCCCAGCGGCTGTCTGCGGTTACCACGCACGTGAAGTCCGTGGCTCCATTCCCGACCCATGTGGCACATTATTAACACAGCGAGACGTAGCAGTTTTGATGTCAGACTATGCTTACTGGTTTGTACAGTTTGAAACAGCCGGCTGATTCGCTGCTAAGTTTCAGGTCAGGTACAATTCCACAGCCCACAATCACTGATCAGGAAGTTCAACACAGAACTAACCTATATCCAAATGCCTTAATATGGCGCGTCTAACAGGACTGATTACTACTGACATAATCCTATGGTCATTTCCACTGAAAATGACTAAGTCTGTACTAAGATTTCCCAACACAAATTTATGTCCTTTAAATGATCCCCAAATTTCAGGATCCTACAATAGTAAGCTATCAGTCGGAGCAATATGGTTCTCACCTCACTTAGTTTGTGCGGCTGCAAGGGTGGCACCACATGTGACAGACAACGCTCCCTCTAATTCTTTCCACAGCTAGGCGGACCTGCTGTTGCTCTGAGCGGAAAATTTTTACACGACCTGACGACTGTGCGGCAATATACAAGTTTTTAGTAATATGCACAATAAGAATATTTACAATGAAAATTGAAAAATTCCAGCTGCGCGGCAACAATTCAGTGTGTGCGGGAGCATTTCAGTAACTGCGCGGCCGCGCAGCTTAGAGGGAACACTGGTGATAGGATATGTATGTGCACACAGGTGGTGTGACCTCTACTGCATGACGTTCGTACTATGTTTTGTGAAGGTAACTGGCTCAGAAGTTATTAAAGGGATAGGAACATGAGCATGTGGACGCCACAGACTGAGCCTTCGTGACCATGAGCGAAGTATACGCCACAGAGAAGCAGCAGGTCCAAATGACAATGGCGGCGGCGATGATGATGATGATGATGATACGTGTAATTTGTCCAGCAATTTTCAAATTGTGAAAGCCTTAACCCCTTTAAATGCCAAAAACAAGATATACCGATTACGAACATTCTCCATTTATACCTGAAGTACGTATGTTACTCGTACTAATGCCCGCTACACACAAATCAGCTGACGTCAATTATTATTTGTTGTTATTAATTTAAATGGTAAGATATCATGCAAATGCTATTAAAAGAGGAATAAAGGCTTATTTTATGATCATGTTTCAATGTTCTTTATTCTCCTCAAAGTGTGTTCTGCTCCTAAGTACAGTACGTTTGTGCCTCAATTTTGAGTTTTGAGTTTGGCCTTTTTACTAATGCCCTTACAAGATGTTCCCTTTTTTTTTTAAATGAACTTCACTTTTGTATTTACGTAACTCACAAGCTACGTTGGGAACCCGTCAAAACATCAGCACAATACTTATGTTTTCGCGAGATCAAGAGGTAAGGAATGAATAACGCAAGGAAACGTTCGCAGTATCCTAACATCACTGGGAACAAACACTTGTTGTCTACATCGAAAACAGTTCAACACTGGGAGGTAGGTTGAAGCGGAACCTAAAATTGGCAAGCGAGCTATCAAGGCGTGAAGATGGTTGTCTGTCTGTCTGTCTGTCTGTCTGTCTGTATGTCTGTCTCTCGGAAGAATCAAGCCACTGCAGCTGTCGCACCTACCGTGTCAACTAAGTGTCGAAACATAACTTGCGTGGGATCGCTTATAAAACAGAGTCCGACTGGGCACGATGTTACGAGAATACTTGGTCCTAGGGCTGACCGAGTAACAGGAACATGGAAAAACTTACACACCGACAAGATCCACAAATATTTAGCCTTAACCAAATATAATTAGTCTTAAATTCAAGGAGGAGGAGGTAGGCGAGACACATAGCACGTATGAAAATCATACAAATTTCTAGTTCGAAAGCCTGAAAGGAATAGACCACATGACAGACCTAGGTATAGATGGAATAATAATACTACAAACGATCATAAAGAAATAGGATGTGAGGGTAGGGGCCTGGATTCATCATGCTGACGAGAACGTCTGCAGAGGGTTCGTGTGAACACAACAACGGCGGTTAATTTACGGAGCTGCTAAACGTATGTCGGTTTAAACAAAAAGAATGTGCTCTAGTTGAAAGGTACAGAAGTGCCCATGCGCTTGATGAGACGTACGGTCGCAGGAACTTTTGTGTAAACAAAACCGGCGACCAAGCGTCACCCGTAGCCAAAACTACGCATGAAATATTTTGTTGTGCATACAAGCGCAACTCGGGTTTTAGCTGAATCTGCGAGCGTGCGGCTGGCCGAGCAGTAGTGACACTTGAATGTTGAACGTCACATACATTTTGTCACGAGTGGCCAGTCAGCTGTGATCTGTTCGCAAAGAAATGTATAGGAAAGCAAGACGGACGTAAACACACAAAAGAACGAAGCAAATAAGGGAAAGTAACGATTCGTGAAAAGCGGTAAGGGAACAGAACACGGTGACGTTATAAATTCTGAAAAATAAGAATGAGGTGGACCGTAAGTAGAATGCAGGTGAAGTTTTCGAGAACACCAATCCCATTTGGTAAGAAGAGCACACTTCTTTTTGAATGGGATGCTTGCAAAATCTATCAGACCGGAGTCTCAATCGCATTTGTCATCTCTTTTGTAATCTCTAATCCCTTACACAGAAGTTATACAACTCTTTCCAGTCGGCGACCCACTCAAGTCTGCATGTGTAACATGTGTAGTTCGATCTTCCCAGATCCCTCACACCTCATACGCACTTCAACAAGAGCTCTTAAAGACGATGCAACTACAGCAGAATGAAACTACAATCACATGTCAAATCACGCATCTTTAGTGTGACAGAAACAAGAAGGAACGTGATCACTGCAAATACTCCCACCTAAATGCCATTACATATTACTTACATTTAACTTGCAGTAACGCAGCGTATCGTCACACACAAACACGTATCATAACGCTACAGCAGTTAGCACACTTCCTTGCTACTTTCAAAGGTCAGGGTTCGGCACCAGGACAGAAGGTGTTTCATATTCTCCGCACTCTCTCCATACAAAGGAAGGTATGCCTTAATAAAGGCCACGGCCATGTTCTATCCTGCCCTCTCCAGTCATCCTACGTTTTATCTTTATAAATCAAACAACCGACTTATCATCTTCAAATGAGCAACGAAACAAGAAGAAATCGCGTATTAACAAATCCTTTAAACAATGTCGCCATCACCATCCAGTAACAAGGCGTGCAAAACAGCGAGACGTTAGAGGAAACGGAATACGACGGCTGTACGAATCCCCACCAGAATGCTGAGGAATTTTTTATGAGTATCGCACCCTGGCGAGAGAGAGGATGAGCGGGTTGCAGACTTGGCGCCGCCCGACACAACGAATTAGTCTGTTGGACTCGGTTTATTCTAAGCTATTTGCACAAACTTCCCCGTTGATGTATTCTCTTCTATCACAGTGAGCTTGGCAACTGAAATGTGTCCGGATCTTTAAGGCAATTTGGCTTCAAATGACTTTCTTTCGAAAAACAGACAACCTCTCGATGCAGTTCTCTTAATGTTCCATTTTGCTTAATTATTTTTATAGCGTTATCCATCTGAAGACTGCTTGCCGTATACTGGCAGTGGGTCTCTATGAGAAAGACACGGTTATGCGTACAGCGGCGGAAGGGGAGGGGGGGGGCGCCATTTCCAGACGTAGGGCTTCCTCACAATCCCCAGTCTCAATAGGATTTATCCTGTGACATGAAAATAGGGTTAAGCTCCATCGCGTACAGAACGACAGAAAGCTGGAAGCATAATGAATCAACGGGAGTGAATACGCAACACAAAACCCTCACCCTCTTTTTTCAAACATCACCTTCACGTGAAGCCCTTGTTATCACGAACGGGGCACTCACATCGAGTCACGGGGGAAAGAGACATAGCTTTGATGAGCATGAAATGAGTACACTAGGTTTAGACAGTCAGTGGAATTCGTTCTTAATACGGTTTCTTTTGTACTCTGCTGCTTTTAATGAGTAGAAAAAGTCGCACTCGACATGTTTATATGGGTTGTCGCCATGTGGGCAGAAAATCACATGGACAGGTACGGCGTAATAAAACGATGGATATAAAAGTTATCAAGAAAACGACAGAAACACAAAATCAACGGAAGGAATAAGAAACAAAAAAAGAACAAAAATGAAAACTAACGAAAGAAGGAAACCGAATGCATGAACACAATAAAAATAGACCGTCGGAAGATAAAAGAGAAATTCAGAAAGCAAGGAAGCAAAGGATAAAGAAAAGAGACAAAAAAGAACAAATACAGGTGTAGTTAAATATAATTTGGTAGCAGAAGCAGAAATTGGTAAAAGTCAAAGTTATTGCTGTCGCATGTTGCACGTAACGTGACGTCATCACAAATGTGACAGACGCGAAACAATTTCCATGGTAACAAGTTAGGCACAGCTGCTTACTATAAGGAAACGTCACTTTCTTTCTCCTTCATAACTCAACAGAGACCCAACAAATATCAGATTGTTCATTTTCACTACACATAAAATCCCTACAAACTTCAAAATGAATAAATTTCACGTGTAACACTCAAGAGAGGCCAAGGGTGCCACGTAATGTGGCGACTGACTTGCGTTCGGCAGCAACCACACATCTTCACCCTGCTTTGCGCAATTTTATTAACCGTTTGAAAACCGGGTTTTACTGACCGACATGGTGATGATCGGCGTGTATAGGTACATGTGTCCCGCACGGGTACGATCCTACTCTCTGAATGCGGCACACCAGCCTTCTTGTATTCGCCACTTGGTTGCAAGACTTCCGGAGATGGCACATGCTCTAACACAGACACAACGAATAGCTACAAACTTCTGCAGTATTCTGGACATTGCCCTCCTCCTCCTCCTCCTCCTCCTCCCCCTTCTTCTTCTTTAGGGGCCGTCAGGACATGCTCCGGATGCACCTCAGCCTTAGGCTTATTGTGCAGCCCTAAACAAACACTCCACTCAGCACAGGTTCAATAACCCTGTGTCCCTTATAAAGAGGCAAAGGTCCCTCACTGAAGCTATGCTTATATCGTTTGGTTCAGCAAACAGCTTCCCAAAGAAATTATAGCGCTGGCGAGCCAACACCTCACAGCAGCAAATAATATGCTACACTGTTTCAGTCTCCATGCTGCAAAATCTGCAGGTTGGATCCCCATCAAACAGGCCCACAATATGCAGGTGCCTCCTCACAGGAGCGTGTCCCGTGAGGATTGCAACTGCCATTTTTAGTTGATGCCTACTTAATTTAAGCAGGTCTTCAGCTCTTCTCTTACATAGCCTACTAATAAAAACGTTTGCCATGTCTATGACCTGGTAAATCTTTCCAGGCAATATAATGTTGATGCTCAGTCCAGTTCTTAATTGCTTCTCTTGCTGAACACCTGGGTATTCCAACAGCTGGCTCTGGACCAAGTCCGGCATAGCTGACGCATGTCTGGCAAACGGACATTGCCCATCGTCCATAAGCAATTTGTCCAGTAACAGAAACTAGTTCTCTGAAACTGGCTGACTACGAGAGGGTCATTCGCAACCTTTTTCCACCCGATGATGAAGCCAAACCCAATTTTCAGAATACTGTTGTACAAAAACCAAAATAGGATACACAATTCTGAAAATACCAGTCCACTGCAATGGAAATACATGACGGTCACAATCCTTGAAGGCTGAAACACGTATGCCCGTATCGTGAGGTTACGATAAGGGTCCCGGTTGCACGCTAGTGCCCAACGTACCGAATTTGTTCAGCCACGAAAACCCTAGGGTAGAACTTTGACGTAGACGATGTGCTTTTCTCCGCCCACCAAAGAAACATCCTGTAATCTCGTGTAGCCTACATGAACTACAAAACTGACACAACGTTGTTAAATAACTAAATGCGTTCAAGCAGCAGTGAATATCATACGTGTTTACAATGACGTACTTGGGCCCAGTCCGAAGAGTTCATCCTTCTTGATCTCACCACTTTAGTAATTGTTGGTGAATACATTTACAAGCTTCTGTTACGCTAACTGCCACACACTTGACTCATTTCTCTGCCGTGATATCCTCAACTCCGTGTTCTCAGATACCTCAAATCTGTATTCCCACTTACTCTGACAGATAAATTTTCATGTGCATACAAAACAAGTAAGTTGTCACTTTCATGTGTTTTAACATGTAAATTGTTGCACAGGAGACGGCAGATAAAACATACTGAACTGAAAAGCGTTCCACCTGCCGTACATAAAGTATACATTTGTTCAAAACAGGCTGCACAGCACGTGAGTGCACTGGACTGATGACTGACACCACTTGCGTGCGGCTTTTACAAAATCCAGTATAAGAACTGATTCTCAATATAAGCAGTGCAGCCTCACAGTATGTTAAGGCAAAGCTGTCTACACTTGCTGTGACATTCGGGGGAGTCGGGGGTGGGGCGGGGGCGGGGGCGGGGGCGGGGGGGCCATGGCTCTCAAGCCCGTCACTTACACTTTTCATCCGATCACTGCAAGTGGATTGGACGGAATGAATTGGAAATGACAACAAGGCCGGGACATGATTGCTACCTAACGCTTTTCCATTTCGCAACCTGCTTCTCTTCATCCCCCAACCCAAATGGCTTCACCCGACACCATTACAGAGAAGAAAGGCAGATCAATCCCCACTACAGTCTCTTGAGAGCCAGACAGGACTGGCTGCAATTGTTGATACAAGGATGTGTGTTCAGTTTCAACACGTCGCCGCAATTGCTGATACCAGGATGTGTGTTCAGTTTCAACACGTCGCTGCAATTGCTGATACATGGATGTGTGTTCAGTTTCAAAATGTCGCCGCAATTGCTGATACATGGATGTGTGTTCAGTTTCAAAATGTGGCCGCAACTGCTGATACATGGATGTGTGTTCAGTTTCAAAATGTCGCCGCAATTGCTAATACAAGGATGTGTGTTCAGTTTCAAAATGTCGCCGCAATTGCTGATACATGGACGTGTGTTCAGTTTCAAAATGTCGCGGCAATTGCTGATACATGGATGTGTGTTCAGTTTCAAATGTCGCCGCAATTGCTGATACATGGATGTGTGTTCAGTTTCAAAATGTCGCCGCAATTGCTGATACATGGACGTGTGTTCAGTTTCAACACGTCGCCCCAATTGCTGATATATGGATGCGTGTTCAGTTTCAAAATATCGCCGCAATTGCTGATACATGGACGTGTGTTCAGTTTCAACACGTCGCCCCAATTGCTGATATATGGATGCGTGTTCAGTTTCAAAATATCGCCGCAATTGCTGATATATGGATGTGTGTTTAGTTTCAAAACGTCGCCGCAATTGCTGATACATGGATGTGCGTTCCGTTTCAAAACGTCGCCGCTACACAAGTCGCACAGCCTATTCAAACATATCAAAAGATAGGAGCTGTTACGTCACTCGTGACGCGTCTGAAACAAATTCCGTCATCCTGAACGCGGAGACAGCACGTTTCTCCGAAACGTCGAGGACAAACCCAGCATACTACAAGGTGTAACAACGCAGAAGGCCACCACCTAACACTTACAGAACTCTATGAGGCAAGCACTGATTGTTCAGTTGTAGAACACAGAAGGCCCGATGAACTGGCATCCGTGTTTACCCCGTCCCAGCCCACTAAATGTCTTTGGATGGAGGACGGTGTATGAGAAGGGCAACATGTATTTCTCAGATAACCATATTATATCAATCTACTGCCAAAGCACAGAATGCAGACAGATTTGACTGTACGCCCCAATCAGGCATCCACAGCATGGCAGACGGCACGGAACTTGATTCCCTACAGGGATATTTGAACTGTTCTCGGTCACTACTGTGTCAACACTGGCAGTCCGACCAACCCGGACTGCGATTTGTTATGAAACGGGCGATGGTAAAGTGGCAGGAGCGTAAGACCGGTCATTCACTTCTTTTTCTTCGAGCTCCGAGGAAGCAGAGCTCCTTTACCTCAACTTCCGAACACAACTACAAGATGGGAAACGTGCAGAAACAAATCGAGCTGAGCCTGTGAGCAACTTTCTGATATTGTGTTATTCGTCGTCGAGACACTAGGTTACGACGAGCTTCTGCAAGCCATCAACTGTATTACTGGGCGAGGAGAAACAAAAACAGGGAGGATATGGATCTGGCCAGTTGCCTAACACTCGCTCCTAGGAGAAAAACGCTTGGCCCACTATTGGGCATTTGGGAATACTACAACTAAGACAATGCTATCTATTTTTCCTACAGCCAGCGACCGGCCTCTTTGAGGCATCTGGTGTCAACCATGACTGTCACCACATCTGCCATTCACAGAGGTAAAAAGGGAGTTACTGTTTTTAAGATCTACACAGCTCTCTACGTAATGCGCTTTTCATCCCGCTTTTATCTTGTTAATGAAACAGCGCGAAGCTTCTTCTCTTTGTAAGGTCACTACATAAAAACGACGAGAAAACCCCTTGAGTGTTATCAAAGCGCAATTAACAAAAGAAAAGAAAATTTATATACCTTAGTAAAGTGTAAAGGTATGAACTCCACTATTGCATAGACGTAATATTCGGCCTTCTTTACTTGACAATGCTTACCACTTACTGCAGACATCAATCCTTCGTTATGTCGCAAGTCACACAAATTATTCATCACAAAATAATGACTCAGTATGTATTTTTCGAAGTAGTCATTAAAACTTACCAGCATCGCAAAAGATTTTAAGTAAAAGTTGCAAACCTGCAAACTACGTAATCAAATTCAGAATACGATAAACGTAAAGTCGGTTTGTAGTTCACAATCTGAAAGACAAAAAGCGGTGCTAGTGTGGAAATCAAACGTCGAAGCCACGCTAATCCGTTTTTCTGATATCAAAGGAATTATTCATTACGAATTTGTTTCCCCAGAACTGTTGACCACACATTGTGCCTTCGAGCGTTGTTTTACGTTTACGGCAGCGTATCGGTAGGACAGGGGAACGAAAACAAACAGCTTGCCTAACCTTGACCGGAGAAGTGGCATTGTGACAATGCTCTCAACACACTTCTGGCAAAGTGACTACTGGCCACGCATAAATGCCTGCACCAGCACAGTGACCTTACTTTTACCTGCACGAATGTCACGTTCCTGCAAGTAAAGCATCCCTAACAGTTTCTACTTTTTAGAGTATTTTCCTTTCCAAAGAAAAAATACGTGATTATTAGACCATCATGCCGTGCGTGTGTATGCGTGTGAACCTACTGTATCAACTTCTAAACCAGCTGACCGAAATTCAAAATTTTCGCTTTCCTTGCGAAAAACAGTGACATGGAGCTGGGCCCAGATGCGAAGAGGAAGCGTCCAGAATACATGTCTAGCATCACGTGTGACTATCGATAGTCCAAGGCTCAAAACGGGTACCTCACCCGTACAAATCATCAATCAGGATTCGAACAAGGTCCCTTCTAAATACAAGCCAAGAACCAGCCACCACGGCATGCAACTGAGTCACGAATCTAACCTGAAACCTCCCGAATACAAATAAATCAGTAGCCAACAGATCGTATGAATACCAAGCCCCATGCAACAGCTACACCAGCCTTGCCAGTACGCTAAACAGAACACACAATGTCCTTTTCATTCCGCAAAATCAATAATTTTTAACTCACATTCGAGATATTTTAACACCTAATTAATCTTAAATAAAAGGCAGAAAATCTGAGTGCTCGCCACTGAGTGCCATTCGTCTCAGGCAGAGGGCAGTAAATGCTAATTTATTCTGAAACCACAAGACTGAGAGGAACAATCGGATTAGATCGCTGTCGGTTGATCGTGAAACTCATCACAAAGCAGAAGTAAATTGGACTGTAGTGTTCGTTAGTGCGCCTGGCCTATATGTGAACCGCACGAACCACAGCACCGGCAACGTCTTAAAGAGAGACGCCAGCCGATACTGACGGGAGTGAGAACTTGCAACACGGCAAACGAGAAGGGGCGAGGTCTTCGTTTTGAAGTAAATTACTTCCCAATCCCAAGTAATGCTGCTACAGTTACAGCAAAATAAAAGAGAAGAAAAAGGCACGTGGCCAGTATGAAGCCCCTTCAAGTTATTCACAACACTGAGTTTCGCAGTACTTCAAAAAGAAACAGAGGATATCAAACGTCACGACACTCGTACAAGTATAGCGACCTTACGAAATGACAGTGAAAAATCAAAATTGCTTTCACCAAGTTCGGAGCACACTACATTCCGGAAATGCTTGCTACCATTCCGTTCATTATCCATCGTCCTTCCTTCTCTTATTTAAACGCCTAAAGATTAAAATATACAAGACTCTAGCATTAAGTGATGCCTTCGCATAATGATGCTTGCTTAAAAACTGCAACTGCTCTATGAAGTTTAGAACCTAGCAAAACTTCCGAAATTTTGAAAGCAATGCACTTTATGTTTGGACTCGTTCATATCAACCGTTGTAATGCTGAGAAGTCATTACAGTTTCAAATCCGCAACTAAATTGACTAAATGGAGCAAAGTTCGTACGATGAATCATTCAGCCGGTCAAAACTGGCCACTTTTTATGAGACACAAAGGTTCATTACTGTGTTAACAACAGACAATTATTGAACCCTATACTGAGCAAGATGGTTTCAATTCTACCTTGAAGATGGAGGCAGTACACGTCTGTGAAAAGTTGGTACTCAACCGCTTCATTGCAACATGTCATAACCCATAAAACCGCGATGCATACGAACCCACTGTATACGATGACACCAAGTGTCTAAAACTCTGCTTTAAACTTACCTTCACAACCAAGCCCCCAACACTGCCGTGGTCTGCGCAATGCACGTTGCCTAAGTACAACTGTGCGTGCCTTCGTAGCGTATTATACGGCCCAATCATCTCATTACCACTGTTTCCATCATCCTAATCTGTTGAGTACTAATCATGAACCTCCTCGTTAGGTAATTTTCTCTGATCTCCTAATACTTCATGTTGGGTGGGAGACCAATACAGACGCCAACAAAAAGCACGCAATTCATATGTGAAATAACCCACCCCGTCTAACTGAAGGTTAGATGTGCTGCTGCCTACATCAGAAGGTGTAGCAATCAAACGTACGGACGGGAAAAGTTCGTGTCGTTCCGTCTGACCAAGTCGTTTAAGTTGCCGCTGATCACGAGTGAGAATTGCCAGAACACGTACGGCATTCTCACCCGGTCAGTAATTACATGAACCAGCAAAACGTTCCGCCCTAATTATATGGTTACAAAATACGAGTTAATGAAGAATTCAGAACTAAAAATACACTTCCAAATTCCCTTCCATTGAAGAATTCCCTTTATTTCCTCACACATTCCAGTCAGCGAAGATTTCTTACAACAAAACACACACACCATTCGACAGTTTCAGCAACTCCACTTCGATTCCTACAGACCTGCAGACTCATGGCTCTGGGTCTGTTTTAAACAGATAACTAACATGTCTTTACACCTATGAATTCCTACAGAAATCTGAAGACCGAATGCACTGTAGGTGTATGAAGCATACGTCGACCCAAATACAAATCCACGCAGCTTAGAACATGCAACTATACAGAAACGACGCCACGTAACAGCATCCAAGTGAAAATAGCTCATGTCGGTCGGAAGTGGTTGTGAAAAGAAAAGGCCCAGCCCTGCGATTCGTCCAGCCAATAGCCAGTAGCTTTAATGAGTGAGGTAACCCTCTGCAATAACAATACGTCGTGTTCCAACTCATCGCTTCATTCTGCGTAAATACGTTTCAGACTAGCCAAATTCAGGAGTATGCTGCTATATCGGAAGCCGTAAAGAAAGCCACGACTGCTCCGTTAAAGGTGTACGTTTGTCTTCGGGATGTTCAGGTTCGAATGCGCGCCATGTAACGGTTATCCTGTCGGCGACGGTCGTGTTCTTCCTCTGAATGCGCCACGGTTTAGCACCTTCCAGATCCGTAAACACCAAGCGTGACAGGGGTCATAGCCCACTTAATTCTGCACAGGTCTAATCACTGCTGCTCGAACAGTGTCGTTAATTAACCCGTAATAAATCAATTTACCAAATTCTACAACATTTTTCTTCTACAGCCGACAGTGGCACCGTTAAGTAACATACAAACGACCCAGCCTAAATAATCTGCGACCGGAACGACCATTTCTTCACAAATGTTGCTAGATTTAAGACGTTAAAAAAGAACATTAATAAATGGTCATTAACAGCGCGAGGAAGCGGACAGAAACACTTGCCTGACGACACAGCCGGGTGACAGGCTCTTGCACAACAGTAACGAGCCTTCCATTTGCGGAGAAGATGAGTGAGTACCGTGTTCCGAATAATGACTGCGCATCAAAGAAGAATCTTTTGGCGAATTTTGATCGAAAAGCCTGGAGAGACGAGAACACTTTACTGACTTGCAAATGTCTATTTGGGACAACATAATAATGAATGTTAAAGAAAACGGCTGTGACAGTGTCAGCTGTATTCTTTTGGCTCTGGATAGGTGCCAGTAGCGGGTACTTGTAAAGATTTTACGTAACCGCCGGCAGGAAATTTCTTGACCAGTATAGTAGTCAACCGTAATCTCCAGAAGGACTGCATTCTGTGGCGTCAGTCAGTTCATTACGTGAAATACTACAAACGGCTAAGGTGATTCATAAGATGAATTTTGTTCAGTCTCAACCATCCAACTGCTTGTCTGCAACTGGTATGATTTCCAAACCACACATCTGAATGCTAATGCTAAGAGCTGCATCTCGTAGATACAGAAAGTTTATTTTCTACGTCCCTTTTACTGGAAAGAGACCACTTCACAGGGACTGGCTTTACAGGTGCTTCCATTACGGTCCACCAGAGGAGCAACCAACTTCAGAGCTTGGTGCTAATTTGCTTGGCTGGCTGCCGAGTACGAAGCGAAAAGATATAGAAATCCGGAAGCGAAAAGCACTAAGTGAAGTGAAGAGTAAGGAGAAGTTATATTAGCGAAGAAGTCATGCTACAAACTTGAGCGTACCCAGGGCAGGGCAGGGCAGGGCAGGAGTCTTACATTTAAATTGTTACATACACTGAGTAAGGCTCACATCACTGCATATTCATTACAGCATAAAACCACGCACCTGAACAGCTACTTGCTCTAGGACACAGGTATGCTGTTTAATCCCTTTTTAATCCTACTAACGAACAGTGAAATGCACGTTACCACGTAGCACAGGTTTTGAATTAGAACAAAGAGCTGACATATATACGTTGGCGAGACAGGGCCGTATGTATTTCAAGTACCGCAAATGCAGGCCTATATAGCCAACCTTTAGCGCTGAAATGCAAAGCGAATCTACAAGTACAGTGTCCAAAAATTTCGACGTTTCCCAACAATGATATATACGACAGCACGCGAAAATACTTGCCATTTAATCTGCACTACATAGCCAACAAACATTTTGATGAAAAACTGCCCCACGTCTGTGCTTTTAGGGACACTTTATGTATGCAAAATCATGAAAGACGTGCAACTCTGGTACCAAAAATGGAGGATAATAAAGGTTGGAACTTCCAGGTTTAAAAGCCAACGAATGTACTATATAATGTCTTATACCTGATCTGAATTACTTTCACGCTAAAAATATGGCACTTTAAAGATAATGAACACAATAAAGCAAAATGACATGCAGGGTGAAATAAAGATGAAGCTGTCCATGTGATTAATAAAAGTATCACGAAATAAAGAAGTATGCGTGAGTGGAGGTAGAACCTATGGATCCGCGTATAATAAAGCCAGTAATAGCTGACGACGATGCACCAAGCTTCGAGCCCCGGCCGCTTTATCCTCCGGGACCGAACTCCCGGCAGTGTGGACTCCACAGCCGGTCTACACGTGACAGCAGTCTCCAAGAATGGCTACATTTCTTGGACTGCTTGCCCCCATCCTTTAAGGTGGCATTATATTCCTTCGAAACCTCGGGCACTACTCACCCACCATCAGAACGTTACATCCCAGAACACCTGAATCATCTACGAGAAATCCTGTTCCTTCATCACCACAATTATCATGGCGCATGAGCAGATGGGCTCCAATTAGTCTATCGGTTTTTCACTCATATCTTACACAGTACGCTCCATCTGAAATTAGGCCTACTGCTGTGAAGCAAGGAGAAAGATTCTTTGTTTCTATTTCCGAGCATGCCATACGTCTCCTTCCTACTGCCCTTAGCATGAAACAGTCACTTCTACGGCAGCACAGTGACGACAGGCAGCGAAGTAGAATTTCCTTTTCTTTTCTGGTCCCTTGTAATAAGACCCTTGAATTATTGATGCTGGGCGTTTCCTTGGATGACAAAGCTTTGTTGCTTGGACTTGCTAAGGTTACGACGGTCTGTCAGCAAAGTTCGCGGAATTCATTTGTCGAAAAAATATTCTTCTTCTCCTTTTCCTGTTTTTTTTTTGTCATCACGTTTACTCATTGGACGTCTCCCTGGACTATTTTCTCACGTCATCTCCTCTTCTAACAATGAAAAACTAACAAGAAAAACGTGGCACGTTGCAGTTCACGAGTAATTTTAAAATTCGAATAATTCATGTACAAAACAAGTTACACCAGGCAACACACCCAAGTGCAGAGTAGATGTGACACATGTCTGGTCTTAATAAGATACAGAAACTTAACACAAGGAACTGGCAAACTTTATCCTATTTGTCACCTTGTAAAGACATAATTCTGCAAGGTATGAAGTGTCATGCGTTAGGCAACATGCAAATACAAGAACGTGAGGGGAAAGATGTGCCTTACACAGTTTCTCCTGTCTTGCACGTGGTGAATTTATTATGTGCTAGGAAAGGAAGCTCCGAAGACTGAGACATATGCGGTATTATTCGTGATGCCACACACCCTGTGAAATATCCACACACTTAGTTACCTTGTTCTACGTTTAGATTTGTCGCCCACTTGAAATATTCCTGTCTATCAACAGAACAGGTGTCCATAATCAAATATTTCCTTTATGTTAAGTTATTAATGTATAAAGCCGATCCCAGTGGCGGCGCGGTCTAAGACGTAAGTCTGAGTAAGCAGTGCGCACAGCCGACAGGGGGAATTATCATTTCGGTATAAGTGCGAGACTAATAACGCCCAGTATCTGGTTACAAAACACCACAAAGATCGTCAACGTGTCCGATTTTTTGGCATCATGTAACAGCTGAAAGAGAATGTAAAGGAGAAGTAAGGACGACGGAGATGAGAAACGCAAATTTATGTGATCACATACGTTGAAGACATATGAACTGGTAGAAGTATAATATTAAAATGGCTACTGCGAGGCCGCTCACTGGACTAGTCTAGCTTGCATGGAGACCATTTATGGGTCATTATGAATAAAGAATGGAAAATTTCTTGCCTAGCTGAGCAACGATCAGCTTCTAATAAGGATCACTTGTAGACTGTGCATGGTAGCACTGTCCCTAAACGGCATAAAAACTACTTCCATTATCACAGGTGAATGCGATGCATGGTATAACGCGACAAGCTCGAAGCACAGTGCTCGAAATGTCGCTAAGAAAATAGTCCACAGGGTAACTTTGAAGTGACCGCCATGTTGAAATGAGTGGTGAGCCTCAGGAGATAGATGAAAGCTTAATGAGGACTTCAAACAAGCAACAGAGGCCCCTGGTAGACCCTGGTAATTGCCAGGCTAACACAACACCTCACGGCCAGGTGGCTACAAACAGCAACCACACATCTGTTCTTACAGAGACCACAGAGGCGTCTCACTGATAAGTTGGAATATAAGCCTAGACGGATCAGCTTAGTAAATATGATAACATTAATACGCATCTTTATGCTATTCATCCTGATGTGTATCTGTACACGAAAAATAACAGTCCAGCATAACTAGAATATTTATTTTAAAGACCTCAGCTATACGTTTCGGTTTTCTGTACATAAGCCACCAACAGGCTGCATATTAATACAAAGACCCAGTACACAATATGCACATTGATACAAGTCGTATACTGGATCTCTGAATTATTTACAGCCTGGTGATGGCTCACATGAAAAGCCGAAACATGCAACTCAGTTTCTTTTACATAAATAAACTATTTGTGCAGGACTGTTAACATTACTGTACATTAAAGCAGATGTTAGCCGATCCCCGTGGCCGTGCCATCTAAGGCATAGGTCTGCGGCCGCTTGATTGCTGGAATCGTCGGTTCAAATTCCGCTCAGGGTACGATGTTCATATCTTGTGTTTGTTGTGTATTGCGTAGGTAACAGCCTATGCGACGGGCTGATCACTCGTTCAAAGGAGATCTACCGGGTGTGTGTGTGTGTGTGTGTGTGTGAGAGAGAGAGAGAGAGAGAAAGAGATCTAGAAACCTCAACAGGAGGCAGCCTAGGCCCGATTTGGGCTGCAGCGCCACAGAAAAAAAATATGTTAAAGAAATGGAACGTGTGAGTTTGGGCTGTAATTATGCGCCTCGGGATTGTGTCCAATGGCAAGGCCTATCAGCATGGTACGTACGGGTTCCATTGACTTGAACAGCTGAGCAGTTATCAGCTTCTCACTAACGACTCAGCGCCACGAAATTGGTTTGTTCGTTACCAGCCTCCAGAGGAAATACTGATTACCTAATGGGAGGATTTCTTAAAGAAAAGCAGTGTAAGGACGTTAAGTAGAATGAACTGGCTGAAAAAAGGGTTGAATGGCGGGTTCTTACGACCGGTCCGGATCCGTATAGGAAGTGAATTTGTTCACCAGCTGACAGGTCTTTGAGTTCTTCACGGCAAATTCGGTATCACAGAATTAACGGACTAGCTAGCTTACCGTGATTTTCTTCGGTCCATGTATGAGCACAGAGAACAGGAGGGTACAACGGCAGTATTCTAGACTTGTAATCGGAAGGCACCCGGTTGAATGCCGGTCAGGTTACTAACAAACCTCATTCCCTTCAAGCCAATGTTGGTACCGTGCCTCCAAATAGGCTGCGACCATCATTTCTCCACGACTGCCTACTCACCATTCAGTTATTTACCCAAATCTACCTGTACATAACGCATGCAGGTGAAACAGAGTTGCCAAACAGTCTAACGACTGCGTACATCACGACATTATTGAAGCCTACCCACAGTGATGTCGCATCATATTTACTTGTAAGGTATTCAGAATCTCGACATCAGCTATTCTTACTAATGATTATCGTAAATTTTCTCAGTGCCTCTGGTGAATGCTAAATAGATACCTTAATCTATGATACGGCCACTTGCCTATCATTCATTATCATTATATCATATCTCATTAAACTTTATACATCCTAAGTAGTTGATAAAGCGTTGTGGAGTAGCCTGAACGTTTGGGTTTAAAATTATTTTCATCACACATACGTGATAGATATTTTACACGGATTAACTTCCCAACATTTTGTTTCTGAACTTTCAGTATCCGTATTACGAAAGCACAATGTAAAAACAGCACAAGTATATAATTCCAATTTGCATTTCGACGTTAAATTTCTCGGCAGGATCCGATAGGCGTCGCAGCTGAATGACATGTAAATCAACATGTGTGTAAGTACACCTGTTAAACAGATAGGACTATCATCGTTGCATCAAGTCCGTTAATGGACACAACATGGCCGATGAAACAATCGTATCAAGAGTTTACACCTCTGAACCGCCACAGGCACAGATAAAAGCTACAACTGGCACAGCTCAGACAACAGACAGGCGCTACATTTCCTTTGTACCGAGACACGCCTTTGTCAGGAATTAATTCTCTCCCAGTAGTTACAGAGCGAAAAACGCGAGGACGACTGTACAATAATGGCTGCAGACGGAAAGCACAGTCCTGATATTTTATGGTGACCACTATCCTGTGTGACAGGAGAGGTGTGATTAAAGTAGCGGCGCAGGGCATGTCAGCGGGCGGAAAATAAGCATACCAAGCCACAGCGTAGCTATAGATCGGATGGGAAATACTAACTGTTAAAGGTCATGAAATATGTATATCGATGTAGCGTCACTTCTCCAACGCGTCCAAACCGGCTCTGAGGCCCAGGGGCGTCAAAACGCATGTGACCATAGGAGGTTTACACAGGCAGCTGGAAAATACAATTGCAGCATATGACTGAAAGCCACGTTGTGTGCACAGGATAAACCTTACAACGTCACATGTTTGCTTTCTCAAATTATCAGGATATACACAGAACATCGACACCTGTTGGTGCCGCACGTGGCACCCTAACTTGAAGGCCAAAAATAAATTACAGGCCTAAATACCTGAAAGGTGATCCTGGTGTTCATTCGGTCTAAGTGCAAACATGCAGCCACTCGATTGCCGATATCGCGGTTTCGAATCCCGCTGAGAGCACGGGTGTCCGTCTCTTGTGTTTCTTGTGTGTTGCGTAGGTAGCGGCCGCTGCGACGGACTGATCACTCGTTCAGAGGAATGCTGCCGGTGTGTGTGTGTGTGTGTGTGTGTGTGTGTGTGTGTGTGTGTGTGTGTCTGTGTGTGCGTCTGTGTGTGTGTGTCTGTGTGTGTGTCTGTGTCTCTGTGTGTGTGTCTGTGTCTGTGTGTGTGTGTCTGTGTCTGTGTGTGTGTCTATGTCTCTGTGTGTGTCTGTGTGTGTGTCTGTCTGTGTGTGTGTGTCTGTGTGTGTGTCTGTGTCTCTGTGTGTGTGTCTGTGTGTGTCTGTGTCTGTGTGTGTGTCTGTGTCTGTGTGTGTGTCTGTGTCTGTGTGTGTCTGTGTCTGTGTGTGTGTCTGTGTGTGTGTGTGTGTCTGTGTCTGTGTGTGTAAACTAGAAAAATCAAAACGAGGCGCCCTATATCCAGTTTGGGTTGTGGCGCCACATAAAAAATCTGACAATAAATGTTACGAAAAATGCGCGGACCTAGTGTAGACCCCTCATAACGAGGACATCAGGACTTACACATGCGCCCTACTACTGTTAAGGCGGCGAAATCCGCAGCGTTACTTTGCACTGGTCGTGTGGGTCGGAAGGCGAATACAAAGAATGCACGTCGAATTTTTAACGAGAAAACTTCTTCGCAGTCCGACAAGGAGAACTTTATGCAGCAGCGTTTAGGTGGACAGGCTGTAATAGTCGGAAGTGGATGGGACTGAGGATCGTGCCCATTGGCGGGCTCTGGAAAAGCTGTCTGAACTACCTGTCACTTTCCTCTTACTGTATGACAACACCGAATAGCAGACACCTTCGTACTGCGATATCACGCGGCAAGGAAAGACGCATTTCATCTTGACACAGCCGGGAGTTGACAGAGGGTGAACGTAAACAGACATTAGTCAAATATAATGGTGAGTGATGCTCAGGCATGAAGCGGACTAGGCAGATTCTTAACGCTAGTTTGGCTTCTGCCACAGAAGTACAACATCCTTCACCGACACAACCCACCGCTTCAGTCCCCCATCTAACTGAGTTCCCTTGTTTAACCCTTTAAAGACGAAGCGTATCTGTTTTATATAAGGACTCAGCGTGTACCGCGCTGTAAACACTCTCCACTTCGGTTATAAAAACCAATCTCTTAATGTTTTATAAGGGAAAAGTTGCTGTTTGTTCTGAGATCCGTACAAAACACATAAACGCAATGTGGGCACCACGTAGAATTTTTTAATGTTAAACCTGGTGGTACGTAAAGTTACCGCTAGGCTTTAAAAGGTTAATGAAGCACAATTTTGCTTTCTCCGGCAGTTGCTGGTGCTGATTACAAACAGACACAGACCGACAAACAACTTACAAAGCAACTCCCTGCGTTTTCTTACATACTGTTCGTGTTATGATTACGTGTTTTTAACACTGTGTAAGGTGATGTTTTTCGGTGAGTTACGATGTTTTCCTTTCAGCTACTAGGAACTACGTCTCCCGGTATCTCAGATTCAGAATTATTTCAGAAGTAATTAATCCTTTAAACACATGGCTAATCCGGAAAGCCGAAAGAGTCCTCTTGCGAGATCTAAGCATAGACAGCATGATAATATTAAAGCGAATCTGAAAAAAGTAATATGAGGGTGTTGGGTGGGTTCACCTGGCTCAAGACAGAGATAACTTGCGGGCCCCTCAGTTTTCCTGCTAAAATACACACATCTCTCATACATCTTATACGTACCACACACTCTGCCCATCTCACACTCGATTTCATTAGCAATTGCGCCTATGTATTACGAAATTACCTCTTCAGTATCAGTACGCTCTGAAACACTTCTAATCCCACACGGAAGCATACGCGATTTGAAAACAACTGCTTTAAATGAAATCAAAATTTCTCTCTACAAGCTGTTACGGTCAGTAGAATTATTTTTCATCAGTTCAGCTGCAGCAAATTATTGTAAGAAATACGACTAAGTCCGAGCTTTTGTTACATTCTGTACAAGGTCAGCGAATGCTATGGTACGCGGCAACAGAACATCCAGAGACGTGCCCTTTCAGTGGATTATATTAAGACGAGAATTTCCTCATTGAACGCGAGGGTTTGCGTCTGTTGGGGATGCAAGTGACCAGTTATCCTGGGTTTAGACTTGTCTCCCTGTCAAAGAACCCCACCCCAATCCCGCACACAAACAACTTTGCTGCGTACTTACCCACAATTCAACAACGACCACAATAATGAAGACAGTCGCCAGTGCGTCTACATGTAGTAAAATTCACGCAAAACATAATAATGACAGTTAAGTGGAAATAAGATACCAGAACAAAAACACGTTTATTCACAACAAAACAGCCCTTTTCCCATTTTACGTGTACACTTTCGATACCAGCTCCGCTTTTAGCTAAACACGTGCTACAGCCAGCCTGTAATTCAGCTGTTGCCATCTGCAGTCCAGCGTGTCTTTGGTAAGTAACTGCAGACGTACCGTCCGACGATCTCACTGCAGTTACTTACGAAAGACGACATTCGCGCTGCACAGAACACGACTTGTGCAAAACTCCATAAAATAAAATCTACTGGACCGAGAGCGGTGAATGGGAAGGTCACGAAATCGACCCACCTATACCTACAACTCTTATTCGGATCTGGGCAGTCCTTAATCTTCACACAACAAATATATAACAGTACATTTTTCTTACTACCAGGCGTAAACTCTGTATGCACCTCGAAACACATCCGGTCTGCAGTTTAGCTGCTGCCGTGTGACATGCCTTCCGAGTGCAACAGGCAGTCAAACGGAACATAAAACTGAAGCTCAAGCACGCAGCATTCCGCCTGGTGTATTAAATACGAGACAATCCACGGCGTTGCTAAGTCCCTAGCAAGTTACTGAATTCCACTCTTCCAACTGCATATGTTGCACACCGTCGCGGTGGGAAGATGAAAAGGAAACTGTACATCTTATGGGCGATAGTCCTAGCAGATTGGAAGGTATTACCCCTGGCATCGACGTGACGAAACCATGAATAAACTGCAGTAAAAGTGAAGGTTCCAGAATAAGGTTTCAAGCTGAGCACGTCTCGTGCATAAGTTCAGATATTTGCTTCCGCAGTGACTGCTTCTCACGGCTGTTTGAAATGGGGCGCTCCAATTAAGCTTATTCAACAGACAGACCCACCTTCAAGCACACAATGCAAAGTGACCTCAGGACTTCAATGCCTGATGTCGATAATGCTGGTTTTCTATTACATGCGATGCAAATATACATCAAGGAACAGATGAGCCATGTCTGTGTGTGTGTGCGCGCGCGCGTGCGTGCGTGCGAATGTGTGTTCGAATTTTCAGCACATCCCATTTCAAGTACCGAGTACAAAAGTGTCTCTTCCGCTGTTTATTATTCTACGACAATTATTGCGATTCTATCCATAGCCTTGGTATCAAGATATAAATTTCCCTGTTCTCCGTGCTACCTGAAATTACTAGAATCATCAGGCTTATTTGCTGTTTCACTCAGACGGAACAACAAACTGCTGATAAATGGGAGCTAGGACCGGCATTTGACTAACCGTCGTGCAACTTCCTTCTGGAAGAAGGCGGCAAAGTGCAAGCGGCAAATATCTGAATTAAAGATCCACGCAGCCTTAACACAGGGCTACTGCTGACATGCATGGCTCATACTGGACGGACGGACGACATTATATCAAAATAGGCTCCGCATATCTGAGCTCCTAAACATTGCCTTCAATAGGCGTCCGATTCGGATGGATGATATTGGTTTGTGAGCACCAACATTAGGAACGAATTCGAGAGATTGCCACGATGAAACGACGAATGCTGGTCAACTAGCACGGACTTGCAGAACCCTTCGGAGTGGTACTGTAACAAGACAACTGCCTCAAAATTTACACGGAGCTTGAGGCCCGTCTTCTGCCCCAAACATCAATGTTAGCATATGCTATGGAACGAAGGATGACGTTAGAAAGAGAGACAACAGAGGGGAGCAAAGAAAAAAAGAACGAAAAATGGATGAAAAATAAACAGAGGAAAGATGTGGAAGTGCAAGCGTGATACAGCAACAGTGTTCTAACCTGAGTTTCGCACAAGAACACAAAGTTTTCGTGCGCGATTTGACATTTCCACAGCGCTGACAAGGATTTGGGCCGCCCAGGATCCCACGCTGTGTAGGGGTTAGGCCTATTTATCCCGAAGTTTCGAAACGCCTTCTAATTCTAGGTCCCGTGACCTACCAACCCTTGAAGATGAAAGTGACACCTTCCTTCGGCACGTTGTGGCCTTCACTCAACAGCACTAACAGATCCCACGAGGCGTAACTTACTGTCACACAACATTTATCTCCGCGAAAGAACTGTGACTTCAGCATAACAGCTCTATACTTCAAGTAATTCCTCGCAACCTTTCACAGATTCCGAACGCTCATTTTAATGTCCATAAGGGATAGCCACTGCGTCTGCACTCAAACACTTATATCAAATCTACCCTATTTCTTTAATATCCATTCTAATATAATTCAGCTACCATTTTCCATCAAACTTCATGACGCAATTTTGAACTATTTCTGATCTCCCCATGCATGCTACAAACACGGTCCATTACTTCCTAATTGTAACTGTCAACCTAAATTGAGTTCGCAGCTTCTCATTACACAATTCTGCGCCTCGCCTGATGCAAATTCTCAATGGTCCTACGTGTGACGTAACAAGGCATTATGTGCGCAACTATATTAGGTTTCCAACTTCAATGGGCCCGATAAGTTACCATTATAGCGAGCGGATCGGTCGACATTTCACTGATTAACATGCCCGTTCGCTTGTTCGGCGTTTCAACCATGAGGCGGGCCCACAGCTACCCGCCCACACTGCACAAACAGATCATATTACCCAAGCAACCGAAGTTCAACGTTTGCCTCCCGAACAAAGAACTGTGATGTTCCACACAAACAGGGGCCGTGCGATTTGAGCAGAAAGCTGGAATCACGGGTACGATTTCACGACGAACTATAACTATATCGGTTGTACGTTGTCGAATGCAAGGGCGGCTGTGAACATGTATTAGTGAGACTGTGGAAATACTGGCCGTCTTTTTAAGGCATGTCACTCCACTTCCCTCGAGGGACTGAACAATACGTACGAAGGCATGAATCAGAGCAGCACGCCAGTTACAGTAACGACTTTTAATAACCTGTTCTAATGTCTTCTTCAACGAAAATGGTTAAAACCAGTGCAGAAACAGGGGACGATGCACGACTACGGTAAAAAAAAAAGCTAGCCTATTAAAGGCCTGGAGAGACCCTTAGAGCTCCTGGAGGTTGGGGCTCCCAGAATTTCTAGACAGTCGGCATATGAAGGTGGAAAGGTTGTCAGCCCTACGCATCGGCCGCCTTTACCCCGCAGGAGATACTTCTGATAGGCCCTACTCATTTTTGTTAGAGGCTAAGTCGAATCCAGGGCCATAGTGCGGCCGGAAGGATTAAGTAAATTAAAAACGCCACTGACTCAATCGGGAATCGAACCCGCGAACTTCCAGCTTGTAGCGCACTGCCTCAACCAACTGTGCCACCGCGCGACGCGACACAACGCCTACAGTACCCCAGCTTAAATTTCACACAGTACTGTACAAGCGCAACGTAAAATAGTTCCTGTCCTTAACTGAAGGCGTATGGGAGTGAAGGCGCACTCCACGCATTATTAACCTCGGCACTACAGAAAGGTAAGCGGTCAGCTACATGCTTCGGCCTATTTACTCCCGAGGAATAAGTTCCCTATTCGACTGTACTGCAGACTGCGTGGGCCTGACAGCGGATGTGGATGCTTTAGCGAAGAGGACAAATCTCCTTCCTCTGGCGGGAATCGAAGCAACATTCCGCTAAGATCGTACAGATCCACTGCACAGACCGAGCTGCCCCGACTGCCTCCAGTTAATACTGCACGCAATGAAATCAATAAAGGGCCTGCCTACCTGTCTTCCTAGGGCCAATACGTGCTTGTCTTCACAACACCCACGATTTATGACAATCCCCATGACTCGGCCCTATTAGTCTGCCACAAACTCGACTTCACCGCAGGCCGCGGTCGAACGGTATGACTCCTTCTGACTTTTAAACCTTCTTGATTCAAACGTCTGCCCAGAAATCAGTTATCCTGATGTTTTCGCGTCCTTTCTATCAGTCGCTCCCGAAAAAACGCCGGGAAAATACCTGACATCACGTTACAATGCACACGGACTATGGGCCATGACAACTTCAGATCTTATATGCAGTACCTCAGATTACACCACGTCCGCTTCTTTTCTCTTTTCTAATTAATTATTCATTACTCAGAATACCATTCCACGCTATGTAAGTAGAAGCGTCAATAAATAGCCCAAGAATAAGTAAATACATACTCTTTCGCCTGAAATATGTCCGTTTTTCTGCAGCCCTGCAGGCTACGGTTTTGCTACACCAAACAGAGAGACTTGTCTTCACGCACCAACAAACGCAAGTACAATAGGCCTACATTCGTACTGTTTTGACTACGGGTTACAATTCTCTGCATGCAGCCACTCAGCTTAATAATTAAGCATTACAATAAAATGAGCATGAACTGTGTGTTATTTCTGGATCAACTTTCCAATACTTGCTGACAATTCAATAATCTGAATAACGTTCTTCCATCTGAATGCTACATTAAGCAGCAACACTGGCTCTGATCAACGCCAAATGGAAAACGGTGCAGGCGAGCCAGCTTCATGCTTGGAGGATGTTGGATAACCTCGTCTTATGGTGGATTGGAGAGAACTCCAGACTTTGTAGACGTTCGTACTCTCAACGTGTAGCACTGCAGCTGCTTCTCTTCATGGGGCATGGAATCGTATGCCAGAAGTACAGGAATCAAATTCATTTTATCAGCGGTAACATACTTTCAGTTTCGCAACCACACTCTACGAACAGTGATACCTAATTACATCAAGCAAAGTCTTCTACAAGCTGACAGTCGCCAAGACGAACAAGAAGTTGCCGGTCTCCTAAAGAATTCGAATTGTTATTACGATGTTAACCGTGTACCACTTAACACTATCCTCAGCCACCTCAATCCACACCAAATGTAATTTCGAGCTCACATTTTAATATTATCCTCCTACCTAGGCCTAGATCTCCCAAGCAGTTTACCACATTCAGACTGTCCGACTAAAACTCTGAACGCAGTGGTCATCCCTTCCACCCGCTATGTAACACCATGTCCAGCACATTCTCCGTGACTTGATCACCTATTAATGTCTGACAAAGCTCTTCGTTATGTAATTCTCGCCACATTCCTATTCCTATTCCTCTCTTTCATACACCCAAATCCATCAATGTGTGCGCGCGCACGCACGCACGCACGCACACACACACGCTTCAACAGCAGAGGACAAAACAAAATGTTCTGAACAGAATGCTGGCAACAAGTCCACCAGTTCGATACCCGCCTTCACATCTACCCGACAGTAATATTCATTTTGCACTACATCTTTCTGCTGTCTTCATGGCACGTATCCACACAGACAGGGCGAATACAATTACTTCAGTGTGGATTATATGAATGTTTTAAAGGTGCGTACATTTTCTTCCATCTACGCCTTTCGAGGGTCACGCAGCCCATTTCGACCCACTTAGACTCAGAAATGCATTCGCTTGTTTAGTAACATTTTCACAAATACGGGAACCATTTAGACAGCAGACCGGTTTGGCTGCAGAGACTGTTTGGGGTTCGCAGGAAGCAGAATAATCGTGCATCTTCCAGGAATCGAACTATAGCCTGAGCTACACTGGCTCAAGATAAATGTGAAAAGAGGCTTGTCTAAATCTACAGGCATCCAATCAGGATTCGATCCAATGACCACGAAGCCGGTAATGCATCTGCTGAAAGCACCACGTTCCTCTAATACGCCTGGAAGCATTACCTCGAAGAGCATTCCTGTGTTCTCACTATTGCGTTATGGCGTCTCAACGGATCCGTGACGTTTCATATTTTCGGCATTTCTGTACTTTGGAATCACCATAAATATCCACACGCTGCTGGGAATCACAGCTTGGAAAACCAGCGGCTCTGTAACTGCATACACCGGTCAAAGCATCAGTACCTTACACACCTCACGGAGAGTCGCGAGATCAGGCGCTGAATATTGCACGCTAGTGTCCTGCACATAGCACACGCTCAGTTGCTGTAGACTGGTCAGTGCAAACAGCAGGGGTACCATGTCAGAGTTCAAAATCGCAGGAAACCAAAGCATGTAACACCGCAGAACCGTCTGTGTGAATATACGTGTGGGTAAGTAGCATGCACGCTTGCATGCATGGACAATTGTGTCAGTCTTATGACTACTCAACACAAAATCATAAGCAACAAAACCTTGGCGCAAACTAGAGGACGTTTACATTGTTGGGAGCTTTATTTTAATTTTCTTCCAACGACATGTAGTTTAAAGTGTCACGAACTGTTGAAGCAACTTTAATTTTATTTCTCATCCAACTTTCTTTTGTAATTTGTGAACATGCAAGCGTCACAGCGTTTGTGATCTCTAATTACTGCGGTCTCCGACAGAAAGCGCTCACAGCTGAATTATGTGATGCCAAAATCACACCGTGAAAGATCAGTCAGACAGACTGACCCACATTCAGGACGTCACTGGATCGAATATTGCGGTCGTCCAACCTGAGCGGAGAATATCATACGGTTTGTGAACATTCATAATTAATTTCATATCGTCACTTTATACCAGCGGCGATGAAACTGTGCAAGTGCAGAAATAACAAACAGTGGCAACAATCAAACAATTTCCTTCATGCTCCAGCCTATGCCGGTACAGTAAGGTTAATTTATCACATCTGTTTCGCATATGTTGTAGGGTACCGTTTCGAACTAACTGTCCTTTTGATGATCCTTCTCTGAACTTGATGATACCGTACAATTTAAATGTAATTACACAACGAGTTGGAACACCGCAACTAATCTACCTATACATAAAAGATGTAGGCCACATCTCACAGACAACACAGTTTGCTTCCATGACAAAGACCAATAAGTGAATGTTGTACTGTAAATGCACCCTGTACGAAAAAAGGCAGAGTTTTTACTCTTAATGCTAGCTTTGAAGGGTGAATTTTATATCAAGTTGACAATAAAATTTTGCTTGAGTCTTGTAACTATGCACCTTATCGCTTATAACTTGGCGTCTGGGTCGAGCTTCAATATACATTTCAAACAACGTAACCAGTAACAGAAAGCTCATCTCTGGACTCATATGGAAAAGTGTAGAGTTTCTACATGACACAAGTACCGAATTATTCGTACTGGTTACTCAGTTCAGGTCCTACGAACGCAAGGATGTGACACCACGTATCCTTTCTACCACTTACGGCCGTGGTGGCTCACGGTGATAAATCCGGAAATGACGGAAGTGGCCTCGATCGTTACGTGCATTGCACAGCATACGGCAGTCTTACCAACAAAACGGCTATGGGCACGTCTCTTAATGCATTAACCATCTGAAGCGTGAGGTCTGTGTACGTAATATTTAAAATTTCAATTTCCACCTCACAGGAAACAAATATCAGCCGGTTAATTTTTTTTTACTTTGTTCTCACCGTGCATTCTTTTGTATCACAAGTAAACTCACCAACAAAATGCACTGTATTTTTTACATTTGTTCTGTCTTACCCCGACATGTTTCGGCGTAGCATGACGCCATCTTCAGGGGGATCATGCAGATTTAAGACACTATTCACTCGGGCGATGTTTACATACAACATCGCCCGAGTGAATAGTGTCTTAAATCTGCATGATCCCCCTGAAGATGGCGTCATGCTACTCCGAAACATGTCGGGGTAAGACAGAACAAGTGTAAAAAATACAGTGCATTTTGTTGGTGATTTTACTTGTGATCAGCCGGTCAGTGTGGCATACAGAGATAATCGCTGTTTATTTGGAGTCATGCGAAAAACATAAACGCACGCCGCTGGCAAGTGCAGAATTTGTGAATGTAGTGGCACACACAGTTACCGCTCTACGTTACAGGATGAATCACACGATATCCTACCAACCAACAGACACAGACAGGACACGGGGAGACATAAGCACTCCATACTGCGCCTACACGTGTCGCATGGGAACTAATAGTTCTCTTCCTGGAAACTGCACGTGGGAAATGCATTTTGTTGCGCATTACAGCCTAATATTTCATACTGGGACGGAACACAGTGCATTCGCTTTAACAAGCCTTTTAATCTGTGTCTTTTTTTCAGCCGTTATTCAAGATACCTTCTACAACAGACACTGGAGACCGATTGCTTAAACTATACAATACTAATGTATTCATGTCTGATTTATTGAACATTTTGACGAAGATATTACATTCCAACCAACATTCTCGCTTATAACAGAATACCGCTAGCACCGCCAAGCACTGTCAATACAGCAGACGTTGCTGACTTCAATACAACTGGAAGAAACTGATGACACAGGCTACGCGGGGAATATGCGATTACGCGAGGAGGCTGGAGATATTCAACATACACTTGAAAGTCACATACCTATTTACGCCATTACACCATTATTCTCGAAATTATGGCTTCCACTACTACAGCGTCATGATATATTCTCTGCCCTACACAACGCGTACACAGAATGCGTGTCAAATAATTACACGTACCCCGAAAAAGGGGAAATTCGTTACAGATTTACAACTATGCAATTATAAAACCAAATAACAAGCCAACTGCAAAATTTACATACATATATAGTTATTGCCAAATTAAAAAAAAAACAAATTTGTGGTCACATCATAACGCACACAGAATTTTACAGTCCTAATAATAATAATAATAATAATAATAATAATAATAATTTAACACCTTTAGGCAGCGTATTCACAATTACATACCTGAAACAAACCATGTTTCAAGGGTACATAATGTTGCAGCTGTTCTGTGGTTACAATATGCAGTAGGCCGACGTGTAATGTTATTTCCCACGATAAACGTCCTACGGGAACGTGCAGTTCAGCACACACTGTATCATGTCTCTATGTATTGCTCTTTTGCCAATACTAGGTACGCCGATATAACGTGGTCTATTTATTATTATTATTATTATCATCATCATCATCATTACTGTCCACATTCCTTACTTTAGCTGGTTCCCAAAAGATAAGTATTCAGTACTGCTGCTTTCTGCATTAGAATATATACAGCAGGGCGGAGACGAAGCAGCTTTAAACTTCTGTGTAACTTGTTTCTTGTTTGGAATGCCGCTATGGGTAGTCTAGTGGCATTATGTAGGCCACTTTCAGTTGCCACATTCTTATAAGCTCTTCTTTCACGTCTGTATACTTCTGTAGTTTCTTGGTGACAGTGCAGATAAGGTCGTGACTGTTTGGAATTGCTACATCAATCAAGTATGCTTCTTTGATAGTTTTGTCACGTATAACTCTGTCCGGTCTATTGTTATGGACAGTTCGATCACTTATTATGGGCCTATCGTAGTACAGTTTATAGCTGCAGTTCTCTAACACGGATTGTGGCTCATACTATAATACGGCATTGGTCGTCTCTTTGACAGTCCACATGTGATAGCCAATTCTTGATTAACAAAGTTGGCTACGTAACTGTGACGATGAGTGTAATCGCCTTCAGCTAGTGCACGACATGCACCGGTTGTGTGAAAGGTTTCTAATCGTCCTCGGCATTTTCTGTAGTATATATAGCAGTGCTCGCATATATCAGAACATGCTCCTTATCTTGCTGGTAGTAATGACCTGATCCTGGATGACTAACATAAATCCAGTTGTTTCCGGGAAGAGTTCGCCAGCATTTAGCCAAGCGTTCGATGCTATTTTGTCGACGCCATTCCTGGAGTTTGTAATAAGAGAAAAGCATTACACCTGCGGCGACTTTGTGCACAAGAAATGTGTTTCTTTCCACCCTCCCACACTTATAAGGCACGCACCTATAAGAAAAAGTCAAGGAATGCTTTGTTGTATTTGGATATCTGACATCTTGTAATAACGGTTCGAAGACTTAGTGTGTGGATTACATACATGTGAACAGGGTTAATGTGGCAAAATCCTAGGACGGATTCTCACATTTTCACACACCGAGACGTTTGAAAAAAATTAAATGCAATTCCTAACTTTCTTCAGCAATGGCTATGGAACCTGAAGAAATTATTCAGATGTTTATAATAATCAGTCGATATTTAATATCACACACAGTTTGTGCAACAGAACGTTTTTTTAAGTGCGTTTGCATCACTGTGGACTGCGTATAACAACTCACCGCCTGTCCGCCAGTCCTCACAACCAATACGGGAACCACTTAACGGATTTTCATGAAATCGGATATTGGTGAGTTTAATTAAATTTGTGCAATAATTCCAGCTTTGGTAATTACGTTACGTGCATTTCTAATGCATCTCGGGTTTGACTCGCACATGACCAGCCAAATATTAAAACGCAAAATATTTAGAACAAAACTTATAAAGCAACACACTCAAGGTTTCAGAGACATTAATTAAAACAAAGCGAACACGTCACGATTGTTGTGGTATACCAACATTTCCCGACTTGTTAAGCATTGCGGACGAGAAAAATATTTCATAGTCCGAACACTACGACATTACAGCGTACGCAATTTTCGTTTAACCTTTTAAAGCCTAGCGGTAACTTCACATACGACCAGGTTTAACATTAAAAAATTCTACGTGGTGCCCACATTGCGTTTATGTGTTTTGTACGGATCTCAGAACAAACAGTAGCATTTGCCTTATAAAACATCAAGACATTGGTTTTTTATAACCGAGACGGAGAGTGTTTACAGCGCGGTACGCACTGAGTACTACATAAAACAGATACGCTTCGTCTTCAAAGGGTTAATAACACGGCAATTTTAGGTGAATACTTGATTTTATATACTTGAAAATTGTACACTTACGAATTTCTATAAGAGGACGAGGCTTAATTCTGAAGTTAATTATTAAAAGACCGCAATTAAATCAGTATTCAGTTTACACTAACGGAGCCGCGGTGAGATTTTCTTTTATCTCATTGTGTAAAAATCAAAAGGAATGACTCAACTACAAATACGATAATAGCCAAGTCTTTTAGGATATGACGTCGTGTCGACTGACGAACAATTACCGGTTACATGGCATCATATTCCAGAAGGCATGAATGTCGACACCGCAGTCAGAACTTCAAATCTCGTATGCACAACATGTGATTTTGATAAAGGATGAATAAATTTCTATGAGACATAAGAGGCCCTCTGAATGAAAACAGCACAATGTTCATTGTTAATTAGTCAGCTTTCCAGATGAAGGCAGCAGTGTTCACACGTGAGCAACTGACCGCGTTTCCAAATGAAGACAGCAGTGTTTATGTACGAACAATTATCCGTGCACATAGACAATGTTTGGCCATCCAGTCAGCCCTCTCCTGCAGCTAGTGCTGCTAACAGCTGAGTAACACACTACTGTAACATTCACACTACATGCAAACGGGTCGTGATAACGTGTGGTTTGGTACATAAGAAGAAACGATTCGGCGGAATCCCCTGTTTCCATCTTCAGGGTAGAAGAGTAACTCGTGTTGGGGGCGAATGATAAATGAGATATGACAATTATGTTCGCGAGGTCATGCAACTTACAGAGAAACCGAACATCTACACTACCAAAATATGGCTGAGCTGCTCCACGGTCCTGGATTGTTTCTACAGAACTTGGATTCTCCGTTACTTATTGCGACAACAACAATTGGACGCACTATCATAAAGAAGAACGATCTATCTAAACACTTTCATTAGTCCGTAAAACCTGTCATAACAATGATCTTTGGAAACTATTATTTAGATAAATGGTTATATTAACTCTTAATCTAGCAAAAAACCTGTCGTAACAATGATCTTTGGAATACTACTGTATTAGATATATGGTTACGCTAACTTCAGTTTTCATTTGAGTGTTTTAACGGTTTTTACAACATATTAGTGACATTTCACTAACGTTTTATTTTATATAATTAAAGATCTGTGTCTTTAATATTATCTACATGTACCTGATGACGGTTCCGCCGAGCCGAAACATGTAGTAGTACAGCACACGTATATAAATAAATGGTATAGTGTACCAAAACATATATAGTGGTGTGTCTGACTTTGCTTTCTTAATTTAAAATTGAATACATGACACAGTGTTAGAAGGTAAAAGTTCGCGGTCGGGAGCAAATGACGGTAGCAGGGTACCTGAACAGCGTCCCGCCACCGGCCTAAAGATGAAGAAAGGAACAGAATTAGCCTATTCAGACTGCAAAGGGAATGTGAGAGTAGAGACAGACAATCAACAATGACAGAAATGGACAAAAAAAATGCAAACTAAAAATTAAAACATATTCCAGTATCCGGCAAGTCCCTGCGAAAGGTTGGTACCCGTCTACCAAATTACACGGTGTCACATCCCGGAAGACAGCAATATTCATATTCACTGTTGTGGAATCTTCTGTGCGAAAATAACTGGAAGCACAACACGCAGCAAGTCACTTCTTTAGCGTTTCGTCAGTAGCTAAAGTAACTACTGGTGTTAATATGCGGTGTAAGACGCCAAAACGAAGTCTTTGTTAAAACATGGGCCCCAATATACAGAACGAACCCCTGGAAACAAAAGGCTACCCAGCACTGCCTGCACTTGGATTACGTCGTTGTCATTCGATGCCTCAGCTAAGTACTTGGGTTCCGCCATTACTACAGGTGGGTTTGTTACCTTTGTAGCAGCAGACAGCTAATTAGAGATCGCTGCCTTGGGAAACAGAAACTACGAGAACAAACATCAACAATGCGAAAGAATAACAAGGCTGCAAAAACACCCAACAAACAAGAAATTCAATGCATGCTGTGATGTTCTTCCGTGTGGACTGATAAACAATTACCGACGTTCGAAGGATCGAGGCGTCTTCGTCTTCAGGGCCAGGAGTCCAAGAAGCATGGAATTCAGGAAATTTCTGTGTCTGAACATTACGACATGCAAGTGTATGCGGTTGTGGGTTAATGCCATGGTGCCTTTCGGAAATTCCCTCATATCTGATACTTGAAAATATGAGCAGTACACTTCTACAATTGTATCGAAGACTGACGTCTGACGGCAAGGTTTGTTACTATAACGCAGTCCATTATCTCAGTATTTAGTCTACACCAACGGAGACACAGTCATCTCTCATTCTTCTTTCACTGTTATAACAAAGGAACACGAACGACTAAACTCCACAACACGTCATGATGTCACAACAACTGTTAAACAGTTACCTACCGACATGGTGTAATATCCTGGAAGAAATGGATGAAGAACTCCTTGGACCGATTGTCCTGAAAATGAAGGCACTGCGACCTTTGTAATGTCCGTTAACTGTTTACCGGTCGACATGCAGCAACATCCCACAAGACCTGAATCTCCTGCAATACCGCTGTGCAAGCCTCAAATTTCGCAAAATAAAATAAGTTCAATAAACAAACTGCACGCTAATTGTTAACCACCGTGTCGTCAAGACTATATAGTAATTGCATTTGAACTGCAATTTCGAAGTTTTCCTTCTGCCGCGTGCATGGCAAAATGAACGCACTGTGGGGAGTCTGCGCCATCTGTCCGCTCGCTACTTCATTTCAAAAGCACGAAACAGACTTCAGCATAATCTGATACCGTGAGTCTACACTAGAACTTGTCTGGCAAAACTGACTTTGGTCTGCACCGGTCCAACATGTATAACCATGACTTTATGCACGCACAGCCCTGTACGCACCTACCGCTCTTCTCAGAAAACGACTGATGGAAATGTCAAACGCATAAATCTCGTTACGTACAGCAAAGCTTTGGAAAAAAAAAAAGATTTTATATGATTTATGTTTAATGAAGTGGAATAGGAAGAATTCATTAGCTCCATAGCATAGTAAATATATATGTGTGTTTAACGTCAATAGCCTAATAAATTGTGCTGTTCTCAAAACGAAGACCGATATATACAATTCAGGAGAAGGCATGGAAAAGACAGGTAGCAAGCATGGATACGACAAATTAATCTACCGTATGTTCGTTTATTCTTGGTGTACACATTTTTTCTAAATTGCTAAAGGATTATAAAAGTGGCGCATGCTAGAATGGCTAGCAAATAACGGCAAAATTGACGGGATGGGGGAGGAAGCGGTCATGACCCAGTTTAAAGAAGAATCCTAGCGTCTGCCTGGGGGACTGAGGAAGACCAAGTGAGGCCTCCGGGTGGCTGAGAGCTGACCCGTATCAGCATGAATACGAATCAAGAGCGCCGAAAACCGGGTTGTCACCTTCGCTCGTGATATTAACCCTTTAAAGACGAAGCGTATCTGTTTTATATAAGGACTCAGTGCGTACCGCGCTGTAAACACCCTCCACTTCGGTTATAAAAACCAGTCTCTTAATGTTTTATAAGGCAAAAGTCGCTGTTTGTTCTGAGATCCGTACAAAACAAATAAACGCAATGTGGGCACCACGTAGAATTTTTTAATGTTAAACCTGGTGGTACGTAAAGTTACCGCTAGGCTTTAAAGGGTTAAAAACAGCGGCTGAGAGTGCGGGCGGGAATCAACCGATATGTTTGACAGGGCTCAGTCGAGGGCTCTTTCGAACAGGGCAATGAAATTCTGGGTTCCACACAAGAAGTGGAGATGTTTCACCAGTTGTGAGATTATCGGTTCCTCGAGAATGGCTCTACTCATCGGAATTCACAGTTACAGCGATGTAATGGCTGAGGCTGCGTATGGAACTCAGAGAGACGTGAGGTATGTTTATATGGCACCAGGAAGTGAAACACCGACACATCAAAAAATCCAATAATCCAAATGAAAAGCCTGCGGGCGACTGAGCGATATATTACAGTTGAAGCAACCACTGCACCGGTACGCACAAGATCAATGGCTTTACGCTGTGAGAACCCCACACGAACCTACCCAGGCCCAGTTCATTCGCTGCCATATAAATGTACACTTAAAAGAAGGAGAGGGCCGTGCTGCAATCGCGGGTTCGAATCCCACTGAGGGCAGGGACATTCGTCTGTTGTGTTTGTTGTGTGCTGTGTAGGTAGGGTCCCTGCCACGAACTCAGAGAGTCCTACCGCCTTGACTAACTGTCTGTGATCTAGAAACCTCAATAATGAGACGGCCTAAGCCGATTTGGTTACTGTGCCACAGAAAGAAAGAGAGAGAGAAAAAGAAGCAGAGACCTATCACTTACAATAATACAATACAATACAATACAGTACAGTACAATACAATATGCGCTAACACGAACCTGATGGTTATTTTCACACGCTTTACCGACTTTCCCATAAAAAAAGTCAAGTACTACAACAGTCGTTGATACCCACTGCATTACAGACTCCCCTTCCGAACAGAACGCGCACATACTGGCACTGGGGGTCTTAACAATTGCGCTCCAGTCCGTCAAGAGAATTCACACTGACCCGTTTAGCCAAACCCCTCACTGCGAGCTTAGCTAGAGCTAAGCGTGATCAATAGTGTGAATAAAGCTTAGGAATGTAAAACATTTTATTGTTCCACATTTCCCACTTCCACATTATACCAACAGTTATATAATATAATTTCCAAGCTGCAAAGCACATAATATGATCTTAATGACAACTGCGTGCAGAACAAAATGATGGAAAAACGGAAACAAACGGATCCGCATGCAGTTCTGCAGGCAAAATGCTCGTACCTCTCAGTGACTACATTCAGTGGTGGCGGCAATATCAGACATCTTGCACACCGAATCTGCTCTACTGTTAATAATCTGACACTTTTATCCAACTTCTTGGCCTATGGGGAGGCAAAGCACCTTACAGACATTTGTACCTGTTCTCTAACAATTTCTAAGCGGGACGGCATCTGCCATAACCTGCGTGACGAAACAACTGTCTTCAGCATTACGCGCTCTTCCGCCTCACATAATTCTATGATCAGATGCCATTAAGGCCAACGAAGCTCCCGAAAACATTACGAAATCGCCATGTCAACAAGCAGTCCTGTAAATACATACAAAGTTTATGGTAACATGTGCACATAATGTGACAGAGAACGGGAGGCAACATCACAAACGTACTCTGCTTTCGTTCCGGTAATCTGAGTTCAGTCACATCACACGGCAGGTTGTAACTCGGAATGTGCAGTTTCTAAGCAGTTTGACGTTTGCCCACCGTCGACTGTTTTATGGCTGTGTAGGCCTACAGCGTGTACTTGACAATCCGGAGAGCTGGAAACATGGCGACACTTTGGTTTATTTCCGTTATGAAAGATGATAATGTCCCACATTTAGTTTATATTGCCTCTTCTCTTTGTTGCCTTGCGTCAGAGGTTATAAACTTTCAATTTTCAACTCGTCAGTTATTGAGCGTAAGGTATAAAAAGATACGTAGGTTATAATGACATGTGTTTTACAGGTCTAATTCTCGTTTCTGAGCATATTACAGTATATCGTCTACACTGTTTTATCACCGGTCTAACAAACAAGCCCGACTCGCTACAGTACAGAGGGTTCGGGGTTCGAAGCCTGGGACACGCAAGAGACTTGCCTAGCCCTGGGGCCCACCCTGACTCCTGTCAAATGGGTAGAGGGCTACTTTCTCGGAGACGAAGTGGGCAGGGCGTGGCATTGAAAAGCCACCCCATCTAACGCAAATGTTAAGAATGAGCACCCCCGTACCTTTACGGCATGTTACGGGCGACCCTGACCAACATATAAAGAATCCTATTGTGCGATTTCGCGTAATGTGCACATTCCCAGCCAACTGGCTAGATTTAACGTAAGGACTAAGGTGAGATGTTGTCATGCCAGCATGTGCACAGGCCCACTTCTGATTAAGCCACTACGTCGAGCTGGATGTGGCGCAAATGCTGGATCTTCAAATTAAACAAACAGAAAAATACTTAGGGATGCAGTACATACGTAAGTATACGATTCGAAACAACTTTGTGGCGAACAGTCATCGTGAGTCCGACTGTTTAGTGATCGCAGCAAGCGTTTCATTGGCGTTCTTTCAGGCAAGAACCTTTTGAGGAGAAAAGATGGCGGGCAGGGACAACAGGACTTCCAGAACCACGCAGAAACGAAACACCAAAGTCTTCAATGCAGACACCTAGAGTCTCCGAGACTGAGAACAGCACGGATGTTAAAACGGATGTTTAAAGCAAAGCTGTCTGTCTATTGCAAAGAATTTATACATTTCGAATCTATTCTCCTCCCCACCCAAAAGAATTTCGAGTTTTGGGACATCCAATTTATTCCCAACCACCAAACCATTCAATGACTCGAGGACTTTTGGAGACATTGAACGCGAGTTGCATGTTGCACATGTTCTGCGAACGGTCTGGATAAAGACGTAGCTTTATTTCAGGACTTCATAACACACCGCTCGTCATTTCTGATGGATTATTGTTAAAATAAGCCTCAGCTTGATTTGCGCCTTTCCTTGTGTTCAAATTGATTAAACTAAAATGCACGTATTATACCAAATTATGGAGTCATTCGATCAAAGTGGGAGGTGTATTCTAAGCAGTTCGCTTGTTGTGCATTAGACAATGAACTTCACAGATTTGGTTCCTGGAATTCATGCCTGTAACTGACGCAATTGTGAAGCTACGCGTGCACGATCAGGCAACTCCATACAACTTTGTTTCTTGGTTCACCTAATGAAGCTGCCAAAACATCTGAGTGACGTTCAGACGTGAGATGACGATGAACAATGAACTGACTTGGGGAGTAGGACAATCGTGGCTTATTTTTAAGCAACGAAATGTTTAGAACACAGTGAAACCAGACAGTACATTCTTTGAATCACTTGTACTTGTATTATCCTGGTGCAGTTCCTTCTCCGAATGTGATAAAACTGGCACACCTGCTGCGGGTGTGTTTAAGAGACGAAGAGCACCAAGATCTCAGGCACATGATCTTAGCACAGACAAGAAATGCCGGAAAGAACGGTAGGTATCGCCTGTCCCTTCCAAAAGGCTTTAAAATACGCTCGAATCTTTTTGCTGTGGCAGTCCGATATTTGTTCTCACAGCATTTCGTGACCTATACAACAGTCTGACAATCAATTCTTCTGTCTCTCTTCGTTTCCATTCCTTTCTTTTCCCTTCTCTCTTTCTCGTTAATGACCTAAAGTTCATTATGAACGTTTTGCACAAAACGAACAAAACGAGCACGAGAAGTCAAAGGCAAGTCCCAGCATCGTTCCTAATATGCCACATATCTGACACCACTAAACGTGCTTCAGTTAAGTTTTTCTACACAAAATATTTTCACCTCAATTTAAATTGATATCGATCACTGAATTTTTTCATTATGTTAACACCTTCCCTGCAAAATGAGCGTCCATTGCACAAAAAAAAGGTACACGGCAAAATAGTGATCTCGTTACGATTTACACCTTGCACATGATACGTTTTCCGATATGGTGTCCATATAATAAACCACAAGGGTCAATAATCTCTCATGATGTGCAATGTGGTATCAGTCACGCAGCAGAGGTAGGTGTACCTGAACTTAGCGGCAAACCGGCCCAACGAGGAATCGAAATTTACATGTCAATATATTGAGCATATATCCTAAACAATTAAATAAGTGACAACTATACCTATCCAAAAGTCGTTTCGGGAACTTCAAGCGCAATCCGCCGTCTTCCCTTCGTAGCCAGTTTTCCCAAACGCACTGTCAGAGCTTTACAAGGAGCCAGCTGATGCAGGTGGCAACAACAGGTCTACATTCGCTGGAGCAGGGTGTAGTGACATCCACAACCAGATCTGTACCTTACACGTCGCCACAACACTTTGTTCTATTTTACGCCTAACACGGTTCAATGTCGGTTCCTGCAGGACACTGTCAATACCTCACACTAGACGGTGTCGAACGCCACGGCGATTAGTGGACGATAAATCAGAAAGGATTTTGAAGGGTGCGGCTGAAGCCTAACGCGCGTACCATCCCGGCACTGAGGGACCCCAAGCTAAACCTCAGCCTACATAAACGTGTTTCAGCCAAGATCCGACCCGTGCACCTCCGGAGTACAGGGTGCAGAGTTACCGCTTAGTAAACAACGGTACATAAGGCACGTACGACAGGCTTATTGCGTTCCGCTGTGATGAACGTTAGCAGTGGCGGGCGTTCCTAACCCGCCAAGTGTCCTGTATGGATCGGAGTTGCCACAGGCGGCGTTTTCCGGGAAACATCACCTTCGTACTTGTGTGCGGGAAATGATAGCTCGACCACTGTCAGCTTGATGACCACCAGGGCGCAGCGCAAGCATGTGCCTGCATTGTCTTCCAAACTTGAACGTCAGTGTTCCAGTATTCTTGCGTAAGGTGGAACAGTTCTGCTAATTAACGCTGTCTGAGTTCGCAAACACTTCTAAATAACTTAATTACATACAGCATTCGGATTACAAAGACAGCTCCCCTTCCACTTGAAGACAAATGATGACAATGATAATTAAATCACAGCAGAATGAATTGTGCGTTCCCTCTTCTCAAATTGTCGCAGAACTGTTTCAGCTCAGCACACGCAGTCATGCATAGTTATGCGAACGTCGCACTGCATGTGAAGCGCCCCATTACAACCGGCTAAATGGGAAGACGTGCTTTTTAATTCAAAGACCTATCATGTACACTGCACTGGGTTTTCCGAAGACCAGGACTGTGGAATCGGTATACAAAGCTTCCGACTCCGACTCCTCAATTTTTAAAACTCCGACTCCGACTCATTCATAAAATCTCAATATGTATTAATAATGGCAAACCTATAAGACATTTCATCACCACCACGTGAATCATCAGGCTACTGTTTAGACCTACAACCTCTATTTAAGTATAAGTCTAATGGTTACTGTAGCAATCAGAGCCCTGGTGTTGGAGTATCTAGTTAAGATTTTAGACTGACGTCGGAGTCGGAGTCGGTACATTTTTACCGACTCCGACTCCGACTCTACAGCTCTGCCGAAGACGGTAGCCTACACGTCTGTCACTGCACAGTACAAACAATGTAGAACTATAATTATTACAATTAATAAACTGTTCTCTGTTCGGCCCGCACTCTCTGTGATCTATAACACAACGCATTGGTAGTTCTGAATCCTGCGCGCGATAGGTACACAACTTGGGGTTTGTACAATACGGCTTACAGAATAACTGAAAACCATCTCAGTGGTTTCAAAGTGCAGCAAATGTTGTAACAGAAGACACTAACTGCTTTCAGAAAAGTTGAAGAAAATTCCAAGAAACTGGGACGCCTGAACCTTCGATCCCTCTACGCACTTCTTCAGCAAAACGCATTTGGACCAGCTACATTTTCGTGCTTGGGTCTGGCAATCACATGGCTTATAAATGGTTTATGTTGATGACGCATGAAGTGGATTGTATTGTCTGAACCTTCATGAGGTTCAGTTGTGGGCTAATTAAGGTATAGTCCAATTACAGCGGGTAATAATCAAGAATAATCCTGGCTAAATGCGGGCTACTTATGTAATAATACCGATCTGAAACGTCGCACTCACAATGAACTGGGCGATCCCCACTGCAGTTAGTGTACCAACGCTGCACTCTACAGCAATCAGCTGGAATGCAACAATGATACAGCTTGTTTCAAACTGTGCAGCTGCTACAAAAACGCGTACAAATAATTACTTACAATACCACACTGAGTCACTGCTAACACACGAACTTCTCCACACATGAAGAAACAAGATACAATATGACACACACAATTTCCTGATCTGCCTGAAATAATTTGACGCAATGAAATGTTGAACTTGGCTCCTAAAAGTCAAGATGAAATACCAAAACAGGGAGGTACGGAAGGAAGCAGGAGGCCTTACTACTAAAGGAAACAAAAGTACGAAATGTAAATCAGATTCAAGCTTACCATAAATTAGGCGCAAGTCATGATGCCTACATGGAGAACACACGAAATATATTTCAGTCTCTCTGCTTCCTCAAATTATCTCAGTCTGACGGCAACACCGTATGCTGCACAAACCGAGCAATACCCAGCTATGTTTGTCGTTAGACAGTCACACAAGGCAGAGCGTAAAGCGATCGCAACAAGTGTTTCAATCAGTCACTACAACATATGTCCATCAATGGCAAGTCTACCTGTTCCGGCTAAACTAGTTACAATTGTAATTAACCCTCTTTTTGTGTCTTCTAGCTTAGGCCTGATGATGGCTATCCTTTTATTGCCGAAACACGTAGCCCTGTCCTCGATAAATATATGCTGAGTTGACTGCAACATTTGTTGTATTTAATACGCAACGAGGATGTGCCACCTTAAGATAAAGCGATCGATTTCATACGTACCAAACATATCACATTAAAAACTTCTTAAATATGCTGGACTACGAAAGAATTCCATTAGCTATTAATAATTAATTCAGGCAGGATATCAGACGCGAAGACTGCCGTTCTGAAAGTGCTAAGACGCGTACTGAATTGAATCTGGAAGGTGCACTATGCGATATTCTCACAGCCAATTATAGGTACAGCATGTACCAGTCACAAACTTCAGCTTCAGTGAAAGTGAACTACGCCAGCTCTAGAACTAACACTTGACAAGTGGCAGTGTTATTAGAAACTGTCATATGCCTATCTGAATCACCGCTAACCTAATTCTACGCCTGTATGGCAACAGATTTCATTTCTAGTTTACAAAATTGCATACTGAAATTTAGCAGGCAATTCAATTTCCGACGATCTACAAATATTTAACCTTCTAACGCCTAACAGTACTTTACCTTTCCCGAATGCGTTCCTGTCAGTTTATATAAGCCCTGCAATGAAACTCTCTTAACTATACGCTCGTTCTCGGATAAAAGCGGTTCATGTCACTGTCCGCTAGAAATTCAAACGTTAGTAAAAACCGGAAGTTCATTGCCATGTTCGCAGCAATACGCCAGGGGACAACATCCCAAGTCCAGCAGAACCCAAGCCACCTTCTTTCCCTAAGGATAATTTTAATGTTATCCTCCCACTTACTTTCTGGCTTTCTAAGTGATCTTTCTCCTTCATGCAGTCCGACTAAAATGTCATGTGCACTCTCCATGCGCGCTATATGCTCCACCTTACCGCTTTCCTTAATTCCTGCAGTTGACACAGCGATGTTAAACAGTGTAAAAATCAATATAGTTGAATCACTCAGTAGCCTAAAAGTACGTATGTGGATTACACGTCATCAGTTCTCTTTCCTTTAATTGTTGCGAAGTTGGCCGCAAGCCAGTTCCACCCACAAAAATGGAACAGAGGTGAATTCTGTAGGCCATTTGGATACAATCCCACTTCAAGCAAACGACCATTTGTCAGAGCTCTGGCTATGGAAAAACTGTTTTATTTATGTACATGTAACATAAGCCACCAACACCAACAGCAGTCACATTACTGCACACAACTTGTGCAAGCTGGCCAGGCGAGGTACGGCCACAAAGTAAAGGAAAATTTGAGTTTAATAATCGGGTGCTCTGGATCATCACACCGCCCAGTCTAGGAGGTGACTCCCAAAGTTCCAGAGAAACCCGCTGCCTCCAGCCTAAGGGGAAAACGTTTTAACAAAAAAAAAAATCACTATATATTCACCGCCGTGAAAATGCTCGGATGTCACATTCACTTTAAGAAAATTACACGTTGTGTAATTTGCACTGAAGACTGTGCCAGATACAAACAGTGTGTTTTTTAACTCGGCTGCACCTTGCTGGATTCAAATGAGACGGCGCAGCTGAGACAACAGGGGCCCACAGGCACACGTTTAACGTCGTTTAGCCATGGCAGGAACGTGTCAAATAACAGCAGCTGCCCAGTATTCAATTTTTGCAGTCACATGACGAGATAACTTGAAAGTTACAGGAAGATTACAGGTCGCTATAGCGAAAATTCTAGAAGCTAGAGAAGAGTCTAAGAATGGATACAAAGATTCAAAAGTAGACAAACGAATGTTGCTGATCGGACCGGAAATCCATTCTAGCATGTGTTAAGTGTAAAAGCAATATCGGTGAGCATATCGGGGACAACCGAAAATTCGGCAGGCCCTATTTATGGTGCAAGACTGGCTTCGTACTTAACCGAATATACTTAATTCTGACATAAAGAGAAAATCTGTCAAATCTTGTAACAAAATTGCCCTTAGGGCTTGCTTACGTCCGCAGTTGTATGTGTTTTGTGGCACAAACAAGCTTCCTAAGAGGCAGGTCTGTTTCGATATAATGTTTCCTCGTACTACCAGCAACCCTGTTTCATGGAAGTGCTATCAGAAAACCCAGTTCCCGGCTACGCAAACCAGCGAATGAGCTAGGCAGACAGTAAATCACAGCAAACTCTGGAACCGATCCAACGCACGGCAGCTTTAGCTTAAAGGGGAAGCACCTATGGGGTTACTTAACAAATAGGGAAGCGAAGCTAAAGGTTGCGCAAAGTGAAAGATGAGGAAGTGAACATGAAGTGATGCGGGACCCGTTCAAGCGGAAAGAAGTGAGCACTGAAAGGCCAACCCCTAAGCTTGCGAGAACACCGAGCACCCAAGCCACCCTCATTACATTTTCAAATTTCACACTCCGTGAAATTAAAAGACTTCTTATCTACGTGCAACGCATCGAGATAAACCCTCTGTGATTTCCACAAAAAACTGCATCGAAAAAAAAAACTATACTAAGGGATCATATAGTGCGAACGTTTAGAGCAGAGAGGAAGATAATATTAAAATGCAGCTTAAGGAATAGGATGTGGACTAAGATTCAACAAGGTTACCACCAAAAAGTAATAAGGCTTCACATTCGATAAAACGTGAAGAATTCTTCACCAGCTGCAAGACTGTAGGCTTAGTAAGAAAGGCTATGAACCGCGCAGTGGCGAACATAAATTTGTGTGTGTTCCAGTCGTCAGATTTTTATGTGGGGAGCGAGATAAATCTGGGTTAACTGGCATCAAGCATTCCGCGAATGTCAGCTGCTCTTAATTCCTCATAAATTCAATTTCAATTTGTTAATATCGTACCCAAACAAACACATTTAACTGATCACAGACGCATATTTAGCCAACTACCGGTGCCTTGGAATACTGTAAATGCGTAGATGACACACGGATCACAGCCTATACACGTGTACAGGACAGAACCCGCCCATCTCTCTTCCAAGTTCAGTTCCTAACACGGATGTGGCTGTCTAGCAGAGTAATCGTAACTCGCAATACTGCGAAGGCATTTACGATTATGGTGGCTGTTTGTTAACTGGGGAAGCAGGCAGAGCGGTCGGATAGGTTATCTCCTGTTCACAGTCAACGGCTAAACAGGTTAAGCAGCGGCAAATGCAAACTAATTACTCGCATCCTCTGCTTGTTCGGGATTTCAGTCCGAATGTACGGCGCCATCATCACCTAACTAATGCCGGAGATCCGCCCCACAACAAACAAAGCCAGCATCAAACTGTGATGCTGCAAGGCATTCATCGCCAAAGTCGCAAGCCAGGAATGAGCGATTCTTATACTAGATGGCGCTCAATGACACTGGAAGACGTTCACAAACGACAAGCAGCCAAGAATCTGACGAAAGAAGTGCATTTTAACGCATGCAGACAGTTCTTAAATATTTTTTACTCATTTCATCTTACAAAGAGCACAGTAACACATAGATACGTGTTTGTGCTACGCCATAAGATGGCATTGCTTCCCGAAACTTGTGGCCATTAAGTGTAAAGCCTAATGAGAACACACAAAATGAAAGGTTCCATCTAACTCAGACTCTGGTATTAATGAGGCATTAGCCCTTGGAAGACTGCAGTTGATCTACGTTACACACACATTCAGTTCGCACCTCAGAAATTATAATTTGCCTCCATTAGAAAGGCCATTCGGTGAGTCGCTCGTTCTTGTGGTAATGGGGGATACACAAAGAGACCGTTTGAGTAATATGCAAATATTGTAGTGTTACATTTCGAGCTATAATAACTATTAGGCTTACAGGATTAATAATCGCTTCCTGTTTCAAACCAGTATAATAATAAATATAAATTAGGTTAAGGCGGAAAAGAGGAGAAAACTAAATTCTAGCCATGCGTGTTGTTATTCACTTACTATTCGGTTACAATCCCGTCCATTTCCCAAAACACTAAATATCAGAATGTACAGCATAACAATTCTGCCAGCTGTATGCCACAACAGTGAAATACAATCACATACCTTAAGAGAAAAAGTATGGTATTCTGAAAGTAAACACGCATTGGTAAAGCCTTCGGATCACGACACGGAGTGCATTTCCTGTCTTATTTTGTGGTCGCGAATGATTCAAGCCCGTGGTACCCTCGCAGGGCCCTCCGGCTTTGCACGTCTAATAAAATTAAATCAAAACAACGTGCGTGTAATTTCACTTCCAGATACACATAAATGTGAAACGAATGAAATCAACGCGTTTCGTTAAGATCCTCTGGGCACGCAGCTCTGTATATCTTGGCCTGATACGCACAGGCTTGAGTGCCCATATCAAGCCTGTTACGATTTGCATGCTCGGTTCTCCTCCGTTTGAGGTTCAGAGAACGGACAAGCGGACCCAGTGTCCTACCAATACTACCGCGAGACTGAACTTTAAGGGCTAAAATCCCCGTGAAACTAGTGTGAAGGGTTCAATGGAGAGTCCTTTCCCGTCTCTGTTACAACTCTGTAAAGTGTAGCACTGATTTACTTGTGTTTTAGTCCATCATTAAATTCGTGCAGCTTTCTATAGTTAACCATCCGTTAAAATTTAATATTGTTTCTTATCAGACTTTCTTTCCTTAAGGAAGCCCTTGAAGGAAAGTAGGGCTTTGAAATAACCACTTTCTGCGTACGTGCTTGCGGGATGGAGAGGGCGGACACAACCCCTTCAAGATTTGAATTACTTAACCAAGTTTTGCGACGTCTGTTACGAACTTTACGTCACTGGGGGCTACTCCAACCCGTACTATTTCATTTACTGCAATCGGTAATAACAACACAGCAAGGGTACGAACTTCTGAGGTGGCAGTGGTTAACAGCCCTTAAATGATAGGTAGTAACAAACATTAAAAAAAAAGTAATATTTGTGCAGAATGTGTAACAAAAATGGAAGGTGTATAAATTTTGCATTTAGCTTTTGGTTTATTGGCGACAGCTAATAAAACCAATTAACGTAGGCTTCTAAAATGTACCACAGAAACAGATCATAAAAATACCTACAACTTCTGTATGAATATTTCAGTAAGTTATCAAATACAATAACGACGAAGAAGCGAAAATCCACGGTTACCTTATACAGTTTCCTGACACACAAAACCTGCAGGAAGTAGTAAGCTATGCCCAAAAGGAAAATAATGCAACACTACTTAATCATCATCGTGTATTGGCATATTCAAAATTAAAATAATTAGAACAAACTGTACATCAGCTAAGATTCGTTGGTATGACCATCCACGTAATAGGCTGTATTTTAACGCTGGATCCCGAATTTGCTGAACCGGAATGCGACAGACATGAACAGCGCACGGTTTGTGGCACTGGCAGCAGTACAAGAGCCGTTAGCGCCCTAAACGTATGTAGAAAGAAAATGGGCTTTAGAAGTTCTACCCGAAATTCCTACTTTATATCTCTCTTCCCTTGGCCCCAGTTTTACCCTACGCTTCGCTTTTCTTTCTTACATTTCACGTTCTTTCCATAGGCTACATTTGTTCTCAGTATGAAGTGTCGCATATGTTGGAGATCTCAAGCTCCGGACAATGGAGACAGCCTAAAGATAGGATCCTTAGCTAGTAATATGTTCCACAAGCAGTCCAAGACAACAGGCAATGGGTGTCCTTCCAAACTGAAAGTTGGGCTGTTTTTGAAGAAGTACCGCTGTTAAGAAACTAGCATGCCATGAAAAGTTACACACAGCACTGCACAAGCAGGCACTCTTATAAAGATGGTAACGAACCCTCTCATTCTATAAAAGGCGAGACATTTGTTGACTACAGCTCTCATGAAGGGCTCTGGCCCATCGAGTGAACCGGTTCGCGAGTTTCTTCGTCTCTTCTATCCGGTAACGTCAGTCGCAATTTATTCTCGCTACGCAGTGCAATCAGGCCTATTGAAACATCGCTGTGATCTTCAGAAAAGCTTTTTGGTTCTATAGACTTCAAATGCAAGGATAGTTGTGAATGATGGCTTGTCGAGAATGTGTAAGGAAGAGGTCACAATGTAGGTATATTTTAAGACACGGCCGTGAAATCACCTACAGATTCGGAAAATGCGATGATACACGTCGGCTGTCTCGGGTACAGAAAGCGGAAGTGCTGCGCATTGAAACAAGGTTTTTGGTGGGATTCAAATTGAAAACACTGGGCGGGGGTTTTTTATCCTGTCAGCATATCTTGCAATTGCAATTCCATCATACAGCACAATTGGACGCGAATAGTGAAAGTTTTTGGTATTAGAGTGCAGTATGTGTCCGCAGAATGTCACCACCCCTAGCGTCAAAAGTGTGCTAACAAGTATTCTTGCTCCCTTTCCATTAGCATTCGTTTCCTTGCTGTTCTTCTCCCTCCATGTCCCTCCTTCCCAGTTTCTCCTGCTTTCAATCCACTAATCATCAGCTGCAGGTAAACAGGTTTCCCAAAAGCACTTTCCATCCCACAGCAGAAAACGCAGCGGCGAATGCCCCTGGGATATAACGTCTGCACCCTAGCAATAGATTACTGGAACAGTCACAGAATCTACGAACGAAGGTCGATTCACATTATACGGCCCAACACTGCACGACAAAAGCCTGCGCGCATTCACATTTACAGGCAGTGACAGACAGAACACTTTCTTCCAATCCAAACGACAGTCCTCGTCTGTCCTTGTCGTTACCTGTCGGTGACCGGCTACTGTGAACTCGAGCATTTCAAGACCACAGAAAAATATTTTTTCACGTCGTGTCGTGTCGTGTCGTGCCACATAATGTGAACCGACCCTGATCCCTCAACATCAGGCTATGTAGTGGTAAGACGTATTTGGCGCTGCCGTATCCAAATATCAATCCCGCGCTTCTTAAAATTCACCCACGAACGGTAGCTGCCATGTTGGACCGTGACAAAAAAAAAGCAGCAGCTTAACAACACTACTTCCTCCTACGCGTAATCCACTTCACTTCGGTTGCATAATTTTGATCGTTCCTTTTCATGATGCGCAGCAACGCACGCAGCTTTTACCTATTAGGAAGCCTTTGATAAAGAGCTAGCAACAAAGTTCTGTGTCTTTTAATTGAGGAGTGTTCCGAAATATTTAGTACGTGTATTAAAAAGAATTTATAATGGCACGAAGTGGAGGCCTTCGTGGCAGCGCCCTAGTACCTTCATGTAACACAAGTCTTTTCATGATGGAATTTTAATGAAACAGGTTCAAGAAGCCCACTCAGTAACTAATCCTGCAACCCAGGCAAGCGTGTATTTTAAAGTACCGAATGCTTACAAACAAAGGCTTCCTACAACACAGGAAACATTCAAAGAGTCCTCACAATGACAAATGTGTTAAAAATTAGCAAAATAATCGCCATTTATTGGGCGAATGACGAGGCGTGCGAATGACCGCCCCGCAACCAGGATTGTCACATTGCCTCAGGCTCTGCAGCTAAATGGCGGTGCAGCGATTACGCCACAACCGCGTCCTTATAAATCCCTGTAAATTTATCATTCATCTGCCATCCTACCACCGACGCTATACAGCCTCAGATAAATGGCATGGGTTGAGGACCAAATAATTGTGGCCTCATTGAAAGCAATACCCCTCTTTTTTTAAATGGTTCATCCCATGGTGTATATATTCAAAACATTTTTTAAATTGACGGTATTCTAACTGACATGAAGCCAAAACATGCAGCTGGTTGTACACCTACTTTAACTGCAATTAACAGGGCCGTGCTGACCGAATTTCTTATCACTTAATCACTCGGGTATTAGAATAATCATTCCGGATTCGAACCAGATCCCTTCACATGCCATGACCCTGAAACACGCTTACTTAGTGCATAATTAACTGTGTCAATTCAACGTCCGAACTGAAAATCAGTCAGGGTGGCACGCGCTCGCCAGCAGAGGCAGTTATGATGCAAGAGTATAAAGAGCCGTAAAATCAGTATTATATTATCATTCTCTTTTTGTTAAACAGACGACTTTGTCCATGTTTAAGACTACAGCAGCTTCCCCCATAACCATTACCTTCTAGGTAATTGATCAAAGAGCAGCAGAAAGCATTTGTTACAATTTTGCAAGGGCAGGACTGGCCAAGTGAACTAATTACACTTTACTGCCGTAAACTATTAGCGTGTGATAACTCTGCGAGAACCTGCTACTTTCCGCTACACAGTGGAGACTCGGGACAAAATGTAACACATCCGTAGTGCATGGTCCACAAAAAGCAAGCTGGAAAATCATAACGGAGAATTCGAAAAACGTTCGCCTTCAACATACGTATTTAACCCACTGTACCCTTCAACATAAATACACTTTCATACTTACATGCAGACTTACAGTAATCTGCTGAAACTAACAAATTATCCTACTCAGCCATCAAGATCTTGCACGACGAGTTGCTTTTCGAAGATTCAAATTAGATGTTTCGTCACGTTTCCTGGTAAACAGTTACAGACGTTTCGAAGGCACGGCCGTCAGAAAGGTCAGAATCTACGTTAACAGTCCATCGGCGTAATATTCCACAAGAATGAATGTTCAGCAGCAAGATGTGGGAAACTCAGCCCTCACGAAATTAACTGTTACTGACACACCCCAGCACAGACAATCAAGTGAAACTACGCCAATCTCCAGGCAACATACCTCGCTCGTCCACGTCCAATTCAGGACATTGAACATGCCGGGACTTCTGCATGGAGAAAGGCTAATTGTACAAAATTCATTTCAGCGGATTTTCATCACCCTGAGAAATCAGGACAAATTCGCTTTCAGCTGGCTTTTTGAAAAAATAAATGGACTCATCTCTGCCACAACAGTTCAACACAGACCTGGTAAGGCGAAAAATTAAGAAAGAGGAAAATATAGGTATCTGAAGAGAAAAATATCTCCTTCCCATACACGAGTCACTTAACCTTTAAAATCCTAGCGGTAACTTTACATAGACCACATTTAACATTAAAAAATTCTACGTGGTGCCCACATTGCGTTTATGTGTTTTGTACGGATCTCAGAACAAACAGCGACTTTTGCCTTATAAAACATTAAGAGATTGGTTTTTATAACCGAAATGGAGAGTGTTTACAGCGCGGTACGCACTGAGTCCTTATATAAAACAGATACGCTTCGTCTTTAAAGGGTTAAAGTGTAAGTGTATTAAACTCCGCCTGAATGAAAAGGATACAGCATGTCAGAGTGGAAAATGGATTCATCTGGCTCAGATGTGAGAGTGGGTATTGGATTAATCTGGCTCAGAACAGGATCCATTCGCGGTCCCACGTAGACGTAGCAACGAACCTTCGTATTCAATAAATGGTAGAGAATATCTGCATTATCGGGGCGACTATCAGCTTCTCACGAACGATTCTGCATCAGGAAGTCTCTGCAGGAATTTATACCACGCTAAAGTACAAAAACTTAAAAACCAATCCACAGCTGCTTCGGTTCGATGAACTGTGTGAACATTTCCGCAGTCATTTTAGTAAGTTCCTTTATTGTTTTCATACCAAATCAATTGACTAATTTTTCGTAATGGTTATCGCACGTTAACAGGAAACTCAATTTATTCTTATAACACCCCAATTCGATATATATGCAAAGATGTCTACCTTCCTATTTGCATTTCCAGCCACACATGGTTCGACTGTGATGCGAATTCTGCCGCACAGCCTTCGATGGCTTTTACTGAGACTATCAAATTTAGACTACACTCAGAGACAGCGACGCAGAGGGGTGGGGGGCAGACAACAACAAGTAACCGCAAGTGCAATCAGGACAAACGAATCTGCAAACGCGAAGCCTTCAAATGCAACACTACACATAGGCGTAACTTGGCTAATAACATTGTGGGGCTGGGGTTGGGGAAATTGCCCATGGGTATTAGGAACTCACATGCTTCTATTCTGCGTCAAGTAAAACACAGTTTTTTTATTTTATTTTTTCTGTCTTTACACCACCAACATAATAGTTTTGAAAATATTTCTATAATTTGCCTCCCTTCAATTTAGTAACAAAAAATCTATTCTCAGGTAAAACAAATATTGGAGGGGCATCTGCCCCCCTTGCACGCCTCAAGCTACGACTATGTCATCACACACAGAAAATATTACAAAACGGTACATAGGCCTATATATTTTTTATACAAAGGAAGATGTGGTGTGCGGGATACGCAGCAATCATGGATGATACAAGTAATGCGTAGCGCATACTGCTAGGAAAACTTAGAGGGAAGAGAACACCACGAGACATACCCACAGCTGAGAAGATGATATTGCAACACGTCGTAAGGAAAGAGTGCGCGCGGCAGTGTACTTGATTCGTCTGGAGAACAGTTGCCAGTGTCAAGACTGTTGTGAATAGGAGTACAAAACGTCGGCTTCCATAAAACACGGTGGATTTCTCGACAAGGTCGATGAGCTTCCCCAGAACGATACTGCTCCGTGAAGTTGCCGTAAGCCGGGGTAAACGCATCCCGAGCGCCAGGTCGCCCCTACGAGTGAAGTTTGTTGGGTGACGCTAAACATAGCTCATGATTCCCGTCACACTTTTGACGCCTAGGATTCTGAGGTGCCGTCAAGATTTGTGGACCATCTGCGGATCCCTAGATAAGCCTGTTCGCATTTATGTTCACAACATTCACAACTTCAGATTCTCCCTTTGTCATATTCGCCAGAGAGTTTTATCAGTTAAAAGTTTTACACCGAAGCCCTGTTTGAAATTTTCGCCAAATAATAAGACCGCAAGTGTCAAAAAAAAAAGTAGATAAGTGTATCATACACCGCCACACAAAATCTCAAATCTCCTGCTCACATGATGCGTTATCAACACCAAATAAAACCCAGGACACGTTTCTACTACCACAGGCCTACTTTCTCCACTGCGACAGCGCTGTTGCTAACAACATCCACCCAAATAAGGACATTTTTATAATGCTCGTACGTCCATTGCCTGAATTTCGGGTGTCAGACTGCTCTTGCGTTACATTACGTTAAGAATAACCATCTCAAACGGCACTGTCCGTTCCCACCTTTCTTTTACTACATATCACTGGGTGCTATTATGTTCTGTTGCTATTTTTTCTTCTGAGCGTACACGGACTCGCAGTTTACATTATGTGTTCGCAAACACGATAAAATCAAGCTCGTTCAATTGTAAGGACGAAAGCAGTTCTTGACTCAGCACTGTCCCTTGTAGCAATCCAATATAAAAACGCAACTGACGACCGTTTGTTGGAGATAATTAAAACAAAAGGCACAGTGCAGTGTCACGGCCATTTCAGCGGCAGCACGACGACGTTTTGGAACGTGTGTGGTACTGTGTTACCGCCACAGGATCACATTTCATAAACACTCGGACGGACAGGTGGGCCATCATCACTGCGGTCGACACAACACGGTGTGCCGTACGACATTCATTTATTCTGCTCTGTTGAATTCAATGGGCTAACAGAATCGGACTGCATTATTGCAAGCCAGTTTCATGGCTACGAAAGTGAAGTCAGTCGGTTTTGATGTGCACAGCCAGCACATCGGTCAGGGGAGGATGATTTACTGAATGACGATCTAACAGCCGACTGCTACACTGTTCCACAACAGCGCAGTAGTCCCTGCATTACTCATCCCCTCAGGACCACGAGATGTCTCCAGCAATACTCAGGAGCAAAAAGTAGGTCGATTACTTCCTTAACAGGAGTAAGCAGCTGCTAGTTGTAACGGACACGATGATTTCTGGGAAATGCTAACTAACTAACTAACTAACTAACTAACTAACTATCCCCATGAAACTAGTAAGGTTAATAAAAATGTGCCTAAGTGAAAAGTATAGCAGAGTTCGGGTAGGCAGACATCTGTCTGACACGTTCCCTATTAAGAATGGCTTGAAACAAGGAGATGCTCTGTCGCCATTGCTTTTCAACTTTGCTTTAGAATATGCCATTAGGAGGGTTCAGGCAAACCAGGAGGGCTTGAAATTGAATGGTACACATCAGCTTCTGGTTTATGCTGATGATGTTAATATATTGGGCGGATGTTACGAAACAGCCTACAAAGCCTCGGGAAATGCGAACTGACTGTTTAAATATTAATTGGAAACCTTTCGTTCTTCGCAAAGGCGACGTCATGGCTCAGGCGATAAATCGCCGGTTTCTGTCGGCAATGGTCAGGAGACGAGCCCGGAATCCAGCCTGAGTCGGTCTATGTGGGATCTGTGGTTGACAAGGCGGCAACTTGACAGGTTTCCTTTCCGAGTAATTAAGCTTCAAAGTCAGTTATCACACCGCAGACGTTCCACACTTATCTTCATCTTCAAACTACGCTTCAGAGGCTGAAGCCTGCGGCCCTCCCAACACAAGCGGGAAGCATAAAACAAGACAAGTGGGTATTTTCATTTTTGGTGCTTCAAGTGGTTAAGGCCATACTGGTACAGAGTATTTTAACTGCTGAATATTGATTGCCACCAGGTTTCACAATATAACAAATTAATTCTGACCAAATGAGTGACGAGCAGTTTCTCAAGAACGACCCTACTCCGCTGAGTTCACTGATTGCACAGTAAGGTTACTTATTCGACACTCACTACGAGATTCTTTTCAGCGCAAATCCCAACCGCATTTATCACGTAAGAACATCAGGCGCTCGCACTGTGAACATCTCAGACGTTTGTAACGAAATCGGGAGGAACGTTTCTTGCGCAGTTTCTTCGATCATCCAGATCCTCTGGAATGGAAACATACAATCCCTTGTACCAAACACTAATTTTCAAAGCCCATATTAAAGAAGAAAATGGCTAGTTTCCTGGCTGGACACGCCAGGGTTCGAATGTCAGCAGGGGCAAGAGATTTCGCTCTTTTCCAAAACGCACAGAACAACTGTGAGGCCCAACCAGCCTCCAATTCAATGGGAACCGGGGTAAGGCGGCCTGGCGTTATGGTGACCCACACACCTCAATTTAGTACTGAGGTTAAGAAGAATTGGAGCTGCAACTCTGCTTCCTCCATATGCCCTCACGACTTTCCTTTCCTTTTACGAAAGAAGATATGAGGTAATATACAAGGGGTGTTTGAGAACAGATGGCTGAAAAAATATACGCCTTTACGTACAAAAAAAACAACAGCAGTGCGAGAGTTTGAGGTTCTTACAGCGACGCTCATGAAGATTCATGTCTTCTTTGATAATATTAGTCGAGAAGGCGGAGGACGCCAGAAGACTTGTATTTTCAAGTAACGGCAAAACTGAGAACACTGCACGATGAGGATAAATTATACGGATTATGTTAACTTGCAGCGACATTTACAACGTACTGCTATCTACCCGTATCATCTCGCAACAATGCAGCAGTGCTGTTACCCTTCCAAGCGGCCCTCGGTTTGAGACCAGGCGACGGCAGCGTTTTGTTTATGCCTCCCATGTTTATAATAAAACAAATATGCTAGTAACCAGATTATGATGGAAGTGAAGTGCAGGCGGGAGGGGGGGGGGGTGGAGGCGATCGTTACGGAATGATAACGCCGCGAATCACGTTCCCGATGGCGGCTGACACCCATCCCGATTACACCACCGGTGCCTTTGTAATATGTTTTATATCGCCTTCCATCACCATCTCCCATTCGAAAGCTGTATTATCGCTCGACAGCACAAAGGAACTACAAACCTCAATCGATTTATGAAATGAGGCGTGTGTCGTTGAAAAGACTCCCTTCTATCAAGCTGTCTATAAATAAATTACCGATTCTTTCACACGTTTGAATACAGATCAACCATAAGGATTGTCATTCTATTTCAAATTTAGAAATTTATTATCCCGCCGTTTGCAGGGGTGTGAAACTCTGTCTCTCACACAATGAGAAGAGCAAAAGATGTAAATAAGGGGAATATTTTGGCCTAACAAGGACTAAGAAATATACTGCACAATGAGGAGCTTCAAGATGTGTATTCTTCACCAACTATTAACAGAATGATAAAATCAAGATGCTGAAATGAGCGGCGATGCAGAAACACAGGATAATCACGATATGCATACATTTCAGGTACAAAACAGTAAAGAACACTTGCGAGGCCCAGGGCAATACAAAAGTGGACGAGTGGTTCAGGATGGGGGTACAGCGGAAGGCCCTTGTAAACCAAATCACGCTTTTAATTCCGCCAAAGGCAGGATATCTACTCAGGACGAAGATAACACTGACAGGCTGTCCCGAAACGCCGGCATCTCAATACCAATCAACGCTGCGTACCATCCCAGAAGAGCCCAAGACTTCACTTACACTGCGGCAGAAGCCGGAAATCACATAGAGTGTTCCTTCATTACGTGTCTGCCTGCCGCTACAGCAGGAAAAATAAATACTCCCTAATTAAGACTTCAACTGCGTACCCGCACACTTTCAAGTTGTACCGCAATCAGTTTCAATAAGGCGACAGTTAAACAAAACGAAGAGTGTCTTATGGCAGATAACTTCGAGGATGCAAACTAAGAACAGCGAATATTTAGGTATAAAAGTACCAAGTGGTGGTATGATCACTTTTAAGAGTTTGGCAGTGTTCACAAACATAAACATACCGGACGAACGGCAACCTTGGAGGAAACCATCCCTGGTACCCCCGGGACATTTACACAGTCATAAGAAGTGGTAATGGTCGTGGCCTGTCTTAAGGTGCTGTCTCAGAATATTCCCGAACAGAATAAGGAAAAGAACCTGCTGGGGCAGTCTCTGGCCCAGGATTAGAAACCTGGCCCTCACGATAAGGACGACTGCGAATAAACCCATAGTAATGTTCGCTGATAACCGTTAACGGATTCCTTCTACCTGACTAACAAATTCCGTGGAGCAGAGTCTTTCGTGAGAAGCTAACTGTTCCACGCCTAGTCAAGCAATATCCCGCATTTTATTCGAAAGTTCATTACCGCTGTCACATGAGCCCACAACTTTCCCTATTATGAGCCAGATCAATCCAGTTCACTTCCCCAGGATCTGTCCTACACCGAGGCCTCGAAAGGCAGTACGTAACGTACTAATTTTTTACACGGTACCCTGCTGCATACGAAAAGATGAGACTGAACCAATCACGCAATAAAAGCGAAAACTTAAAAAAAAAACAGAAGCAGTTTTTGGTTCTGAATTTTGTCACTAGACCGAAACCAAACACAACCGTGCAGCTGCTTCTTCAGTTCCTGCAAAACATCCAGAAAAAGGCAAATGCGCCATTCCAAACGGCGACAAAGGTGGCAAAGGCTACGTTAACCCCCCACCCCGTCCGCCCCGTCCCACCAACGAAATCTCCCCAGTGGCAAGCTACATATTTGATTAGATTTCACCCGATGAGCTCCATTTTTCTCTCATGTTCCAACGAAATGGACAGCAAGCTACAAATTTCAAGGCCATTTTGGCATTTCAACGAGAAATACTGGCTTCCTCTCTGCAGCCTAATGGCCCATTCAATTACCAGGAAGTAGACTCTAAACTCACACAAACAATGCAGGGTAATATAAGCCTTCCGGCAGTTTAATAAAATGCGGCCGGCTTTATGGGCTTCCACAGATCTGCATGTGGCCTTTGAAACCATCCGAACTTCTGTGACAAGAACATGCGTGGGGTCAGCTTCTTTCATTAAGCCCCGTACAAAAGAATACCCGTGCTGGAGGACACTGCTCAGAAACAGTCTGATTAGTTTAATCCAGACATGTCTTACGTGTGCGTAGGATCGACCTCCCTACACCAAAATGCTTCATCTCTGTTGGTTAAACCAATCACGAGACTGGGTTCATCAACCTGCGACGAGTAAATTACAATAAATCTGTGTTTCTTTATACTGATTTCCCATTCAGGCAGCATAAAGCTTGGACTGATGACGAATGCTCAGAATTAGTAGATCGCATTAGCAATGTCAAATTTCAATGGTTTTAGAGCACAAACCTAAAGGGGCAGACATTAATTAAACAGGTGCATGGTGACAAAGTTGCAACTGCGAAAGTGATGGCAAGCGATTAATCGGGCAGGATAATATCAAGACGAATTTTGACTGTACGGGTAAAGGCAAGATGAAGTGACTGAAGGGCAGGATCTTGTGCATAGCCCACACTTTTGGGTATCTGTATAAGGCATTCATATTATTGTCCGGCTGAGCAACTGTCAGATACTCAAAGGCTCTGATTCACTTAACAAAAAGAAAATATGCACAGTGGACAGACCAGCAAATCAACTCCGAGCTGTACCTATTCGCACAGCAGAACGCAGGTTTACGGCTAATGAAAGCCTACCACGAAAATCCGAGACCGACGCTCTGGAGACTACGTGTATGTCTCCCAGATCCAATTCAGACCGTGTGTGCATGTTTAAGCATGGCATAAACTACTTACCCACGACATTACCGTCCGTTTAATGAGTGGTTCATCCTCATATTATGTGCGGCAACTCCTCTGTATGTACCAGTCTCTCTCGCAAACGAAATAAAGCCATTGCATGCAGCAGACCCCTAATACTAGTGACCATGCATTATTAATAATACTAGAGAGTTCAAATTTCATGCGGATTACATTTCGTAAAAATACACTATACTGTATCATACCCAGCTCGTTAATGCCTTGGGCGTTATGGTTACAATGTACAAACGTGATGGCAAGAAGTGGACCGCGATCCGAATGTGACCTGTCAGACACTCGTCACAGTAAGTTCACGAATAAACAACCAACCAACCAACCAACCAACCAACCAACCAACCAACCAACCAACCAACCAACCAACCAACCAACCCTATCGTACAGGGATTTCCTTGTAATTTATTAACTACTCAGGTGGTCAAGAAATTCCCGCTTTTGTGAAGTCCGAAGATTCATCACCGTGTTCGCAAATCCCCTCGCTTGAAACAGCATTCACTGATTTGTGTACAAGGTGCAGATACCTTCACAACTGGTTTCTCAAAGTTACATTTTAATATTGTCTTCCCATTTATGCCTCTATCTCGTACGTAGTCCATTCCTTTGAGGTATTGTGATCAACACTCAGTACTAACTTCCGACCTTCTTGCACACGCTAAACGTGTCTCTCATTTCGTTCTCCTTGACTGAAGCATTTTAATGATTCCATATGAACAGCAGGCCAAGATGCAACGCGAAATACTAAAAAGACTCATAATTAAAAAACGACTCAGTTGCAAAATGACGGAACTTAAAAACACCACGATTATAACTACGGCATATTTAAGCCCAGGAACCCAGGTTCGATTAACTGGAGGTTTCCGTACATGCAAGTACAATAAGCATACGAGAACGTAACCAACACTGTGGCAACAGAATCGCACGGTTCAACACCGCTCCAATTCTGACTGAGTAGGCCTACAGAAAGCGGACGGTAGCAAAAAGTGAGGTATGGCAATTCGTGTCGGTTAGGAAAAGCTGACAGATAAAGTGGGAGAAAATGCTATCCGCCTTCGGTACTCATTAGACAGTATCACTGGGCGTGATCCGAGCTGGCTTCATTCACCTCCCAACCAAGCAAACTAAATGTATAGGCGTACCATCTCATTCCCGGTCTTCCAAGTGGAAGTCCTCTAAAAAGCTTCCATGCCAAAATTCCCACGTCATTGCTCGTCTGCCCCATCACAGTCACCGTAACCTCCAGGACTTCACTAGCCTACATCAGACGATCTGTACAAATCACGAAACTCGTCGTTAAGAAGCACCCCAGATTGCTCACTTCATCCCTCTTAGGTCTAACAATTCCTCTGGTCACTTCCTTTTCAATACCAGTAATATACACACTTCCCTCCAAGTCAAGAGCTCACGTTGAGCACCCATGCTAGAATGGACAAGGTACTGTTTCACGTATCCCGATTTTCAGTGTTTTAAAATCCAGACTGAGCGATAACAGTTTTAAATTTAATTCATTCTTCTCCTACCTTCACCATAAACTTCGTTTCTTCCACTTAGATACAGCTGTGAAGCAATTCAATGAAGTATCCACATAACTGTGTTATGACTTTGTTGACGATCTGTTCACACACTAAGTTCGGTCTACACGTGTATTTAACACTACGTAGGGAGAAAAATACTGCAACTTTGAGAACAGCAAGCAATACGACTACGCACCAATGCGCAGACAGTGCGCGCTTTATATGGCCGCATCGCTTTAAATATACGACGATCAGGAAGATTTATGCTTCTGCATACAAGACACCTTTAATAACGACATTAAGGTTAGAGCTACGAGCAGTGTGTATTCCTACCACGACAGAAACATCCATCTTACGACTGAGACAGACTCAGCATAGTACAAATGGTCGCCTAAGAAATGCTACTTAAACACTTGCCCCAGAACAGTAAATAAGTTATGTAATCCTTACGGAGAAACGTACACAGCATTATCATGAGGGCTTTATTAAAGTTTGAGCAGGCCTGCTTCCTCAGACGACACAAATTCTAAATTGGACAAATGGTGCAGAGGGATAAGACGTTAACTGCGGCACTTAATTCTCACCCTCAAAAGCACAAGCATTGTCATGAGACTTGAAACTGCCCCACAGAGACTACTGGAATAACAAGGCATCCTCGTTAAACTATATGGATGGATCTTACCAGCACTCACAGACAGGCTCGAGAATTGATCTCGGCTGCTGCTATCACCAGGCTACTGTCCTTTAACAGGATGCAGTCCACAGTAGTTACTGGCCGTCTGACCGGACGTAACATCTCTACATAATGGGGCTGATTGACAGGTAATTGTGTAACGGGTGCGGGGCAGAGGAGGAGACCTCACCCCATGTTTGTGTGAGTGTGAAGCTTAGCCGACACTCAAGACATACCTATATAGGTTCCTTTTTCTTGGACCCTGAGGATGTCGGAAATCTAGGTTTGGGGGCAACCTGGAATGTTATCCAAGGGACAGGGTTCCCATGACTTGGGTTTCAGCCTAACGGGCACAAAGGTCATGTCAAAGGCCTACGTGCATCGGGACCGAACGGGCTCGAACCCATTATCTATTCTCTTCTAACCATACGGATCATGCGAACTGCGTACAAGAAGTACACCTGAAAAACAGGGAAGCTGCTGCAAGAACCTTAAATCTCAGAGGTTTATGCACGGCTCTGGTGACGACATACACTGCAGATGTCCGAAAACGTATGCGAAGAAGAATATTCGTAGCTTTCAGAGAATAAATAATTGGAAGCGGAAGGCGGTTACATAATGCGGTGCTTCATAATGTATACTCCTCACCAAATGTGAGAACGACTATGGAGAAGAAATCTACCCTGATAACACGATCGTCATATATAGCATGCAACGTTCCCTCTAATTTTTTACGGCTGCGCAGACCTGCTACTGCTCTGAGCACAACATTTTTACACGACCTCGTGACTGCGCAGCACTTCGCAAGTTTTCTGTAATATGCATAATAAGAATATTTGCAATGAAATTTGAAAATTCCAGCTGCGCGGCGACGATTCAGTGTGCGCGGGAGCATTTCAGTTACTGCGCGGCCGCGCACCCGCGCAGCTTAGAGGGAACATTGGTAACACGCATCTAACAGACAAATGCACATACACAACGCGTCGTCTGGATACCTGGGCGGAGACGGGAGGACAATATTAAGACGGGTCTTGAAGAAAGACGGTCTGAGAGTCCTGCCTGAATGGATGTATCAGGTTCAGCACAGGGGGGGGGGGGTGAGTGCTCCGTTCCTGTGAACGTTGTAATGGACTTCCCGGTTCCATACAAGGCGCGGAACTTCTTCTTCATGGACCTTATTAGATAACAAAAGCTCGCTTCGCTCGTCGTATTTAGTCTTCAACCATAACGTCTGACTGTAGCTTAGAATAATGTCTTTATAAACCTCCAGCACAAAAGCAGCATGCAGTGAGCTGTAGGAAAACTTAATTGCCTTGTAGGCTTCATCTTCCTTTGTATTTAAGGGTCTGCAAGGAATGGAAAAATGAGCAAATTTACAGACAATTATAATAGCGACGGTGCACAGACTTTCATTTAGTTACGATTCGAAATAATCAGACTCACCAGCCCGGATCGAGATAACCATGGCTTGGATGTTTACATAACATTAAGCCCTGAAATAAAGTACATTAGATGAAGCCGGCAACTGGAAGTGGTCTACATCAGTCATTTCGGAAGAGGCGGCAGTTAATCAGAAGCAAATAGGCTATAACATTAGACGATCGCAGTACTGTCGGATGTTTCTCCACAATGCCACCCTCCCCCCAGATAGAAAAAATAATCTACGATGTGTTTCACGTTGTACCACTTGAAACAACTGAGAACGGCGGCACTGTGTTTTATGAAAGTGATTTATAGAAAACAATTCTAGGCATTGCAGAGACGCTGGGGCGCCTGCAGACTTGTGGGTCACAATGTCACCATACTGACGGAGTTCCTGACATTAACATATTCTTTTCTTTTACAGCACCAGTCACGTTATGTGTCAAATGTCGCAGGCCTGCGGGTCCAATTTGCCTCCAAATTCAAATTTTTACCTTCTGCATAATATTCCTTATGTCTACTCTTTTCCAACAGACAACTTTGAGGACGCAGGCACAGATGGGAAGAGTGTGTTAGAAAAGGACCTCAAAGAATGGTGGAATGGCGTGGAACTGATTCGTGTGGCTGACGATAGGAACCCGGGTTATTGTGAACACAGTAATTTACTCTGGACCTGCACAAAATTTGTAAACGTTCGACAGGGCGAGTGACTATTGGCTTCTCACGAAGGGCTCTACTCCACGGAGTTAAGTTTCTCCGTTTCACTTCACACCAGATTATTCCAATTACTACGCAATGCTCTCACATAATATTGCGGTCCACATATTTTTTCGGAACCTCAGACCATGACCGGTGCTCAGGAGAGACGTGCAAGGGAGCTTCATGGCAACCCTCCAGGTACTTCGCCACTACTTTGCTATCAGACCGCGTACAGCCACAAGAAACACCAGTAATGTCAAGGGCTGGAGAGATCGACCCAATCTACTACAGAACCGTCAACGTTAAAGAAATGTTCTGTTGTACATAGGTTTTTGTTAACAGAAACACTTAAGAGCTTCAGTCACAGCTGTCACGTATTAACGTCACGTCACAGATAATAAAAACCGGATTAAACGACTTGTTCATATGTCAATCAATAGATACGGAGGCGGTATTCGGGTCAGCATCTGCAGGCCTGTAATTAACGTCGGGCTGAAAACTGGGTCAGCATTTGCGATCCAGACTGTGATCAGTCCTGCAACACGCCACTGAGCATCACGTTCAGGGGCACACCGGAACTCACAAGTTACTCGTGACAACTGCACTCCAGGACGCCCTTTTACAGGCTGGCACACAAACGCGGCGCCTCTTTCAACGGATTAGAAAGTAAGACCGAGAAAGTTCAAACGATTACTCTGATTGGATTCATAATTACGGGGTCTCTGCATGAAGTATATAAAATGAACATTCAGCTAGGGGCATACAAAGGAGAGTAAAAGAACCCTCTATCAAAACTCAATTTTTACTGTCACTTAATGTCACAGGTAGGCCTACTATGTATTGGGGCCTTATAATGCCATCATCAGGTACTCGTATGTAAAACATACAATGAGAAAATGATATACAAAATTATATACAACGCCACATGTATGGCCGAAACTTGTAGTACAGCTGACATTCACTAACCGTCAAAAGGGGTTTGCGATTGACCGTTCTTTTACTCTGCTTTCTCTATATCCTGTCGGAAGAGGATGTGTGGACCAAATTTAACCTGGGAGGTTATTGTCGGTCCGTCTGGACGCTTTTATGTCCGAAAACAGAAACGGGTTCTGATTCAAACTCTTATTCAGTCGACTACATCAGAATCGTCCGTTAAATTTCAAGTGGTATCCTACCCATCCTCTGCATGGCACACATACCAAACTATTTCTCTAAAAAAAAAAGTCACAGGCAACACACGACATGACCAGCAGATCTCATTACAATCTTGTATTTCACACCAACAATTGTGCTACGTGGCGCGTGTTCAAGAAAATATAACGCAATCGTTAACCAATCCCTAAGCACAAATACGAGTACCGTATACGCTAATGTTACGCGCTTTCAACTCTCATTTCTGCCACAAGGGCTCGGGAAAAATGGGTAAGCAGAAACAAATAAAGACGACTCTGCGCGCAATAAATAATAATAATAATAATAATACGTTGTTATTATTATTATTATCATCATCATCATCATCGTATTCTAAATGTTACGCCGTGTGGACTGGTAAAGTTACCGACATGTCGATTGAGCATAATGCCTGCACTTTCAGAGTGAAGCAGTCCAAGGCCACTCTTTTTGTGCCGCTTGACCCTGAATGTGCAGACATTATGCTCCGTCCACACTATGACGATTTACCGGTCACGGCGCAACAGCCAGAGGGCTTGCATCGTCATCAGAAACGCCGATAGAGCCCCATATTTCGCAAGAAAAAGAAGAAGAAGAAGAAGAAGAAGTTGTTGTTGTTGTTGTTGTTGTTGTTGATGATGATGATGATGATGAGGAGGAGGAGGAGGACAACGACGACTATGATTATGCTAACAGAACGTAATATCAGAAATCCAAGAGGGACAACAAATACTGACGTGAGCAATAGGACAAAGGCTGTAAAACGGTATCAAAATTGCGTAATCTGGCCCATTACTAAGCCTGCAAAGAGGTACAAGAAGTTTGCTGTTAGCCCCCCCCCCCACACACACACACACACTTTCATTACAGATATGTTTTCACACGTCATTCTGTTAATCAGTCTATCGTGTCAGCTGACACATACTCTTGGACAATGATGAACAATAACAGCATCAACGACAGAAACCACCAGAACAATCTGTGTCCAACACAAAACACTATACTGCTCCAATTGTGCTGTTTACATCGAAACTACGTGCCACCTACGCGTCGTACAATTCACGCGGAAAAGACGTTAACAGAAAGCAGGGTTACGTACTCCTATAACATTGATAATTTATACAACTAGACGGACCTATTAATGTCTGAAGCATTTACCAATACACGGCGTCTCACAGCCAACAGGAGTGTTGTTCTCGCTGTTGTCTATCGTACCGATTCGAGAGATAAGATTCCCGAAGGCAGCAACTGAATGTAAATGTCGCCATAAGAAATCGAACGGTTCGAGGCACTTTAATTCACGGCACTGTGGTCCAGCGTGCAACCGAATTGCCCTGCCACTGCCATAAAATGAAGCACACGATGTCAGCAGGAGCACGCAAATCAATACAACAGACGATGGTGATGCCGCCTTGAACAAAGCGCTGGACAAAGGCAACTCTGCGGAGCTCTAACAACAATCACATCGCTCTGCACCTCAGCAACAAATTCTAATGCAAGCGGCACCACAAGTCAGAGTCGGCAGGTAGCTAACTAGCTAACACTTTGGCAGCGTAACGAGAGGCTTGAACACCGCTAGTACAAAATCCATCCATTGGACACGACCCTGAACTAGCTCCGTCAGCTTCCCATTCTCACTACCTAGCTTTGCAAGGCGCCCCCTTATACTACCTCCAATTGCCCTGTCCGTCTTGGTCTTCCACCTGGATGTTACCCCACTGGCTACGCACAAAAACTCTGCATATAATCCTTGAGTTCGCAATCCTAGATTTCCCTACCCTAACAATACTACTGTTTTCGCAATAAATTCAACTAAATACGTACGCAGTGCTCCCGTGTCGTACGAAATGCAACCCCAGCAACAGTCTGCCCGCATTATCACACTGCAAGACGTGGGACTGAGTGGCTACCGCAGCTGCAGTCACTCCATTGTTTTCATACGCTAGAAACAAAGACAAACCACTCCCGCGGACATAAATTCGAGGGAGATTAACAACTTCCTGACTTTTAGCAAATATGTTCAAATTCTAAACAACGCAGTACAGTGTACCTGGCACCACAACATGCACCCAATTCACGAGACACGCGTACCATGTAAACAAGGTTGCAAATCGTGTCCTCCGTGACGCAGTGCGCCCACTTTACCAAGAAACGCACGGCCTACACTGCCCCGATGTTTACGAACTCACAAATGCTCAACGGCATTATGTGCACACTTCTCACACAGATCTTCCTCCAAATAGGAGAGTAAAAACTGGAAAAGGACAAACACAAAGTCACTTACACCCCTGTATAAATTACGGCTTTCACTACGTCGATTTTCAAGAAATTCAGACAATCAATAATTATTTGTGAGTATTCCAGGAACGGATATTATCCACACCGGACAAAAACATACCACGCAGAAACGTGGATAAAATTTCATTTACGCCCTAAAGTGAAGTACAAAAAGTAAAGCACAAAAAGAGAGATTTCGTGGACTAACGACAGTTCAGTATGACGATAAGCGTTTGTGCCAGAGGGAAGGGGACGGGAGGGGAAGGGAGGAAGATTTAAAAACCAGCGGACGAGCGTTCTTCATATCGCAACACGTCAAACGCGACTTACATTATAACCGGTAAGTGGCATGTCTCATGATTCATGCGTTATCACTTCGAATACAGGCCGCTTTTGAGATGAATAATGTAAAGTGGATACTGTTACTGTAAAACCACGCTTCATGGAACTGTTTAGTCGCAAATTGGATCTGAAGGCAGCCCAGATATAAGCACGGTACGTCACTAGCTACAGCGCTGCACAGCGGAACAAGACAGTGGAGAAGAATCAGAAGAAAGAGAAGAACAGAGAATAGTTGTGAAAGTAGTGGACAAGCAGTAGATGATGGTAGAAAGGGGAGAGAGGAAAAGAAGCGGCAGGGTTGGTGTAAGAAATGCCTGGGCCCATTGAAAATAAATTTGAGGGTCCTACCGACCACTAATTCTGAATTAGCAATGTAAATGTGAAAGAAAGTTAAGAAACACTATTAATAGACGGCAGATGAGACACAATACACGCAAAATAAACAAAACACATGCAATTTAATTCCTACCATGGTGAGAAAATTACATACTAATGACCTTCAAAAACAGGTACGCCAACTCATCACCAAGTATTATTAGGGTGACCAAAGCTAGGGTGCTACAGACAAACAAGCATCGGTTAGGCGTTGGGACAAGTAATAATGCGCATGTAATCTCAATCGGTCACCCGGGAGACAGAGACGACGGGAAGCCTGATGTGTGGGCGGGGAGGACATTGCGCGAGAGCTACGCCTGGCCGTCTGTCGTGTTTCATCGTGTCGAATCACAAAGGTTACTGACGTCTCGGAGAAGCACCGTGCCTCTACGGTCAAGAAGTCTAGGCTTGAACTGCTTCCATAAACGGCATGAAAGTTGTTAACTAGCTAATCCCACTCTGCTCCTGAAGCTCCGCGGAACAGATTACTCATCAAATTCAAGACTAAGAGAAAAAAAAAATCCAGGATTAAGGCTCTTACGTTCAACATAAAGCCCATGGTAGAAAGACGTCGATTTACGCGTCTCCCAAGACTACAGCCACTGTGCAAATTGAGGTATGCCGGTATTTAAATCGATCGTGAAAAGAAGGAAAGGATTATTCGCAATTTTATCATCAATGTACTTCAATTTTTTTCTTGCGTAAGAATCTCAGCTGTGTTTAAGCATGTGCGGCTACGGCATTACAGCAACATTCTCCCCTTCATTAACTTTGATTTAGCGGTTTCCTTCTCGAATGACGCCGAAAACCACCCTGGATAATACAAAAAAAAATATTGGCTAATATCATTATAACTGCTTCCGTGTAACAGCCAGCAATGCGGGCCGGTGCACGAAGTGGATTCGAAGTAGTGGCGAACATCCTGTGCCGCATCGATATGCAACACACAGATGAGAATCTTGCAGCATACACTGCAGGAAACTTGTTACGGTTAGTAATAATCCCCTTACTCTCCACAGGGACTACGAAGTCACGTTCTCCAAGCGACACACTATGAAATAGATCCACGTAATTTCAACTTATTTTGTACAATCTTTTTTTATGTCTCATGTGAATCCTTTCCGGTGTACATATAAAGGATTCAGAGGGGGATCCGAAGGAACGTGCAACATATACCAACCAACCAACCAACCAACCAACACCATGGCATTACATCAGAACCGAAAGCTTAACACTGGCAAATAACATAACCAGGCCCTGAACGTAACTAATTGCATACTTATCCTTCATAGTTATTTATGTATTTATTTATTTATGCTTCATTTGACGATGCTCTCAGCAGCTCAAGACTACACACTTTATACTGCAAGGCACAGCGAAAGTGTGTGAAGTGACACTATGCTAGCCTAATGTATTCTTCCTTGTATCGCGTCCGTGAACACGAGAAATCTCATGATACATTCCGACAAATGCTGGCTTTCTTTGTGATAAGGCTCCGTGCTCAGTGACATGATAAAATGAGCACATGTAAACGACACTACCTCCGCATTTGACCGGAGTGACTGACAGCCACCTGTCGCGATGACTGTGGATATGAACCACAGAGCCACCGATTACCAAACTTATAAAGAGTAAACCACTGGACTCCTTAAAGTCCGCTCTCTACTTGTGCTTCTAATACTTGCTGAGCAGCTCGAATACCAAAGTGTGACGCCTTCATACCAGTTTCCTCTTGCTTGCTGTTTTCTCGCTCCGAACAGGCTCGGCACCTACTCAACTGGGTCCGCTATACGCAGCTGCGAGCATTCTTACCGTACGTGCTCCACAGCAATTGCGAACGGCTGGCTATAACGGGCCTCCCCACCTTTACACCCGAAGACAAGAGATCAGGTTACGGAATCGATGTATTTACTTTCTCGAACTTTGACACATTTTTGTATCTTTTGAACACTAGGCGATGGGCAAAGTTCTAACACTGTGAGGTCCTGGAAGTGAAAATACAGTCTGCTGAATTAATCTTAGGTTTCAAGTAGGCTGAAGTACGAGGACTGAAATAAAGTGCGAAAGGAAGAAAAGGAATGATTTAGCTAGGCGCGGCCACACAAAATCATGCACACCTGATTCAGAACAATATCCGGAAGACTATGAAAGACGTGCAGACACTTATTTCAGTACGTAACACTGCATCTCCGCCTGCGGCAGGCAGCAGGAGCTGCCGAGGACGACAGATGCTCTTACTGACACGCAGTGCAGGCGACAGCAGTGGCCCAGACACGAATCGTGATATACCACTCGAACCGCTGAAGAGTAGCAGTCATCAACATGCTGCGACATGACGCAAGGCATTGCCGCACACAGAAACACCGTAACGGAAGTGGAAATTTGTACTGCACACGCTACCCGTACGAGCTCTAATGTTTATCGTATGAGCATAAGGCGAAAGCCCCTTCTGCGGAGCAGGCGGTGTTGTAAAAATTTTGCCACGAAGACATTAAACTTTTCTATTTTTCTAGTTTCCCCACAAGAACGGACAAAGCAATGAGACTTGCTGCAGGTGTAAATGTTGCTGACATAAATACTCACTCTATTCGCTTTCTTGGCTGAAGGACAGTAGGCCTATCTAAGTCTCTGGTAATATATGTGGAGATGTCATGACTCTTTTTCGGCATTTCGGTGTCAATAACGTTTAAAAGCACGTGAATATTTACGTGAAAATTGTCGAAAATTCCGGTAGGAGGGGGAGGGGGGTTATTTCCTGTTGTTGTTAAACATAGGCCGAAAACGGACGCATCTGACACAAACACGGACTGCTCAAAAGCGGACCTTCTAAGTCCGTCGTCCCTTTCACTACCGAGCCCGTAAAACTGGCATGCCAGGTCCCTGCGTTTTTGGTGAGAAAATGTTATTGCCTATCCCTGTGTTGGAGATTATTACTGGAATCAGTTTGCTGTGTTCTGCATTTTCTTGTTCAGAGCAGTAGGAGATGAAGGGGCGTACTAAATTTACAGTGCGGGTCTCTCGGCAGTCGGCACTTGAAACGGCCAGTACAGTAGTCAGCGTATCTTCAATAGCGGAGAGTCGATCGTGAATCCGATTTGCGATGGCGCACTTCCTGTATTACGCCATTCTACCCAAGATGTCATTTTGTTTCGAAACATGAAGGATATTGATCTTCTGATGCAATGGCAAGAAAAACTAAGTAACTGGTGTCGAACCTCAAAAACAACAAAAGTGTATTTACACAGTAGAAGAGGGTATACGCAGCGGGGGGGGGGGGGGAACTATTGGAAGAAAGTGGTCAAACGCTTCTCAAGTATTATCCCAAAGTTTGCACGGACGACCGCAACACCACGAGAAAAGAGGCTGTAGCCTCCGGGTGCAAATTCGTTTGTTGAATTTCGAGAATACGAAACACGAGCGCTAACCAGGACATCGCGAGCTGGAACACATCAGCAGTATAAAACAAACAGTCTTCTGGCATGATGTAATTTAAGAGAATTGGAAACTTGTATTTCAGGGCGACAGTGGTCGTTTTTTTGGATTTTAACACCGCGTGAACAACAACAGACAACCACCACATGAACAAGTGTATCAACTAACTGAAATCGTCGGACAGTCTAGTTAGTCAGTAATGGGTGTAAGTTATTTTAACACAACTTCACTTCGTGTTGCACGATAATACGAAAAGCCATTGTGTGTGTGTGCGTGCGTGCGTGCACACATGCGGAGAGGTTCATTTGCGCAAGCTCAATGCAGCCACGGCCACTCTGTGTGCGCATGCATTATTTCTGTCTGCCTTCCCATATCGGTGGTTAAAGATTAATGTTATAATTAAACTGCAGTTCATGTATGAACGTTTATGTTTCTAATTTTTAAAGTTAGTTAATGTTTTCACTTTGTGTTGGAAAATGGAAACGTTCTTGGTGAAAACTTTGGCTGCTGATGCCTGTCTACTCTTGCGTATCAATGTATTGCCGCAAAATGAGTAGACCTCCTCCAACAACGCGAAACACTCGTACCCTATGCGTACAATGAACGGAACACTTTATGCGAAAATGTGCACTACCGTCATATAAACCGGAGGGGTGACACATAATCACGGGTCAAGACGCATTGCATGAGGTCCAAGCAGAAAGTACAAGGAGTCACAATGACACTGTACATATTTAAAAACGAAATACCGAACGAAATCCAGAATACTTCAGGATATCGCCAGATATTAACATAGACGAAGCAGGGTAAGGTTGCCTGATATGGGGCAGTGTTTCTATTTTGGTCACCCCGACAATACAGTTTGTACTAAGCACGGAACTTACAATGCATTTTGAAGCCCAAAAGTCCTTCATTAAGCACAGTGGTTACTATTTCATTCAAGCCATTCGTTATAGAGATAATCCCAATTTTACGAAACAACATAAATCGACACCTAATATGGGGTGGCTCCTATTATGGGGTACTGGGGGCTTCTCACACTTGCAGCAAGAAAACAATTCAGGGAGGCCAGAAACAGTAAGTTTTACTTATTACTATTACAAAATAAAGTTTTTCATAACATTTAGCGGCTATAATGAACAAGCGTCTGTCATTTCTTGAACGTGCCACTCACAAAGGCCTTTTCGGACAGTTCGCACAAACAGCGTGTGGCCGCCTTAGACAGTTCTGGTATCAAACCCATTCTTCAACGTCGTGGTCTTCAGAGGACAAACCCGCACAGTACAAACATTTGGCATCAGCTTCATCCTCCTTTCTTTGCCCTATCCGTCTTCTTCTTCGGACTCCGAGGAACGACGTACCTCGCTTCACGGCGAAATTGGTGGTTTCACTTCACTTATTGCTGTCTTTATCACGAGTTTGATACGCCTATATTTTCCACTGGAAAGGGGTGCTCTTTTCCTTTTTTTCCTTTTGTTGCTTACTGTGTGTATCGCAAAGGGACTCAGGACAATTTAGTTTGTTCCCTGTATCGGTAGACTTCACCCCTCTTTTCTCCTCCGATTCCGCCCTGTATGGAGAGGTGGTTTTGTCTTTCTCGGCAGTGTCATTATTTGTCGATTTACAAATTAACCCTTTTAGACTAAGCCAAAGTCACTCTGCAACTGAGTCAGTCTTTTATTTTATTTTAAAGTTATTTTAAAGATTTTTAGTCAGTCCGCGCTGGATGGGGGGAGGGGGCCAATTTTTTTTTTTTTCACCAGGGCCCGAACCCTTTCTCGGTGTCCCTCGTTGAACAAGGTTTCGAAGACCCAGCATCCCTTGTGCCCTGGTTTGAAACTGAAGGAAGTGCACTCAAGTCTTACAGCCTTTAATATTCTACCTGTTGAAGCTGTCAGTGTTGCTGAAGTGGTTGGTGTTGGTCCACGACAGAAGTCAGTGAGAAAATCAGAAGCTGACACTGTAAACTGATTGGAAGAATCCGTTTCGTTTAATTGAAAACCACTGAACCATTTGGGCTGAGTGGCTGGCTATATGTTAAAACGCACAGTTGGTGCTTGTGCGCTTTCTTCAAAATCCCCCAATATGGGGTACCCCATACTGGGGGACAACAGAGGACCCATATTAAGAACCTCGCCATGTTGGAATTCAACCATAAGCTGTAGCCATGCCACGCTGTAAAATCGCATGTATGAAAGACCAAACACATCGTTGCGACTAGTACTAATACCTCAATAATGGACGAGTTAAAATTACTAACCTTGAGCACTGGAGAAGCTTACGAAAAAAGACTCTCCAAAACTTTGACAAGCACGAAAACAAATCAAAGCTCGTAACTGGAGCAAATTTCCTCCGACAACCCAGTCCTTCTTACAAATATCGTTACTAGGTACTTGCTGCGAGGTCACATACTCATCACTTTATGGCAGAAGCATACAGGGAAGGTACAGCGGTACCCCACATTAAGAACTACCATCATATTATGTGACTCTACCCTACAACAGTAGGCCAAGTCGACACCACAATTAAGAAGTAAATAAGAAAAGAGAACAGGAGAATAAAGTCTATCTGGAAGTACAAAGCTATTTTAGGCAACGTCAAACTAAATAACTTTTGGACTGATACCCTAGAATTAAAAAATCTATGAAACATTCATTGCAAGATCAAAGCATCCTCGTTTTAAAAAAACAAAGACGAGCTCGAACTGAAAAAGGAATTAAAAAAAGTAGATTAATTTGTTACTTAACACAACATATCGAATGACGAAAGGATTTCGTAACTTTTTTAATACAATTCTATAAGTCACAGTTTGAAAGCCACTTTCAGATGTGCTAAACTTTTACAGTCAATAAAAAGTATCAAGTTTTACAAACTAATAAACACATCCAATAGCTAGTGTATTATAATCTTTAAGCTACAGCAAGGTAAATATTCAGTACCATTAATAAGATTTTGATGTAACTGTACGGATGAGATCTCCGTCCGCGAAATGATAAATGTAAGGACACACAACTTGCCTTCTTTTATATATTTTCATAAGCCTGATGACGACACGTTCGGGTCGCAGCATGTACCACTCTCACAACAACAAAATTTGTTTTCGTAATAAAATTATGTTGGACTCTGTTCTCTATTACACTGATAACGTGGTCCTGTGAACGTGTTACTAGTTTATATGGTAGCCCAAACAGAGTTCGTGTAACATAAACACATATTCCGCTGAATTTTAAGAGCATTACGCTCGTTATGAAATAAAAATCACTGCAGCGCACGAAAAAGATACGGGGAAATAAAAGCAGCGCAGCAGAGTGACACGCGACTTGTTTCATTCATCTCTCATCGCTTCATTACAAATTTAACAGTTCGGAACATAGGGTATGCAATAAGCATTACATTAAATTCGGTACTGACTCAAAAGCACGGACCAATGGACCAATGGACCAAGCACCACCACAGGTGTAGGTCAGACAAAGCCGTATAATAAATACGACGGACAAGAGCCGTCAAACTTCCCTCCCTCTCTCGCACCGCCACTGTCACGCTGCAGGCCTACGCGACAGCAACTGCAGGCCACATAACACGCATGTATATCCTGTCATGACACACTCAAACATACGCATAGGTATGCACTGGCCACTAGAACAAGCACCCTACAGCCACAGCTTGAAGAACCCTAGTAATATACAGCGCAAATGCAAAGAGATACTAGGCACAAATTTGGAACTGTAAAATCAACGGTTATCATATCGTTATGGGCTGGGACATCTACCTCGGGAAAACAAGATGTCTATGCATAATTTATGACTGGGAACTTACTCCTTCACATAACAAAAACTGACACTTGCCGGTATTCACTGAGTAACCCAAAAAAATATTGCTCCGTTCGTCGAAAGTCCCCTGCCTTTTATGAAAATCCAAGGTTCGTTAGGTACTGTCACTACACAAGGCCGCCACGGGACCGTAAGCTGACTCACACGAACCCAGCGTTGCTTCTAACACCATTTCCCTGTAGCATCAACTTCAATATTAAAATTCTACGGATGTCTACGTTTCCCAGGGTTTCTCTTCTCATTAGATTTGCCGACTAAAACAGTGCAAGCATTTCCCATCTCTTACACGCGTGCTGTATGTCCCGACCATGTCATACTATTTCGCAATACTGTCTCTTCTCTTGCTACTTCTTCTGCCTTGGGTTCAAACAGTCCCTTTAGCACATCCTCTCAAACGGCCTCAATCCATGCACGTTTCTCAGGGTTCAGGACAACATTTCACACACATACACTTTTGTATATGTTTCGTTTAACCATTAAGTCTTCAGACAGGAGACAGGAAGTTGACCGTATTGTTCAACTTCCTGTCTCCTGTTTGAAAACTTAATGACAGCGACAGTAGCAAGGATTCCCCAGGTGCAATCTCCTCTGACAGTTCTAGGTAAATGTTCTTTCTCGCTACTGTCCTTCCCAAATATTTGACAGCACATTTTAAATTGTTTATTATCCAACTTCTTACTGTATTCAGGTGACAAAATACAAACACGTACTGAATTCACGCTGCATTTACTGCTATACCGACATCCTTGCTGGTGCCTAATTGAATTTCTGTTTCTCTTTAGGGTAATTATACTTTCAGGCAATAAATTAACATCAGAAGAATTAGCGGGAAAAAAGCTTAAAATGTGAATTTATAGAGAAATATTGCATGATGAATCACTTAGAACTGGAAGTAATTAATGTTGTCAGCAAGGGCAGAATGTTACAAAGAGAAGTGAGGTGCATGACTATTTTTCACGAATAAAATAAGAGCATTTCACTAGAGGAAAGGTGAAAGTGTTTCTTCTTCAAATAAAACTTTACATGGGAAATGAAGGGTACGCAAATGAACAGAAAATAGACTTGCAGAATAAAGAGCACGACTGTATTTATTTCTGTCTCTCCGCTCATATTACATTCTAGGAATCTTAGCCATTTAAGGCACGGTGAAGTATTTAATATCGAGACGGTCTATGTCTCCCCGCTCCACACGATTCATGAATTATTCAGCCTTTATCTCAGCCACAAGTCTCGCTCTGTAGCCAACTTACTCAACCGATGGCACAATTGTTGGGGCTGTCGTTACGGTCTGCCGGCACATGTATTCTGCATGTGCGGCACCGCACGCGCGTAATTAGCATGACAGTATCTATACACTGTATAAACCGGCTGCAGAAACACATCAAACAACTGAATACCCCGTCTGTCGATATTGCGAACACGTCAGCACATCGCCTGATTGACATTGCATGAAGCATAATTACTCGTAACATCGCGGTAGCAGACCCTGGAGCTCCAGCACCGCTAAAATCAGAGACCGACACTTGCCACGTTGCCGAACGCCTTGCCTGTGTGTCAGTCCTCACAGCAGTAAACATCAGTAACTCTTTTAATTTTACTAACTATATTGTCTCCTCGAACGTCTACATGAAAAGTTTCCCACGACCACTTCTCACCAAAATTCCTTTACAACTTCCCGATGTCTACTATCGTAACACACGCTCAGCCTACAGTAACGACCCGCATTTCGTAGTACTACTAGGGGCGGCTGATAAGTAATGCACACAGTTTCACCTCAGATGACGAAGTGAAGCGAGCTGTGACGTCGTGGATCAGACAAAGAACCCCTGAATTCTTCACTGACGGCATGCGTAAACTTGTTTTACGTTGGGAAAAATGTATTGAGCGACAAGGCGACTATGTCGAAAAATAAGTATGCCAATTTGTAGCTAAAATATTGTACTTTACTTCCTTTTTTCTTTTGTTTAAATACATGGTTTCTTTTTCTAGATATTCCACTGTGTGCATTACTTATCAGCCAACCTACGTAGTTAGCATTCCACAATGTGATGCAGCTTGAATCACCGTGTCCCTCGTTGTGTCAAGACAGCATGGAACTGCATCACACAACATCGACCCTCTCAGCCCGTAAGACCATGGGAAATGACTGCGGATGCGGAGTGATGCACCGTGTTACTCATTCACAACTTGTCACTAAGTGAAATCCAATCAGTTACAATGGGCTTGACATGTAGTCCGACTAGGAAGAAGATATGATCACGCAATTTTAATTACTAATACAAATTACATTTATAAAAAAGGCGAGACAACATTAATTTTCGGAAAATTTTTTGTACCACAGAGTAGATTTCTTTCTTCTCGGATTATTGAATTACAATCCCGTCCAGAAGTTCCCACTTGAAGTTTATTCAGCTTCAGAAAATGTGTACAAATTGTTATCGTGCACTTCACTAGTTAGTACGGTGCATACGAAACAGCTGAAATACAATATGGTAACGGCCGTGATTAAGCTAGCACGTGCAAAACTGTGGCTGCTATGAAGTGTCACCTGAAGCTGGCAGTTGAGAAGCTGCTGGGAAGTTGTGGCCGACAGTAAACATTACGCTCATTACAAGTATTTCTACAACTTGAGCCTGAGCATGAGGCAGAAGTACTGCTTCGTTCTGTACCAGCAAGTGCGGTGTTTTGACGAGCCCCCCATGTACGCGAGATAATTAATGAAACTGCCGTCTTCTGCGTATAGCGCTCCACATCTTTATCCCGCAAAACCAGTTGCTTTATTGATCTCATTCCGGTTATTCGCAAATGAAGCGCGAATTTCTGAAACAAAAAACTAACGGCCGAGTTAATTTTAAAGTCACTTGCTTAAAGCAAAGAAGCCAACTTTAAAACTGCACGGTATTTATGGAACACTAGTTGGCATTTTAAATGGAAGCGGAAACAGAAATGGAATGGACTAGACATCTGGCCCTGAAAGAACACCGACTAAGAGTCTGAGAAAGCTGACGAGAACCGTTGTTCCTACGAGAGACAAATGAGCACTACAAAATAAATAATGAGCAAATTTATTAATACAACCAACTACTGCACAATTACATTTGTATAATTTCCGACATGTTTCCGCCGCAATTATTCGGCCATCTTCAGGGAGAATGTTTTTTCTTGACAAAGCAGCATATGGTACACTTGTGCTTATTAATATCTATATTTACAGTCACTGTCGTATGTTAAAGGTTATGTTTAAATTGTTGTTGGTATACACAAAAAGCGGTTAAAATCTATTAAAATCTGTCTCCAAACATCTTGTCAAGAGTATGTGGGGAAACCCCACATTATGTTCAACGTTGTGTACATCACACGTGCCAATGTAATTGTGCAATAGTTGGTTTTATTAATAATTGGCATAACAGTTAACTGCAGGGAAACTGTACAACATTAAATAAATAATGCGCTGTTTTATAGGCAGTCTAACACGTAGAGACCTATTATTTAATGCCGATTGTTAGCGATACAAAACAAGGGACAGCGGACTGGCCAACTGTCACAACCAAAACAAACTGCAACAAAATTTTGATAGGAAAGCTCCAAGAAAAGCGACCCCTTGAAATAGATATGCATAAATTAAAAACAGTATTAAAATTGATCACAGATAAAATAGTCAAGATGGAAGACTAAAACGTAACGACTAGAATACCTACCTTTTGGACACGATCCAAAATAATGATATTCCTTAACGAACAAAATCTTTTTATCGCGTACGTGACAAGCGGCTTTCAAAAGAAGACCCTGAACCACTGACTCAGTGTGTAACAGTGTACAGTGACATACCAAATAATCTTTTTTCTCCTTCTTACCTAACAAAATACACAAACCGCAACACTGGAAGCGGAGCAATTTTCCACTTGCCAGCTACGATTCCACTTCACTCGCCAGGGACAAACAGAAAAATGTATTCAGCCAATCCTATAGGCTATATCCTAAATGAAGAAAATGCGTGTTGAGAAAAGAAATACAGAGAAGTTACCTTTAAACATAAGCCACTGATAGTTGCGTTCTGAACGTCATTGTTAACACGTCACAATAAAGGCACATCATGCCTGCGGTATTAACTTTCTATGATTCGCACACTGTTAAAACAGCAGTGAATTTAGCGAGGATCGGTGTCCTCTCTGTCTCATCGAGCACAGTGTGTCACACTAAGAAGTCCGACATGTTTGCTTACGTGATACAAACAACGAGCAGTTGCCATACTCACCCGCGCTGAACACTCGCAATTAACAGCACGTGCAGTAGTTTAGTTTGGCAGACACGTCGGTTTGTAACACGGACCTGAGTCCTCATGTCTGGAGGCTGTAGCGGCCGACCTAAACAAGCCGTCTGCTCTCCCCCACTCAGTCGATCCCATCAACAGAGGTCGCAAAAAAGAAACGGAAAAATATTTGCAAAGTTCAACACAAAACATTTAAGCACATAAACCGATAGGAAAAGACAGATGCGTTACTTGAAAAATACTTTACCCGTCTGTGATAACACGCGCATTGCATTGCGCAGATGAAAATTTGAGCGGCATTACCGACAGTCGTCCGCGGACGACGACTGAGAAACGCTGTGCCACGTAACGGATTAACAAACGAACGCAGTTACGAACCAACGAAGTCAGTAAACGACCAACTAACTTACTAAGTAAACAACTGGCTGACGTAACGCTAAATAACTTCTGTAGTTGACTTACCATCGTCTAACACATGGTGCTCCAACCCGCGGCCCGCGGCCACATTCGTAAATTATACACACACTATAAAAATTAAACAATAATGCAGTTGTCGTTAGTTAGAACAAATCCATGCGACCCATACACTTGCAAGTACAGCGTGACCTTGACAGACAGCAACGAGAGACAGAAATGCTTTTGTGTTTAAGCTTTTTATCAAGATATTTCCTCCTATTAGGGCAGTCAACGTAATATAATAATGTTGCATTTTTGTAATAAAACTCCATAATATTTATAATTTTTCCGTTCAGGCATATAGGTGTACCACAGACTCTGATTTTTACATGTGCGGCCCGCGAACGAGTTCACAATAACCAACGATCGCAAGGGACCCGAAGTGAAACCTAATGACGCGGGGAAACAAGCAATCAAGGGCGCTCTGCGCTCGATATGGTAGAGAATTCCTAGCAGCAGACACCAACATTTTGGCCCAATGCCTGTCATCAGGAAACTTTACAACAAGGACACACAACCTGTATGAACTACAGTAGTTACAGCAACAAGTAATCGGGCGTCAACGAATCGTGAACAGAATCTCGGAATCAATACACAAACAATGACACCCATAAAGGATCTGCTAAGGACACAAACACAACAGCAAAACAGTGCCCTAAGTATGCAGTAAAAGTGCTCCATAAACGATGTTTCGTTTGCGCAAACACTTCCGTCATTTCGAAAGCTGAATGCAAATTGAAAGAAAGCGATACTATCAAGTCATGTTAATATGTCTGCTAGCGAACTGTAACTTCCGCTCTTGATCACCCACGTACTCACGAAATTCCCGCCTTTTATGACATGCGTATGTACGTACATACATACATACATACATACATACACACACATACATACATACATACATACATACATACGTACATACATACATACATACATACACACACACACATACATACATACATATACATACATACATACATACATACATACATACATACATACATACATACAGACAGACACGCTGCCAAATGCTAAGCTTATACATCGTCGGCGGTACGATAATGAAGGGTGAAAACCAAAGTCCTCGGAGAAAAACCGGTCACAGGGTCACTTTGTCCACCACAAATTCCACACAAACTTCACCGGGATCCAGCCCGGGCCTCCGTTGTGTGACGCCGGCGACTAACCGCCTGAACCATGGAACGGCCCCCCGGGTATGGACAGGAAGGTTCGTGGCCGTGTTCACACCAGCCCGCCATTCCAATCTATCGCGAGCGAGAAGAATCCAGTCTGCACTCTTACGTACTGCCTGTTTAACATCATAGTCGTAGGAATTTCCCATGGCTACAATGCGTGCTACGGGTCCAGACCACAGAACCTTCCCAGGTTTGTTAAGTCAAACAATATGCAAGAGACAGTGAACCTTCGAGTCTCTCCTTTATGTTACTCCTCAGCCCTAGAAGTACACAGCGTCCTGAGCTACGTAGCTGTGTTCACACGTCCTCAATCCATGCTTTTCACTTACGGCAAGACATCACGGAAGGCATGCAAATGACAGAAATCAAATTAGTTGTACAACATCGTAATTGCAATGCTCACTCGCTAATCGTCACCGACCCCAGGCAGGTCAGCTCGAATATGTGAAAACATTTATATGATCCACAATACATTCCCTGTCCACTAAGTAAATAAATATAAATGAAACACATTGATACTCAATTTGCATGCAGCCTCCGTAATGGTCATCCATAAATTAGACAGCTTCGATATTTAACAAAATTTGCTTTTAATAAAAATTGTGTTTGGAAAAACAAAGACACAGCAGCTTTAGAAACTATCAAAAGCTTCACTTTTTCCACAAGTGAAACACTGACTGTTGTAATACGCATGTAATTTAATGAAAACATTAACCAAATAAACACTAAATCCTCTTATTATAAGAACTGCTTATTTCTAAGTCCGGAGATCTGGATCCAATCCAACCAAGTCAGTGTAAGACACATGGATCTAACCGCACATGGTGCAGGGAGGAAAGTATGTTCAAGAACGAAGGAAGAAAGTCGACAGTGAAAGAGGAAAGAAAGACATTGATATAAAAAAGGAAATAAAAAGATGATGAACGTACGAGGATTGAGAAAAGGCATAAGAACTAAAGGATAAGAGAACTGGAAGAAAGAAAGATGGAAAGAAATGGGAGAACAGCAGAGACCTCATCACATGACAAATCATAGCTACTGTCTCTTCACCTAACGTCATTAAAAGCAACAAGGCTTGAAAGTGCCTTGAAACAAGCTACTACCGCTTGTCCTCCACATCTTTTGCTGTTCATGATCATCGTCTGAAGGCACTGACACTACTCGCCGATAGTGTCTGCACTTCACACGCATTTGTTAAATAACCTAAGGAAAAAAAAAGTGACGTACTTTGTGAACTGCATCAGCTACGAGGATCTCGCAGATCTGGAGTGGGCACAGTTCTGACTCAAAGCAGTGGAAGTCGGATATTGGAGATACGCACAAAGAGTCTATTTCTTCGCTCTGCTGTGTCGGATTCCGATTTAACGACAGTGTAAGGGGTGGCAGCCGCTGTCTACGATCAACGAAGAGAAATTACTTTTCCTTCTCTCCTCTAGAAAAGAAAACGAGACTCAGAGTGGTTATTCCGGATTCTTCTTGCTTTCAGCAAAGCACAAGGGTAACACTGTAAGAAGTTACACTACAAACCAGAAGCCCTCGACTTCCAGCCACTTGTTGCAGTATCGCTAAAAAATTGGATACACATGTATGTTACTGCTATAAAATGAAAAAATGTTGCTGTTGAAAATTACACAAAGTTCTGCCATCGTAAACTGGATACATACGCGACCGTTGTAAAGTGAAACCATATGCAGTTGTCATCAGACGGATAAAGTGCCGCTGTCACAAAGTGGATAGATATATATTAGACTGTCATAAAATGTAAATCCTCGTTACTGCAACAAAGTGTGGACATCTGTTGTGGCAAGGCGCATACATACGAAGCATGTTCAATTTCTCGGTCTCTGCGCGCAACCTCCCTTGAAACTCATGTGACGGTCGTGTGATGATTGAGTGCGGTCAGTAGACTGCCTGCATCTTGGTGCTTTATACTCCGTCCAAACATGTTTTGTTGTCGGGCGAAGACTGTCATTTGATAAAAAGGAAATGTACATCGACGATTTGCTTATATATCGTTAACGAGAAGAGCGAATCAAGAATTTACATGACCGTTTGACGTGATCTACGAGAAGCAGAGAAAAAGAAATGACCAGATCATTGGCGAGAACACGCCTGGTTTCTTCACCACAACGCTCTCGTGCAAATGGTGGTCTCTGTCCCGAAGTTTCTCAAGAAAAACAGAACTCCACTGGTTCCATAGCCACCTTCCGGCCCTGATCCCTATCCAGCGGCAATTTTCACATTCCCAAAACTGCAGGTTAATTTAAAAGGACGTCGGTTTCAATCGGAAGGGGATATACAAGAAAAACCGCTATCACAGCAACCTAAATTTCTTCAAAACCTCACACGGAATGCTCGGAAAAATGTAAAAGTCATTCGAATCGTTTTACTGATGCGGGAATGGGCTATTTCGAAGGGAATAATGTTCAATGAGATTTATCTGGTGCGTACTGTTTTATTTAATCAGTCCGAGAACTTTCTGAACGGACCTCTTACATACAATCTTACTACACCATTCATACCTCGACATATCCTCCCCGTACAGGTCTACTTTGACTTAATAACACACGCGCAGTGATATCAACGAGGTGATGGGACAGCTAATAAGCACGTCCCACATACTGTTAAATTAGCACACGCATGCTAATGGGAACATAAATCACGAGCCGGACGTAATGGGCAGCACCATGCGCTATGGCTATTCGAACAAGCGGATATCACGGCTGCCTGAAAGCAAATAAGCAATCTTCTTATAGTGGGATGGGGTGAGGCCGTCTCTGTGCAAACGCTGGCGCTAATCTGCCCATTGTCCAGCCTCCGGATGATATGGAGCGTTGGTGGAATGACAAAAATATAAGAGGCTTCAACTTGGCGGCGGTGAAGCGCATGACCGACCATTAAAACACACTAAGACGCCGTTATAGCAAAGCTAAGTAAGATAAGGCACGAGTTGCTGTACAAGACCCGAACTGACAAGCTACACACTGATCTGAACCTTAACTTACTACGTACGTACACACACAGTATATATGTACATACTTGCACGACAGGAATAATACCACTCATCACAAAGGACAGACACCAAGACGGACTCGGTGGCTCAGGGGGTACCTAGTGTCTATTATTAGCTCAGTCAGTACAGTGATCAGGTTAAGGAATGTAGGGAGATTCTCTACCGCGGCATTTTGTCCAAAGCGTCCAGACCCATTCTCGTCCTCGTTTCCCGGCCCCCCCCCCCCGCCAGTCAACTACTCAATGCATACCAAAGATTACTTTCCCGCGGGTAAACCTGACAGGGCGCAAAGATGACCTCACTTCCACCTAGTTCCAATACAAAGACTTCTTGGAGCGATACTCCGCTCCCCATACGCCTCATGACGTACTGCTTGATTAACTGCAAGGAAAATGATGCCTTTGCCTTATTAATAACTTACATGTTTTGATCTGTCAATCTATTCAATATCATCCGACGCTTTAACACACAATTACAAAGAAAGTACAGTCATTACTGCACGTTCCTGAAAGGTTATACCTGATAAAAACGCAGTGCTGGATAAATGGATTTATTTTGGAATTAACAAGGGTTTTGTTCACAGGCCTGAATACACTGCAAGCGGCATTCAAACTGCTCTGCTTATAGGGATGAAGAAGGCCAAAGAACGAGAGCACTTGGCTCGCCAAAAAACACAAACTGACTGCAAATTATATACACTTTTCAACAAAATCAGTTTACAGAATCACAGCTGTTATAGTGACAATGTCCGGAGGGAATGTAAGGAAAATTGTGTTGTCGAAGTGTTACAGTTCTAAACACACACACAAAAACGCGAAACACGTAAGCTGCGCTTTACGCCTTAAAATTTTCATTGATGTAGGCAGGCATCAGGTTTTAAAACACAGCTTTCAAAGTGTATACGACATTCATAATCCTCCTGTAGTACAGTAGTGCATAGGCCTATAGCAGAACCCTTTCAAAGCTGTTTGTAATTCTAGATAGGACTATTACGGACTAAAAATATTCCGACAAAACACAACACGCATGCTCGCATGGAATTGGTAGCAAAATGACGGGATGGCAAGTACGTCGTTATGAATCGGCTAACGCGGCGGTACTTGGGGCTGAGAGGAAAACAGTATATGAGAATGGTAGAATGTATAGTGAATATTTTATTTACAATTACCGAAATTCGATGTTAACCACAACCACACTCAACAACGCAAGTGGGTGAATTCCAAACAGATAGGCATCAGACACATTCATGTCACCGACACATACGAATGGAAGTAAGAGGCGTTACACTTGCAAAAAGCACAAAGTGACGTATCGGGAAATATTCTGAAAATCACCTCCTAACAAGTAACCCTACTGCCCCCGTATCATTCTCTTTTGAGATATACGCCTACGTGTCATTCTGTTACAGAATGAAAGTGCAGTACCATACACAAATAATTTAACTTACTGATACACACACACGCACACGTACACACACACACACACACACACACACACACCAGAAGCATCCTGATATATCGTATCTTACATAAAGCCAATGCAATTCCGTTCACAATCCAAGCGACAAGCTCCATAATTTTGGCTTATGTAATGTCTTCAAATCGCCTACTAACATCCCTCTGAAGTACAGCCCCAACGATCAGTATTAGATCGCGCCACTGGACAGATTTCAGCGACGTTTCTTCCACCTACGACCACCACACGTTCTCCCCACGTCTCAGCTGAACATTACAGCATACTAGCAAATGTGTGTTTCAAAACAGCAGCTTTTTAATGACTTTCCATACGAAAATTCTTCGTGTACTTCATGTTTCCGCTACGTTACACGACCAGGCCCCCATAACTAACCTCGGTACGGTTATGACAGGAGGTGATTTACATCAAAGACGTTCCAGTAACTGTACACATAGATGGAAGGCGTACACGAAACTTAAAAATGTAACTAATACGGACAGCAGCGCGCTGTCTGCCAGCCAACTGCTGATAATCGCCTCTAAGTTACAATGCGCGTTAAACAATACGGTTATTGTTAACCATCCCGTGCATTTGGCTTCACGAGACCAAGACAAATTGAGGCAGCTTGAATGCAGGCAGGATGTGGAATAGTTCTGTCCACAAATCACTCTCCAGTTCAACACTCAGAAAGCAAACAATTTCCACAACAGTGTTACCCCTCTCCGCGCCAATTAGAGAACCACAGCACCTGTCAGGCTTTTCGCAGACTAGCAGGAACTGCTACAACACGCGATCTGCAGTAGCCGAACAATACAGACATGATCCTTTTCTCCACCAACTAACACTGTGGTAGCAAAACCCGAAGGCTCAACGTCACTAAAAACAAAGACCGCCTTCTAAAACGGAACTGATCCTAGTGTGTTGGATGGGGCTGTTTGGAAGTGACCCCGCGAGAAAAATCCTGCACACACCCTGCTCATGCTGTGGTCTTCTGGGTTGTCACATCACGGAGTTCTGTTGGTGGAAACAAAAGCTTTAGAGAAAAATGCGGCTTGTATCTTCCCGATTAGACCCTGATATCAGAAACAAGATGACTAGAATTTCAATAGATACATAAGGCTGCAAAAACCTTATATCTTGTATTCTGAATACACTTTGACAAATCAAGTACGATGTAATGGCATTATTAATAATAAAGTCGGGCACGATGTTTTAAACTGTGATCGGTGTCCTAAGATAAGCACTAAACCGAATCCGGCGCGGAGCCGGTTTGCTATTTCCTCTACGCGGGACAGTAACATAGTAACGGTAAATACTTTACATAGGCCAGGAATGCCATGATTCACAGTCCAGATGCCCGCACCGATTTTTACGAAGGTTCGTTTTGTTTACTTCTCACTTGCTGGACAAGATTTTCGAGAAATTACAAATATTCGTGTAATTAACACTTTCGCAATTCTCACAGATCGCAGCCTTAGTACGAGGGTTTTCGTAAGTTCAGAAATTACAGCCGAAGTTGAAAATGCATGAGGGTATAAAACACTAGCCCAATCCTCTGAACGAAATAGAGCGGAGAAGTACGACAGGGCTGGAGTTTCACTTCACAAAAATCCACAAAGGAAATTAATCTGGCCTGTTGAATGAACGTGTGCAGCCTACAACTTCGCAAGCAACAAACCTGATTTATGTGGACTGTTTCCCTTTTTCAACGGCAAAAAGCAGTGATTTCGACTCTTGTCGTTTAAATCCGGCGAAAGAGAACCTCAGATTCAATACAATTAATATTAATGAGCTTGTTGACGTTATTTCCGCCGTAGAGGTCCCCCAGTTCGATTGCTCTCGTCTGTCGTCTATTTACGTCATTACACTAGATTTAAAAACCAGAACATCTAAGCAAAAAAGCGACAATTTCAAAGAATGCTAAAAAACACAAACAATATTTCCAAAGCTAACTGTGGATAAACCTAGCATAAACGCCAATAAAATGGGATGAAATTCAACCTGTTTAGTACTGACATCACGTTCCAATCTAATTTCAGACTTCAGTTGGAACGCTTCAGCATGAGTCCCCTGCGTATTGTAACAACCCGTCTCTACTTGTTACAACGTCCCTTCAACGTATGAGGATTACAGCGAAGGTGAAGATCATTGTACACAATCCACAGAAACTAATTCCGTACTTCCAGAGTGCTTCGATCGCTAAGAAGAGTAGTACAGAAATTACTGTTGGCTGAGGCATACAGGCGCGCATGGTCTTCGAACAGCAACCGTGGGTTCAGATCCTACTTCGGTCATGGCAGTGAGAAAACTCATTTTTGCCCCCCCCCCCCCCGCCCCGTTATGAGGGAAGAACACTACTTAGGGCCTTGAGAACAAAGACTTCACGCATACATACCTAAGGGAAATTAAATTACAAAACTTTTGATACATTTATGTATTCAAAATTTATACTTTTCTGCGTACAGTTAGAATGCATAAATCATGGAAGTTACGACGACAGAAATGAGTAGCGCGCGCATGCACGCACACAAACTTAATGTTCAAACAAAAAGCCCCTTGGAAAACCTAAATGTACGTACATCGATGGATACCGTTCAGACACTCACGAGGAGGTAACAGCGAAGATGTGGCCTGGACTGAAGTACATCGACCTATCGCGAACAAGGCACTCAACGTTCCGATTTTACAAAACCATGGAAGTTCTCTACCAAAATGAGCACCCATCTGATACACGGCAACGAAACTTCGGGTTCGACATAGTTAAGTCTTGACTACACTGTCAGTTAGAAAGGGCTCTGCTACATAGGGACAGATACTGCGAAGTGTTCCGTTAAATATGTCGGTGGTTATCGCACGTATTTAGTCGGACACCAGAAGTCCGTCAGTCAGTCAGTCAGTCCGCTGTTACACACCAAACTACGAACAGGCGAAGTACTGCGAGCAGAGATACTCCTTTACGAACTCCGGCAGGAGCATCGCTGTCAGTCTATTGATTTTGACGTCGCATCAGAGTGATGAACCACTTGGCTGCTATTGCTGCCAGTGATTGCCTGACCCAAGAGGAGGGCACTACACGGCACAGCGGGAGTGGGATATGAATTCGAATCTCGACCACAAACCATCATACTGACCAGTATCTTTCATGGCTTTCCCCAGTCCCACCAAGTGACTGTCAGAATAGTGCCTTAACCTGTCTGAAGTACACCGCAGCGCAGTTGCAAGGCGGAATATACGGTTCCCACAACTATAATGAGGGGAATGTTTAAGAATGTTTTCCATATAGTACTACTGGCAAAAAAAGTTACAAGGCGGGACAAACCTCCTGCGAATTAGAAGTATTAAAATGAGCGAGACATAGACTACAATTTCCAATATACAGAACTACGAACACCGCTCGTAACTAGCCCTAGGAACTGACACGACACTAAGCTGGTTCATTCCATCTGCAGTTCACACACCCTGTCTCCCTAACGATACTGGGTTAGTTCAGTCCATCTGCAGTTCTCACACCCTGTCTCCCTAACGATACTGGGTTAGTTCATTCCATCTGCAGTTCTCACACCCCGTCTCCCTAACGATACATTTTACTATTACTGCACCTTCCTGGTCTCTGAAAGAAATGGTTTCTTCATCAAAATTCTGTATGCATTATACGTCTCTCAGATTCTGGCCGACGTTACGCTCCCAATTTCACTCTCCTAAAAATATCAAGTGACCTGTCCATTACGCAGGCTTAACAAATATTGTTCAATGCTCACTTCACTTAGGTCCAAATATTTTCTTAAGCACCGTATATTCAAATGCATTAAATGCATATCCTTCCCCCACCATTAATGACACATCTGACAGCAACACAAAACCAGACCGAAAATGATTACTTTGCACATCTCCATCTCTAGTGATACGAATAGTAGACAGGATTCCGAATTTGCTTGAACTACTTTATTCTCCTCCTGTAATACTCAACTTAATTTCTATCTGTAACTGAAGTTCTAATACGATTAATTACGCCCTTACAATTGTAGCAAATGACTACATTATTACGTAGCGGAACACACACAGACGTAAGACGCGTACCTCACTACACCGCTCGAACTCTGGGATCGTGGATTCAAATCTCACTTGGGACACAACTGTGTAGGTAAAGTACTTGCGGCTGACCAACACCCTGACCCAGAAATCCTATCAACATATACAAATATTTACAGTTTCAGAATTAATCTGAATCGGAATATTTGAAGAATAAATTATTTTTACGTACCGTTCCCGTGATAAGCAGATGTTCACTGGTTATATTTTATTACGCAAAGTTCCCTTGATACCTAGACGTTCATAGGTTATTTTTTATTACGCACAGTCCCCTTTACACTTACTTGTTAGCAAGGTATATTTTCGTAGGCGAATAACCAGTTATTACATACTACTCGCAAACGTTATAAGGCCTAGTAAGAAAAAAAAAAAGACTGGTACCAATTAGCCTGATGGGAAATTTCTTGGCTTAACGCAGCATTTATAGGATTAAGTCTACATTACTGTAGGAATCTGCAAGAAGCAGAGTTCCCCTTGACGAGGTGATCTATTTCTGCCGCGCCGGGTAATAGCTAAGCAAAGGAATGTTAAACTGTAACTTCCCCACTACCGCCATCATGAAAGCCAGCATTCTGTCTGACAGATGAAGGAAGATGGGAAGGAATATTGCATCGCTTGCCTCCGTCATCCATCACTTAGCTCCGTTTCCCCTGCCAGAACCCGAACACAGGCCACATCACTATGGCTACACAATCACTCGCTCAGTTCCACAAATTTATCATACTCTGCGGTATTCCACTTAATAAAGGTAGCTCTATACATCTCTATGAATGAGTGTAATGACTTAGCTTGTCCGCGTAGCATTAAGTGAACCTTTTTTTGTCAGAATACCTAACAAAGCCAGCACTATCTTTAGAGTTGCCAGCCTCTGTTCTTGAACATGATGGTGTACGCACGAATGACTGTTTACCGGTCTGTGGCCAGTCAACAACGTACAAAAGGTCATTCATGACACTTAGTAAGTACTAATAGCACGCTACAAGCGACCAACCCTTGTCTGCGCGCCCCATTTCCTATCATCACACATCTCTGCAACCTTCCTAAGTGGGAGCAATGTCGGCGCCACTAAATGTAGGGTCACGAAATGTCGCGCGGTGAAACATTTCGACAGAAAATGTGTAGACTTCTGAGACCACACTTTTATAAAGGAGTAACTCAACACCCTGAATTCCAGTTAGCTGTCTCTTTGATCGTGAAACCTCATGAACCACTGAAGTTACGCAGATTACATCTTGTGTCGAGATGGGTCACACGCATTCTGTACAAAATATATTTGTACATATTGACATTTCGGAACACAGAGACTATGCGCTCCGAAATTATATTTCTCAAATGTAACGTAGTCTGAATTTGTTCTCGCAGAAAATATCTACAAGACACGCAATGTAAGTACAAACATAACATTGAGACGCGTTCGTGTAACCACCGTTGCCGTTGTAAGGCAGTATTACATACTCCGAGTGTGTGTGTCTGTACCCTTAGATATCCAGCACGGAAAGCGCCTTGGCTCAATCATATATTTCCGCACTTATGTCACAAACAGCACGATTTTAGGGTAGAGGTTACAGAATACAGAATGTGTGTTATGATTTACTCTACAATTTTTGTCTAAAACATTTCTCATTCTAAGAATATTTTAGGGAGATAATCACAAATGTATGTAGGTCTCAATGTAAAGTACCCGTTATTCTTGTCAGATTTTAACTAAACTTCCACTGTCTTGAAAGATTTTCGAAAAATGCTCAAATACCAGATTTCACGAAAATCCGTGAGGTGGGAGCCGAGTTGTTTCATGCAGACGGACGGACAGACATGACGCAGCTACGAGTAATAACTGCTTTTCGCAATTTTGCGCACGCGCGTAAAAATGCATCACAAAATAGCATAAGATTTCATTATTCATTTGCAGTTCTTGCTAGCTTCGCCATAACGTTTGCAGCATATATAAAAAGGACGCCTGATGTTATTCTGGGAATATTTTTTTATACAAACCAGAAATGGTGAAATAATTAGAAACGGCAAACTGTCCAGTTTACTAATCTGTGTAATCACAGACTTATGCTAGATGCAATACACGTGCATATACGTTATAGGAGACTATGAATGGTGTACTGTCTTTATGCTAGATGGAGTAAACGTGCATACACGTTATAGCAGAATATGAGTGGTCTACTGTCTTTATGTTAGCTATAATACACATGCATATACGTTACAGGAGACTACAAATGCTTTAGTGTCTTTATGCTAGATGTAACACACGTGCATATCCGTTATAGGGCAATATATGAATGCAAAACGAAGAGAAAAATATTTGCAACACACATCACACTATTCGGGCAGCTAAAAAGAAAAAAACTGCAGCTAATTCAAACTAGCCGCAATTAGAACATTTAATATTATTGTACTTATTTTCGAATACGTTAAGAATTATAATTGTGGTCATGAATAAGCCAAAAACCAATTAACCTCCGTGTTAATAATTACAGATATTAATTTCATTGAACACAGTCATGCCTAACGAAATGTCAGTCGCTCAGTTGGCCAAGGAATTCCTCACACTTTACGAAACCCAAAGGTTTATTATCGTGGTCATAAGAGCCCGCTAATTATCCACATCCTGAGCAAGCTGAATCAGTACACATCCTTACAACTTCCACCTTAAGATCCATTTTAATAACATCCTCCCATCCGCGCACAGGTCTCCACAGTACTCTCTACTATACAGACTTTCTGACTACAAATATCTCCATAAAACCACGTCTACATGACGCGCACAAAGCAGTATCCCAGCAGACACTATTGGGAAAAAATTCATCCACCACAGCACCCGATGTACGAGTGTAAAAATTTAATACAAATAGGATTATGCTAGTGACTTACGCAGTAACACTCGCAAGCAAATCTTGCCCTTCCAGCCAAACACACTGTAATACGATCACTGCATGTAAACTATGATCTAGCCCGTACCCAGACGTCCTCTGAGCCTTTTATAAAAGTTTAACTTCTGCACATCAGCAAGAGTTGCATGTGAGGCAGAAAAAGCGGACACTCACGTACTGGCCGTTATAACAGTCAGAAGAAGGGAAGAAGAACAAACAGTATTACAAAATTAATGCTGATCGTTAATTTTGTTAGTATAGCAGTGCCGTACACCGGCACTGCTAAAAGCTATCAGTGTAGAAACAGCCATAAGCTAATCCACTTTGCATGCTACAAGCTCCTCGTGTGGTATCATATTTTGTGGGGAGAAAAGCGAACGTGTTGTAATAAAAACACGACGCATACGGTAACAAGACTGGTTGCGTGGAGACGCTGAAAAGCTTCATTTGTCATGTACAGATGCGATACCCCGGGGCAGACAGCGCGAGAAAAACCTAAAAAGCAAGAAAACAATAGCGACCGTTCAACATGATATGCATATGAATAACTACAGTAAAACAAACAGCTCAACCAGGCCTTTATCAGTGCACAGTAAATATCACGTGCGCCTTTTGGATGAAATAAAACGCCAACACAGACAACGGCTTACACTTATTTGTACTGTCCATAAGTTGATAACTGAGTAGCAGGCCTACTGTCATAAACAGCATTACCGCATTACCGAGCGCTGCCGTGTCGCGCCGGAATTTGCGACCTGTTATTCGGCAGCAACACGGCTAACGCCCGGCCCAGTCCTGAGGCATAACGTGGTCTGAGTAAGAATCTTCAGCTGAACAGAGGTCAGCACTTCAACGGGAACAATCTGGACGCTCTCTCTCTCTCCACACACACACACACACACACACACACGTATCCACCCAACATCTATCACGACAAAGTCATCTTCCCATAGCATCCCTATGTGGAATAGCAACTACGGAAACTAATAATCTACAAATTCTATTCGCTTTTGTCGCAAACTAAGAGAGCTCGTGATTGCACAGAAATGAAGACAGTTCGATTAGCTTCGACCTAAGAAGATGCACATAAAACTGGCGCACACCAGGACACAGAATTTAAAATAACGATTGAGAAATCAATTACAAAATTACATAATTTTCCATTGATAACAAAGCGCGTATTAAAGTGATCGCCATTCTGCTAATTCCCGTGATGTTAGTTCTGGGAACAGTATGTTCGAACGGGAATTATTATTATTATTATTATTATTATTTGCTATATAATTCTACAATTAATATACTGTCATTACATAACTACGAACCACCACCGTGTAACAACTTACTTTCGCAAACATCAGAAAGAGATGAACCCACATATCTCATTCCCAGTACAACTTCTCTAAATAAAAAGTCCCTGCAACAGTTGTTGCTACTTAATTTGTAATAACAAGACAACTGCTATAAATAAACACAGAAGGGTGCTTTATTTATTTATTTTAAGCTGAGGGCGTTTCAGAAAAGGATGCTGAGACAGCATCTGTACGCAAGAAGCGCCAAGTAGAAGCAGGATCGAAAAATTACACAGTAAGTTCACACTTTGTCCTTTCCAACAGAAAGGACGATTCGTCAATCAATAAGGCTGAGATGGGAGGGATAAGTAGCACGCATGGCAGAAATTTCAAAAGCATATAAAAGTTACTCCCCAAAACTGAAGGCAAGATATCACTGGGAAAATCTAATGTAAACAGAATAATATTAAAATTTACCTGCAAGAAATAGGACCTGAGACTGTAAACCGCACCATCTGACTTTTGACTGAGTACTGTGACTGGGTCTGTAAACAGTAATGAACCTCTGGACTGCACAGAATGCTTATAACATCCCGACCACACGACTGACTGTCACTTTCACAAGAACGAGTCCGCTTCAGCAGTTACTTTAACAAGGCGACAGACGACATCAGATACTTGTGGCTACGTAAATAAGTAAAATAAACTGACGTACTTAATCAATAAATCACTTTAAACAATTTATCTGAAGTCCCATAAGCAATACGTAATACCACATAACGGGAGTGGAACAAGGAACAGTGGAACAATGTGATACTGAATTTCTGTAAATGGAAGAAATATATGAAAAACTTAGTGCGTGCAAAATCTGGCCTTGCACTGGAACACGGCTCCTTCCTTCACTGCCCTTCAGTCTATGGTGGATTTAAGGATATTGCTAGATTTCATTCATTCTATACAAGCATCTTTTGAAATGTCCGATGTACCGAACTGACTCAGTACACCTGGCCTACACAGGGATCACGACAGCGGGAACTCTGGCAGTAACACGAAGCCATTCCCACGCACAGAATCCATAACAGGGACGAAGCGTATTTGGGATACTACGACTAAAACTAAAGAAGGGGTGGCCTGCTGTAAACCGAACAGAACAAGGGACGATAAGTTTTGTGATCCAGAACACAGAACTTACAAACGCGTTCTTTACGGCTTACTAACTTTACAGGCAGCCGGCTTATACAGGGGATTACAGACGACGTTTCGCAATCATTTAACACACCGAAACAAAACAAAGTAATACACGCCTCATGTCAGTCACACCCCGGTTTCCATGGTTACCACCGTAGCTGTGCCCCTGTGACGTACGCGCTGAGGAAAAACAAAAGTCCAGCATCGAGAATTGTAACCATGCTTGCCGGCTGTGGCGCACTAAGGACGAAGGCACGCTAAGTAAGTCGCGAAAATAAAAAAAAGGCCAGGATCCATTGCACAGCTGTTGACACTTTACATATAAATTTTTCAGTGCATGTGCTGTGTAGAAACTGAAAGACAAATTGAAAGTAGCAGAAGTTGCTAATTTAGTTATACGCAGTATTGCTTTGGTTGGTTCCCTGATGATGATCCCCTGGAGATCGAAACATGTAGCAATATGTTATGTGATATTGTAACATTAACATCTAACAAACAACAATGTGCCCTTTGTTGGACTGTGTGTTGCGAATTAGTTACCAACAGTGCACGGAATGAACTGTGTGAAGTTCAACAACGCCCTCTGATATGCCCCATACACTTCGCAAGTCCGTTATGACTTTAAGTATAGTTGAACGTATCGAGGGTAGAACACCCGAATTTCGGAGAGGCCCGAAAAATTATGAAGTGCAAATACTGAATTACAAGAAAGATCTGGTAGCGGTTTAGACGATGACACTACAGGCAGACACAATGACGTCCACATATGAGCATAATTCTTACTTTAGCCACCTTATACTGCAGCACGACAGTCAACAGCTTCGTGTAACGGTAACGCTCTCGGTTGGCGCCCAGTTCGAATCCCTACCGACTTATTGACCCTTTATACTGAGACTTTTCTATTCTTTGCCTCGGTTTCTCCACTTAAACAGATCGCACTCCCGACAGGCTACAACTGCCGACACACTTAAATAGATCGCACTCCCGACAGGCTACAACTGCCGACACACTTAAACAGATCGCACTCCCGACAGGCTACAATTGCCGACACACTTAACCAGATCGCACTCCCGACAGGCTACAACTGCCGACACACTTAACCACGTGCTCTGCCCATCGCACCTCCTACGCAACATGACGAAAGCAACGGCCATGGTCAGCAAACATCACTATTTCAGATTTATCCAAAATTTTCATCGGCTCACTTACCTCCCATCCAGTTTGTAAAGCTTCATATATTCAACACGAAATGAATGAGGGCAACAGTTTAACACAGATCATATGGCATGTACGTTATTACGTTGATCTTGCCCAATTATACTTCATTCAGCGCGGACTTTCAATTAACTGTTGGTCTAAAGCAAGAAATAACGACAAGCTGACAAAATTACAGGTTTGCTGTTATTCGGTTTTCACCAGACAGGGGGAACTTTTAATCGAGTATTTCTGGTGCAGGCAAACCCATTTTCACATTCCAATAAAACCAGTGACCGCAATACAATTGTCTTGATTGGCTCTGTGCGTCCCAACACCTCCCCCCCCCCCCCTCTTGACACACTGTCATAGCTTGCTCATCGTCGATCATCTGTTTCTGCCGCGACCAACCAGCCGCAGGTCAGCTGTGATAAACCACGCTGTTCACAATAATTTGGGTTGGGAAACATGAAGAGAAAAACTCTTCGGAGACAGGTGTGTATGAGAGAACAATGGTCTGACGGTTTTATTTTCTCATACGGGGGGAGCTGTGAATGAAGTGGTTAATTCAGACCTTATGAATTTACGAACAGTAACTATTTAAATTAAGATTATGCTGAATATTGTATATTACCTGAGGTGTGTCTGATACGCCTATGTGCCTACACAACGATCCAGGATTTCACTCTATTCCAATCTTTAGGTGACTAGTTGACAAACGTTCCGTTTAAAATTTGTGATGTGGATGGCAGGAGTAAACCCAACTCCCGAAACGGCCTGTGCATCAAGTACATTTCAAACAATGGGCAATTTCCAAAACAGTCCTCTTATAATAAACAAACCATTGTCACAAACCAATAAAGCAACATTAATTAAGTTTAAATAAACAGCACTAATGAAAAACATACGGTACAAAGGAAACCGAAAACAAAATTAAATCACTTTTGAGATAAACTAAAGCGGAATTTCATGTTTTGCTTCCCTTTGTGTGTATTCTTAAATGACCAACTGGGTGTGTTATTGAAAATCGATGATTTCGCCCTCGCCGTACGTAAAAGGAATGAAACCTCCGGAAACGAGTTCTGGCTGCGCCCTGGGGGAATATGAAGGTCCCTTTAACGAAATTAATTCAGCTTTTCGCCTCAGCAGATTCTGATAGCTACCATCACTCTCAGAGCCCAGCGTTACAACCAGAGAAACTTCCCAAGAAGTGCAGCAAAACATTATGGTTCCCTATTTTTTATTCCTCCTTCCAGAAATTCAGTAAACATTTATCACAGTCAGCCAGAAAGCTTGAGATACACGCGTCCCGAACATACACAACTCCGCCTCGTTCCACTTACATTACTTCTGCTACTGATAATTAAACGAACTGCCCCACAGAAGCACCGTGCGAAAGCAAAACGTCGGTCAACGGCCGACACACGGAGTGCACTCTTACACCAAGCTTACACCGCTTGTTCTTTCGGCTTCTCCAGCCACCTTTAATGTTGAACACAACCCAGACATCTCACTCAATATAACTGCTGGATAGCCTTACGGGGTGGAAGACCAAATTTCCATTCTCGGCTAGGACGTGGTGCTTTCTCTTCGCCATTTCGTCAAGACCTGCTACCTGGCCCAACAAGTCTATCTCGACACCTGCTCGAATTATTTCCCAGGGGCAAAGCGACCCCAGCGTAAGGCTGACCACTCACCTCAATCTGGTATCGATGTCAGAAACTTTGGAGCTAAAGACATCACTTACTCGCAAGTTTTCATGGAAAGGTGCCTAAGCACGGAAACAACTCAGTCTTTGAGCTATACCACAAACGCTGGAGAAGTCTCTTGGACTCTTGACCCCTCCAGATGGGACCAGAACGTTGTCCGGGAACATCGGTAAACAATTACACGACGCTGCGTAATATCCCAGAAAAGCGCAGATCTTATATGTGAACAGATTAAAGGTACACATGGGCCGAGCAGCACAGATTTACACAAGCGGATCTGTTTACTAACTTACGGTTATTCAAAAGTCACACACTACCAACCACGTACCTGCGACAATACCCAACCAACACCAACGTAAACGACATGAAACATTTACTGACAGCACTGCAAGTTTCTTACCTAAATTCAATGTGGTTTTAACACACACTGATAATCTGATTGTACGTACTAAATTATTAAACAACAGAATTCCAACTCAAAACACAAATTCTACATGTTCTTAGCACCTTGCTCATTCGCCTTCGCACATAAGTATCCAGGATTCAGTACTGAGATACAATCTTCCAAGAATATTCGAATTTAATTCAGCACTTTACATCATTATACATGAACCCAGCCCACTGCGAAGCTGACAGTCGCGTAGTATTTCAAGACACTCTCCGCCTTTTATGGAAGACAAACATTCGTTAAGTCCCATCCGTGTGTGGGTCTCCATAGTGTTCTCTCTTTTTGCCGGCTTCCTGGTTAAAATTTGTTATGCATATCTTGCTACATGTACCACCTCGTAATATGTCGCGAAGAGTACTAATTATGAAACTTCCAATTACGTAATTTTTCCCATTCTCACGTTCCTTTCTTTCTCGGTATGTCTACTTATGTACTGTTCATTGATTACACCCGCCCCCAAGCCTCGATTCATTCTTCATTTCTAACTTCATCATCAGTCAGCACGCACTACACAGACAGGATACCAACTGGGATAATAAACAGAAGCAAACCTTTATGACCGGGGCTTCAATTTTTATCTACGCAATTAGCTACATCCATCCGGAAGCCGCATCCATACGCCAAGCAATCGCTACCCACAACAATCCGTGTTACGTTTACTGCCGTCCCTGAGGCATGTCCCGTCATCGGGTTTCGGATGGAAGCGTGGCCGTCAGTATACTGAACAGCCCAGACCCAAGAGCCAAAAACAGGTCGACATCCAGTATGAAGCTCACACGGGCTGCAACAACAGAATATACCATTCAGGTCCACACAATGCCCAGGACTTCGAAAGACCGAACTGGACTAATCCTCATATATGTTTACTGTTATCCTCCAAACTACACACACAATGACACACAAAGAAGCCTTCCATCCACGTTTTCGGCCTATAACTTCCTACGTATTTCTCCTCTATCCCACATGCTATACGCCCTGTTCACGTAATCCTTCTTCACAGTCACCGAAGTACGAACTCATCTGACCAAAGAAATGGAGCTGACACCGTCCGGCTACAGAACGATCCCGAGTGTTCCAAATCACGTTACAAAATTAGTCGCCAAGTCAGTTTTGCGTTTTTGGAATACAAAGGAAATGATCCGTAACTTTGGATGTGACAACTCTTGTCCATGTAAAAGCGCTCCATGACACACACATATGTAGGTCCCGCAGCAACAAACAATAAATAGGCCCAGATGTGCACAAGAAATTTTACCAAATAAGTCTCCAGTAGCAAGTACCTACCTTATTGCGTTTAGTTCCTATTTGCCTGTTACCCTTCCTGTACCCTAAATGTTATCAACATATTTTATGGTGTCCATAATTTAAAGAGAACCAGATAGGTGCAAATGCGGGCGCGCACACATATACAACTTCACAGTTTGTTACCTGCGAACCCTGACAAGAATGGAACGTTGATAAACAGAAATCACAGTTTTCAAAATAGAACACTCTTTCGAAATTTTGCACAACGCACCCGTCTTAAAGTTCAGAACCGCAGAAATAAGTAGCGCTTTACGAAGTACATTTTATATTCACTGAGTTTCGTTAATTACTACACATATAGCAGTAGTGTTTAAAATAAGTCACAGAACTTACTGTGCGTCATCAACTATTACCTATACAATACGCCGTTTCTGAAAGAAATAAAATCATAAATCTATGTCTGAATTTCGTGCGAAACGCAACCCGCACGGCGACATTCAAGGGACATATCTTAATACAAGTGCACACCACAAAATTCACTCGAAACGCGGTCAGTTCCGACGATTACATACTTGTAAGCCACGCCGCTGAACACGACCATCGCACTATGCACTCACTCCGCACACTTGGTGTGCAGACCGCACAGATATGTAGAGCTTACTGCCTGATACTGTCAAGGACCGAGTGTAGGATACATATATACAGGTGTGTGTGTGTGTGTGTGTGTGTGTTTCGCCAAACAATTTATCAGCCCCCGTACCTCTTAACACAAATATCGTAAACACAGCACTAGACATGTCTCACACTCGAATGCGGACAGACTGCATATCTCATGATATTAAACACTATTATTTACGTACTTTGCAATGACATTTAACAGATCCCTGACGGACGAATCCCTTTTGTCTTCAGTCCAAAAACTCTTACTTCTAGGTTTAATTTTGCACAATGGAACGCGCTGCTAGTCCTCCTGTGGCCGTTCCCTGTACAGCACTCTCCACAACGGTCACACCACCAGCAGCAATATAAACTATGCGGCTTCGCAACATTTTATACTTCAGTCTTCAGGATACATGTTACACTTGTAATCAGCACCAAATCAACAACTACATAGTTTGAATAATGGTAAATACATGACAACAAATCGCTTTAGAATGAAAAAACATGCAAGTATCCCAGCCTATCACGACAGTAAGGCGAACAAAGGCGCACATGTTGGAGTCACCGGTTCGAATCCCAGTAAGGAAATGGGGCTTTATTCTTATGTAGTGCACGAAACAAATAAAGATGGCTAACAGTGCTCAGCAGGGGATGCAGAGGCTGAATGTATGTAGAACTGAATGTCAGTTCCGATCCCCAGAAATGAAGGGGGCGGCATGACATGTAAGGGGACGGGGCTTCCTCATTGTCGAGGCTTCACGATCAGATAGATACACTACACTCGAAGAGTAATCGGCCCAACGCAGAGACAGCTACCTGACAGCACACAATACTTACAAATCGGCCCAACGCAGAGACAGCTACCTGACAGCACACAATACTTACAAAAGACAGACATCCATGCCCCCGATGGGATTCGAACCCACAATGCAGCAAGCGAGCGGCCGCACACCCAAGCCTTCGACCGCGCGGCCACTGGGATCGGCAGATCGTGGTTTAACCGTATATACGTGCGAAATAAAGGATGGCTCTCAAGTCCTAATCAAACAACAGCACCGAAACCCTTGATATACTTATATTTATAATGTATGCACAATATGAAGATTATAACGTATCTTTTGATGCAAAGGGGGAGATCTCTAGCCTACGATATACAGAGTTTTCCATCTTTACTGTTCTCTTTAGTGACCTGATGATGGCTCGCGTTTTCAGACGAAACTAGTCGCCGGAATAGCGTGTACAAAAATAGCTCGTTGTGTATGATTGGTGGTTGAATAAACACAGATCTGTGAAAAGAGCAGGAAGAATGTTAAATTCATTAGCAGGAAATGACATCAATTATAATGACGGTATTTTATCAGAGCCACCAGTATTTCTTCCGACAAATTAAGACTCGAATCCACTACCCCGAAAGGAGAACGGATGTGGGATTCAAGACCCAGACTTTGTGAGAATAAAAGATCCGAGGGTGCCAGTGCATCGTCGCAGGCTGTCTGCCGGTAAGGGTGCAGGGCACTGCGGAACGAACCGCCGGAAAGCTCCACAGTAAACATGAATAATGTTCCACTGCAGCAGGGCGGAGAGCGGTACCTGGCCCGCGGTAACAAAGCTTGTTCGAAATTCGGATTCAAATTAAGCTGCAGCCGCATAACACCGGCCTCAGGGATCGTGTGGGTCTTCGGCATCGAACTCGACAGCGATAACACTGAAAAGTTAATCAAGATAGATCTAGTCCAGTGTATGCAAAATTAGAATGGGTAGTTTGTCAACCGCAACAACAGCGAAGTGTAAGAACTCGTCCGCACATCATCACTGAGAGCAGCCACACTGATATTGATGTTGTTACTCTCTGCAGCTGCGGGCCGCGAAAACAAGACAGGCCAAATACAGACGCTTTATGACTGAAGGTGCACATCCGTTTGTTTTGTAACGAAGTTCAAATTGTCGGAATATATCTTAAATGTATTAAGCGTCTGTCCTACATTTGTGCTGAATCTGACAGCGTCCCGACACACAGTACACTTCCGAACTGTTGCCCAGCGCATTTCTCAAGTTTTGGGTCGCCTAATGCTGACGTCTGTGCAGCCTTACTTCTTCCGGTGCCCACAACAGCAGAAAAACAGAAACTGTTTTCCTAATAAGTTTAACGTAAACATACGTCATATAAGACCTTTCGATATTTAGTCAATGTTTCATTTCGACACGTGCTGTGCCTGTGACGCAATGACTTTTACCGCATTTATAAGCAGACATACGGGGTACTGAAACGCAACGAAAGTGTGCGAAACGTGTATATAAAGCAGACACTGTGTTGAAGTTCACCCTCAGCGGGTGGAGCGCCTTGCTAATGCGGCAACTTCTCCAGCAGCACTGTATGGCAAGCAGCAGTAACATAGCACACAGGCGATCTGTACCTCACCGAAACGAGCATATTCGCTGTGTAGACCACGTGTACAACTCCTTACCACAAAATCCTTTACTTAGTGCTAATGTATGTACGCCTATTTATCTTTACCGTTTCTTTGACTGTTTTTCCAGTTTACAGACGAGCACAATGTACGCTCAATGTAAAACTGGGTGCTAAAATCTAAGACAACTGCCTTCTGAGGCATAACGTCGTACAGTATGATAACACGTTCACACACTGAGGCGGAAAACTGCTCCTGTCATCACAACGATAGGATGATCCACTCGTGCTGAAAGTATCGAAGGTCTGCTGCTTTATTTACTGTATCTATATGACGGAAGACGCGAAGTAGATTTAACAAACAGCACGTCGATGTAAAATAAACTGCACGATAATTCACACACTTGGCTGCAGCCAACGATGTAATTTCGTTTAATAATAATAATTTCAAAACGCACACTGGAAGAGAAACCCCCGAGTTTCATCACCCATTCCTACGAAAAGTTGTTGGCACATACTTTAAATTCCTGCAGTTCATATTTTATCTCCTACTCTAATTTCAGGGCAGTCGCTTCCCATAGCGAATGGGAACAAAACGCACATCAATTCTGATAATCAGTTCAGCTGTGGTTTACATGCGCGTTACAGCTAGTTATCAGCGAACCAGCGCCATGAATAAAACAAAAAGGAGCAGATGTGCGCCTGAAAATGGGCCAGGATTCAATCTGGACTGTTCCAGCTTGCCCGGCTGCCACGTTTAAGTTTCTGATCTCCACTCACGAATTATCCTTTCAGTGGCAGGGAAAGGCACATCCGACACACTGTGTTAAAAATCAAACCTTGCCGTTACAAGTTTGTTAAGAGTGAATGGAGGCTGTTACTGCCAATGGTTACACATCATGCGGCGTCATGAAGACTGTACCCGCACTGTACAGCATTTCTTGACATGCTGTCAGTAGTTCAACTCGTAGAGCATCCGACGTATTTTGTGAAACACTCATTACTGTATGAACTTGCCATTTGTCCCTATTCTGAAGCTACTCCCTGCGAACACTTCGTAACATTAGTGTTTAAACTGAAAAAGACAGAAATTTGGGGGCAAAAAAAAAGATTACTTGGGAAAACATTATTAAAAGGGACAAAGACCGGATGTGAACTGGTTTCTACTGACTCAAGATGTGGCCATTTCTTGGAAACACGTAGTTACTCTGCGGATTTCATAAGGGCGACGCCTTTCCTCACCAATTGAGAAAGCCCTCGCTTTTCAAAAAGGAAACTAATGTATTCACGGAATTAGTCTGTGCAATGCACAATTACAATAAAATGTACATACTTATTTCGGGGTAATTACGACCTCTGAGAAAAGGACTTCACAGTTTATAGACTCAAAAGTTTCTAAGCCTGGACTCACAAAAACTTCTGTTACTTCCATATTTCCATTTATAATGCGTTAGAAACAAAGAGCACAGGGTGGTTCGCAATTTGCTTTTTAAGCTTAGTTCGAATTCATACATCCGGACTTGCATAAATTTATAAGCGAAACTCATACGGTTACGTACAACAGAGTCTCGGAATAACTGCCCATGAAGTATCCAGAACACTAATTACTGTCTTTAACACCTCTGAAACAGTTTGATAATTGGTTTGTTTCCCAGTAATAGTGCTGTGTGATTTACATTATCAGACCAATATGAAAAGCATTAATGTGTACAATGAAAATCAACACTCGAACTATTACGGACACCACCCCTCGGCGTTTGTCATCCGATGAGTGGCAATCGCCGACGAACAAACAACTTCCAATGATGAGAACAAAAATGCGACAGGCTAGTGTAACACGCACGGGGTGTACAAGTTGTATCACAAGCAAACCCAGGACCATCAAATATTGCCGTGTTCCCACCTCGATAACTGAATGCAGACGAAGCAAATCCTTCGTCTGCCTCTCGGTGTAAGCTGTAATTAGTAAACCTTGTCTTCCGGGAACACTACCGCTCACGTGAGTGCTGGTTGTAGTTTCTCCGAGATGAACAACTCTTCAGTTTGAAGTCTCTTTGTAACATAAACCACGCACGCACCTACACCCGCAGGAACTGCGTATCCTGTTTTATAAACCGTAGGGTTTAAGTTTTTATCCGGGCCACATGAAGGAAAAACAAACAGATCCAAAACTATTTCGCATACAAATTGTTGGACATTTAAATTACAGGTTCCATATACAAAAAGTTTTACGTTTGGGTGCTACATGTCAGCAAAATACACACAGATTGAAAGACACACATAACTTACATCGGCTGACAGAGGAAAGAGAGCTAACTTTTAAAAATGACAGGCCCTCAGAGCTGGTCAACAAATTCCTTCCATTTTGGAACCTGGAACGTCATTACCGTATTCAATACTATTAGCAACCTGATTCACACCCGCGGACACCATTTATTAAAGATCCATTTTAATATTATGCTCCTGTCCACGCCCAGGTGCCTTCCCCTCAAGGTTTTCCGATTAAAATTCTGTGTCTATTTCTCACAGCTCCGACAACTTCCACCAAATCCATCAAAATTGATCTGATAAGCCAAAAGACCAGAAATTCTGAAGCAACTTGTACGTGTACGCAGATTTCACCATACGTGCATTACGTTTCTTCCTCTATGTCCGTACATTCTCCACCGCACCCTTACCTGAACACTACACCCATATTAACCCTTTAAAGACGAAGCATATCTGTTTTATATAAGGACTCAGTGCGTACCGCGCTGTAAACACTCCACTTCGGTTATAAAAACCAAGCTCTTAATGTTTTATAAGGCAAAAGTTGCTGTTTGTTCTGAGATCCGTACAAAACACATAAACGCAATGTGGGCACCACGTACAATTTTTTAATGTTAAACCTCGTCGTATGTAAAGTTACATCTAGGCTTTAGAAGGTTAAAGAAGTCAAATTACACTTCCCTCCTTACAGCATCACACAGACTAACATAACTGCGTGCGAAGACAAACGATTCAGAAGAAAACGGTAGAGATTCCTCCCAATTAATCAGCTTCTCTCTTCGTTCTCAGCGCAATCCGCATGTATTAGCCTGTCTGATCTGGTCACTGGGAACATAATGCCACGGTCATTACATAAAACCACTGCGCCCAGAACTCAGTACTAAAGGATTTTTACAAGTTATACGAAAGGACAAAGGCAAGTCTACTCTACATCTTTGCACTAAAAGAACCATTTCGCATCTAAGAAATGGCGCCACCGAAGCGATATATAATATTGATTCTCACTGCAATAGGATTGTGTGGAATGAAAAGGACTGGAGCTTCGGGGTGCGTAAACAGTCTGGGAGATGGGCGAAGTTCCTGCAACTAACCGTCGGACGATATGAACAGACTCCGTTACTCTCCAACCTGTGCACATACAGAACACACGTATAAATAAAATAAATAGCCACTGTAATCCGTGCGGTATTAAAACGCAGCAAGGGCAAAGCATGTCTCCAGCAGTGTTTGTAACAGGACCACTGGACCCGGACAAAATTGTTAACTTATCTATTACAAAGGCTGCAGTTTTCATTACCTTTTGGTCCACTATTCAACATGAACATCAAAGACAACTTATCTGTTTTCTCCAATCTTACACCTACTCACTGGTACAGACCTATATACAAGTATTATAGCAAATGTTTGCCATTAGAATCTGTTGATTTTATTGGAATCGTCTTTAAAATTGCCAACATTTAACAAGACACACATAAAAATTACTGCCACTTTTTACAGTGACGGTTAGTTGGTCTGTCACAGTAATAAAGGAACACTGATTAATGGGGTATCAGAAGGGGGTAGGGAGGGTACAGAATTTGGATTTAAGAGGGGCCTGCAGAAAGGTGTATAAGGGGAGGCATCAAAATGTCGACTGTTTACCTAATATTAATGGTGAAATGAAATCACGGAAGATGCAATGAAGGAGATAAGAAGCAGGCAGGGGTACGGTGAGAAATCCACACAAAATTTTGATTGGAAACCTAAACAGAAAAGACCGCTGCGAAGGTTTGGGTGTATATATATATATATATATATATATATATATATGGGAGAATAATAATTATATTAAAATACATTTTACAGAAAACAGAATGCCAGGGTGTCGACTGGATTAATGTGGCCCAGGACATGACTCAGTGATGAGACCTTGTGATCACGGTAATTGAATTTCAAAAAAAAAAAACAGCCAATTCCCAAACTTGTTGAAAGAATGACAGCTTCTGAAAGACTATGCACCATGGAGTTTTACTCCATGCCTATGTGCGTGATAGCTAAACAGGGCCTGATTCCGAATTTAAGTTCGTGCACTTCATATGACAAAGGCAGGACATGATGTTATTATGACCCAAAATTTACCTGGAAAGACTGTGAAAGAAACAAAATTAACCCCCCAGACAGGATAACCACCTTAATGCCGACAAACTAACCTGGAAAATCTACCAACTTAACCGCGAAGTTCGCTGTTCAGAACTACAAAGCAGACATGACGCGGCATGCCAGTGGTTTGTGTCCGTATCTGGTGCGAGGAACCACTGCAGTAACTGGGCGGGTAGCAGACAGCAGAACTGTGCAATCTCTAAGCGTGATGTCAACCGACTAGCTTCTTGACAGTCTAATAGTCAAAATGTAATGCCTTTCATGGGCCCTGAAGGTTCATCACAGTCTCCAAATAAGGCCGCCACTGAACCATACACCGCGCCAAAAAACCAAGTCCACGTCCTGATACAGCATTTCCTTCAAATCAATTACATTATTACCCTTCTACCTACACCTAGGGCCCCAGTTTCTTTATTCACTTCCGCTTCTCGGTTAAAATTTTGCATGTATTCTTTATGTCCCTCATTTGTAGCAGCAGAATCTAGTTAATTACACAAAAATCAACTGGGTGTGTGTAAAAAGTACCACTTGCGGCAAATCCGTACCAAAGTGGTGACGGAAAATTCTCACTGTTAAAGCAACTGCAGACATGCTTCACTCGTTCCGGAAACAATCGTCTCTGTATCCTTCTACGGTCACTCCTTCCCTTTGCGAAATAATACCACTGTAACTGCCTGGTAATCACCTACAAACTACGTTACACGGCGTCTTTCCTGTATTTCTTCCCCCTTATCACAACGAAGGCACTCTTAATTATAAGCGAGTTTACCAGAAACTAGCGTAGAAAGGACGTTAGAAAACACGCACTGGCCCAACGTGGCACACGGACGTTCAGAAGCTGTCATTAAGAAACTCAAAACTTCTTTCCAGCAGTCACACAAGATTGTCGCTATACTCCACTCTCAGCAGGCTGAACCTAGTCCATAAATCCACACTTAATTTATTTTAAATCCATTTAAATATTGTTTTCCCATTTACTTCTAGGTCAAATTAACTCACCTCCTTAAGTTTTCCGACAACAAATATGTACAAATTTCTCACTTCTTCCCCGTTTTGCTACATGTGCCGCACATCCCGTCCCCGACTTCACAACCTAAATACCGTACTGGAAGAGTAAACATTATGAAGCGCTTCGTTATGTCAAACATAAAGAACGCGGAGACCCGGGTTCGATCCCAGGCAGTACATGTCGGATTTTTGTTGGACTAAGTGGCAAAGAAGCTGGTCTTTCAACCGAGTACTTCAACTTTCTCCTGTCGGTGTCATTCCGCCAAGTACTCCAAATACTCCGTACGTATACTTCATTGATCTAAAACCGACGCTGTAACTGACAGCGTCGTCAAACAAAACCTAAAACAGCGAAACACACTAATTGATTAAGGGAGGCAATATATACAAACGCAACAACACGCGACAATTAGCCTAACATTCATCGTGGTCATTATCTAGACCAATAGATAAAGCAAGACTTCTGACCCGCCTGTTAACAGGCTTTCCTCTGCCCCCTCCCCCGACAATTTCTCTTTATAACACTTAAAACAAGCCACACCTCCATTCACAATAATTCGATATAATATGATAATAAACGTTGACCAAACGCAATTAGGGGCGTCATTCACACTCAGAGGCCTTCAATCCTGTGCTTCCGCATGAATAAAGTATTTCTCCGCTCAAGACGGTTGAATTTTGACACGGGTACCAGGAACGAGAATACAAATTCAGTTCTAGTAAAAAGGGAAGAACGATTGTTATGCACGCTGTCACTTTGATACATTCTGAACAAACAGACCGCAAGCAAACACAGCTGCTCGACAGGAAACGGTTCGTGAGGTCGGGTTTGTCTACCGGCCAGTGGGCTTCATCTAACACGTACTTACGTTAACATCGGAAGGGAAGGCAGGCAGAGAATGCAAGACACTGGGGAAGACAAAAACAAAACGAAAGACGGAACAAACGATAAGATACAAGGAATGACGGCACGAGAAACAGTAAGAAAAAGACAGGGATGGAAACTGAAGTGGAGAATGCAAGATACGTATAAGGTAGAAACAAGAATGGATGGATGGGTGGATGGATGGATGGACACGACAGGTAGGACAGACATAGGCAGATACAACAGACAGACAGACAAGAAATCAACAGAGGAAGGTGGAGAAAGAGACAGAGAATAAACAAAACACACAAAGGAACATAAAAGCACGGAAACATAGAAATATAAGTGGTTTAACGAAGAAAACGGGAAAACAGAGACAGACAAAACGGAAGAAAATTAAGAAATTGGCAAAACTAAAGCATGGCTTAGAAGGGAAATTCTGGGAACATAAACATATGAGTTTGTAATAGCAACAGCTCTTCTGTAGGGTGGCTCACTAACCGCGATCGGGCGACTAAACTGTATTAAGCTCTCAGCTACAAAGTGGGACGCTGTAATCTCATTTTGATGGAGGACCACTCGTCGCAATGGGCCTTCATTCTGACGACACAAACTGCTGTGCAAATACAACCTCGAAATGACAATCCATACATATTGTATTCCCTGCCACAGTCACGTGAGGATACGCAAGTGTATCACCCGGGGAGACAAACAAAATATTCCTCTGCTTGAGATGTGCCTCAAGGCCTGGGCTGATTATCCATGCATCAGTATTGTGGGGCAAATGATGCTGAAGTGGAGTATTTAGGAATTCTAGGAACTTGATGCAATGTAAAGCTTCACGGGCTAGGCATGCCAGATAAAGCAATGTTAAAATGTCTCCACGAATAACTCATTCTTTGCCATACGAACAGCTAAGGCTGTAAGGACGTTTCATACGACAAATAAGGTAATGGGGGGATAGCAAAGATACAAGTAAGGTAAAGAGTTACATAATTCTACTCCTCACCCACTATTATTAGGATAATTAAATCGAGGGAAATGATGCGTGATACTTACCTCGCATACGAGAGATGAGAAATACATTTTAGTCGGAAAATATTAAGAGACGAGTCCACTTTAAAGACTAGTTGTAGACGGGACGACGTTATTCGAACTGGTCTTACAGCTGGGGTGTGACAGCATGGACTGAATCCTAACTTCAAACAGGGACCGGTGACGAAAACTTTACACAACAGTCACAAATCTTAGAGTTACGCAGAAAGTGGGAAGTTCCGTCACAACCTGAGCGATCACTGGCTTTAGCAGCAACGTTTTGCTCCAGGGACTGCGCTATAATTTGATTATGGTGTGTGATTAAGCTATCACCCATGCTCCAAATTATTATCCAGAAATAAATTACACAGACTGAAACTGGAGACACTGGAGAGTAGTTAAAGCTGAAGACAAGCAGCATGGGCCACACTGGAGATAGTTTGGTACGCCCGTCTGCATATCAACAGTAATATTTGATTTCAGGTTTAAACTGAATTTCCCTTGAGGAATCATGCTGTTTGGAACACGCCAACCTAACAAACGGTGTTTATGTTACATTATCTGCTCTTCAGAAAACAGTTTATACGACTACCGGAATGAATGTTTACTCAAACAATAACAAAAATCGCATTTTGCAATCGCGTACGAAAAGAAGCAACCCCACATCAAAACAGATAATGAAATTCAGACTACTATCAACAACAGCGAAAGTTAAACCCGGTATCTACTATCCAGTGTTCGGAAACATGTAATTACGCACATGAAACCGAATAACGGCCGTGAATATGGAAGACTTATTTATTTCTTGTTACTGTTGCAGCGTACGAATAGGTCTTCATAGAAATGCGACCACTAATGGGCCCATTGTTCATTCCCCGGATGATAGATGAATTTAGAGGACTAGTGGAAGGATACTGACAGGAGAAAACCAACGTGTTCGGAGCAAACCGTGTCCTAATGGTTCCTTTGTTCGACACAAATCTCACATGGATTGCCCTGGGAGTACGTAGTATTAACGGGACAGATGTAACTTTCAGTGACGACTGGTTAGAAATTAGTGTGTTTATGCGCCTGGGGTGGGCCTGTGAGTCTATATAATTCATCGCAGCCTACCAAATCACATATAATTTCAGAGATCGATAAAGCGTTCTTATGCTAGATGAAGTAAGCTACAGAGTTACAAAACAAGTGTCATGGGAAGCAAACGTGTACGCCAGAGTTTCGAAAATGTCTGCGGCATATTTCAAGGTACTTTTTCCGGTATTCGCCTACCGTAAAAAAAAACTACAAAAATTAAGACTGCGTTCAAAAGTGGCACCTCTCGTATCAATAAATAAACACTTACAATACTGAATCTAACATAAATTACGTTTTAAAGATCAACAACTTCTTGCCAGCCCAGCACGCACACTCCGTGTCCATTACAAAAAAAAACCTAATGGCTGAAATTCGTGCACTTTGCTGTGGGGATGACACCAAATCCGTTAAGTAAAACCTGTAGGACTTACGAACATGAAACCTGCTGGTTCGTACAGTAACCACGGGGGTTTACAGGGCTAATGACAGGGGTATACAACCCCGAGCGCCTGGTCGACCGGGAAATAAATTTTGTGCAGTAGCGCCTAATACTTTAAGCACAATTATTGCAGTTTTCCCCTGAGTATCAGTTCACACGCAGCCAGCAGAAAGCGCTAGATGATCGAAACGTTTCAAATCATTCCAGAAGTGTGGGTCCTCAGTATGGAACTTGATTCATGTCGCCCTGCTGGCGCCGAGAATTAGTAGATGGAGCCTAGATTTTTGGAAAATGTTTGTACCCATGGTTAAAGATACTTCTATTTGCTCAAGTGTTGATAGTTTTGTCTCAAACGTATCCCACGTTCTTCAATGCAGTCGGTCTATGGCAATTTCAGACCCCTCTCACTTGCACTGCCTATATTTTTATAACACTTGTCAGTCCTTCACTCTTGGCACTTTAGTAACTACTTTTCACTACCGCTGAAGTACGAGCATTTCATGTGCAGAACGCAACAGAACCCGTCCCACAGCCATCTGTTTCCTTCTCGCTCTGAAGACGTTACCGAAGCTCTGAGTCTAGCTTTTCGCCAAAACTCGTCACGTTCCTATCTAAATATTATACTAGGCATCATTTTCTATCATCCTAACAACATCTTTCCTAAATATTGCGCTTCTCCGAACCTCAAAACTAGCTACACCTTCAATCCTATGAGCTTACATGAATCACGATGCTATTGTAATGTAGTAATACGTCATGTGGTGGATGTTCACTTAATGGATTTTCTCCTTAAGAAATTTTAAAAATTAATACATCTGTCCCGCATGCGTATAAATGTTTCTTATGACACAAAGACACCCAGCCGAAACCAGCAACATCCAAGTTCTACATAAGATATGTATATTTGAATTAACAATGTTCAATGCAAAAATAAAATTATTTTCGTCCAAATGTCTTCGTTTCTCCGTCCGCTTTTCTCAGTCTGGCTGGCGTGCTACGCTGTTGTGGCTTCGCAGCCATTTAAGACATAAACTTATGACGCTGCGGAGCCACAGATCAACATAACAGTACGGCACTGGTGAACGGCAATAGCAAGTACAGTCCTCTTCCCAAGCTGTGGATAAATACAGACACAATACCTACGTGTAAACCTTCGCGTAAGGAGTACGTGTTATCTCAAGTTACTGCATCTCCAACCACTGTCTTCAAATTAAGAGGGAATGCTTCTTAGTTTAACGAATATTCTCCTAACGAGCGACTCTCAAGGAACATTACTCTTCCGTAAAACGGGCAGATAGTATACTCCTTCAATTGGCCCAACGTTCTGGAAATTTAAAGCTGGAGGGAACAAATGAGCTGATTGCAGCAGCAGCCCCACACTTGCTAGACACATAGGCATTGAATCTTATTGAACCCTGTTCCTTCATTTGATTCAGGGCTCTAAAATCACACCCATTACGTGAATCAGAACACAGATGAATAAAATGGAAATGATCTGGATTTGCATACGAATGACCTAGCACAAACCCTCCACTTCAATAGTCTAAATGTAAGTAACTTAAATTGAAAGTGCAAACACCATGACCGTGCCTTCCAGACGAACGAGAACACTAGAAGCTGTCTTTCAGTGAGCACCGAACTGAGATTACAGGCATCGCCCGAAACCCTTAACATTCATCCAGTTTTATGCAACAGACTTTGCTTGATATCCGTTTCCGTTCCAAGTATTCTGCGTACTATTTATATGATCACAGTCCCACGTACGAATACATTGTTTCACTTAGTAATAAAATCTTGAACAACTCTCATGTAACCTCTCTTGAGACGCACAACCGGGCGAGCTACTATAGCGGTAAGGCTATCAGAACTGTAAACTGTGCGTGCGGATTCGAGTCTCGACTGGTGTCACAGTACATGTTCAGTGCAGTTACTTCCCTCATCTCTACAGCGCAATACAACGTCAGTGCCGCTGCATATGCCACACTACTGCTGCATTACTGTGAAATGACAGCCACACCGACACTACATTCCACACCGCTGAAATACCTATCATTATTGCAAGTTTCAAAACATCAAATAACAACATTTCATGTTACCAATTTGTTGTCAAGCCCCCATCATGTTTCTACCGAATCCTTCCATCATCAGGACGTTCTCTTCCGAAAACACGTAGCTACAAATATTTGTAAGTTACATTACAATTTTAAACAACAGCTGCACTTGTCAACATGCAACAATCTGAGATCACAGAGTGACTACAAGTACATCTAAAGGAACTCACATACGTGGCGTTTACTTTCGTAATAAAAGAGGGGTCATAAAGGGAGACCATACCGTAAACACAGGCAACTTGAGTGCTTCATTACGTCTGCACAAGTATGGTAACCACCACCGCTGGTTTTAATACACTCCTGACATAACCAGAGGTTATCATCACATTTTAACAGTGTTAGTGATTCTGAACGATCTAATGGTTGTCAGTCAGCGAATGCAGTTATTTTCTTAAATTGCAATATAACATGTAAAACCATTTGTAGTTATGTGTGTTTCGCAGGTAGCCTCCTTACGATGGCTAACTTCGGTCGACACATGTTGGAATTTCACACAAACTGCTTATTTATATAAACATTAAATTTTTATGGTTTCAAATTGCATTCACGAGCTGATAGCCCATTCTGTCTGATTACGATATGGGCATGGACCTTAAGTTGAGCCAGCATGCAGTCACTACACCTGTAGTTTGAAGAGACATCCAACACACCTCAGCCCACTTCCACTATCATCCCAACTTGGACGGGGGCGGTATATTCCCGCTTTTCATGCCACGGTAACGATTTCTTCGCGGTCAATTTTTCACTGCCGTGCAATCGAAACAACATGACAAATCTGAATCCGATTTCACCCATTAGTCAATTCTCCCCGCAGGCTTAAAAGTTCTCATAAAACTCTAGAGCTTAGCAACCATATCCGACTGTCTAACAGGATTTAATGCCTTCATACATTTTTCATAAAACGAGACCTAAGTATAAAGGCCATACAGCTTTCAAAGTATGATACACACGCTGGAAATTCATTATGGAACTGCAGGGCAGCACAGGTATGGATATAGTTAAACATTACACGTAACCTACAGTAGCACCATTAGTACGGCCACTGCACGTGAATTCAAACACTGCCGGTTCAGGCGTTCAAACAGGACCGGACCATTCACACAAAACACACCTCCAACAAACTTTCTTTAATCCGCGTTTCTATGTGTACAGTGCATGAACAGTTTACGTGACGTTTTAGCAAGGATCACAAACTAGGAAAGCAGAAACAATACCTTTGATCTCACCAGACAAAGGGAGGATGGCGCACTGCAAGAAACGAACAATGAAATAATCTAATTGTAAATACACTTGGGTCCTAAACCGACAGGATGTGACACACTACAGGCCATGACGTCATATGGTGGTAAATCTTGTAAATATCAAATAACAGCTGCATTAGGCCACAGGCACAGCGTAGCGACAAGACGTAATTTATGCAGTCTCGTACAGCACAGCAGAAGCAAAACTTTGAGTACTGTGTAATTCAACTCGTCAGACCCATACTTTCGGCGCTCCTTACAAACTGAAGAGCCCTGGAAGGAGTATAAACCACAAGTAGTGGACGAAGTAGCCAGTGGCGTCCTTTGCAGGTTACTGTGCCCACTTACAAAGTGGAAATAAAGAAATTCAACTCAGCATGCCTAAGTTCTGGGACACATAGAGAAAGTCTACTTATGGTCTTGAATAAAGGTGGCTGTGAACAGTTGAAAGATGACCTGCGAAGCCGGAGGCAGAACGAGAAAGGTATGTGCCCTCTGGAGGACCACTTACAAAATTTACAAGGTTGTCTGTTGTGGCTTCAAATAACTACACAAACGCTGGCGAAGTGTGTGTAACTGCCGAAGAAAATTACATCTAAGAGATGTTTAATACTGCGGTGTTTGTACCAGTTGTTTCAAACCTTTTGAAGCTGCGACACGCAATGTTTGATTACGTCTCATTACTGCGTGAACATTACTTCCACCGACCGGTCACAGCGAATGTGAAAAGCAACGGCCAGGAAGATGCACGGCACTCATACATTACTGTTGTCTAAATATTCCTTGCGATTTGGTATTCCTCAGTGGTTTTGAGGTTAATTTATTCACGTCACAAAGTAAGTGTCTACTCGTATTTAACCTTATCTGTCGTTGCCTCCACAACCGTGTCAGCACAGAACACTGAATTCATAACGTGAAGCAACATATAGCTATATACCCATGCCTGCCGTAGACGTAGTTAATTAGAAACAAATTAATGCTTTAATTTACTTCATTTCGTTAGATAGATCTATACATAATCTACCAGCAGAAACGTTTCAAAGACATTAGTGTACACTTATCACATACAAATTTGGTATATGGTAGGCTGTAGCTCTTTCTTTCAGTATACGAATTTTGATTCGAAGTAACTTTAAATCAGTATATGTAGAATTCATGAAATTATTACCGTTGTCAAATCCAGCACGACAGTATTATTCACACCAATAAACTAACTGCACGCAGAATAATTCGAGCAACAAATGAACATGCTTTACACAAAACGTTAAAGAATTAAGCACGTGGCGGTGGTGTACTGTAGTTTCACATTACTATGTAGATAGCCAACATAAACATCAATCCTATGTAAGCCTCACTCACACTGCAGCTGTGACAACAAAATGGAACACAGAAATGGGGTAACAACAGCCAATGGTGCTAGCGCATGGCCATCTTTAAAAACATGAGAGTCGCCCAATCGGTCAAGACATTTTGGACAACAAACCGTCTTATAACAATTGTAAATATTAAGAGCGAACGATATCGCATCAGTATCTTGCACTCCTTTAACTTTCTGTTTATCCTACGCTGGCGATGTAAGCAGACAGCAGAACTCTAAATTAACTGACTGGTAGTCAGACACCATGGCTACGCGTATAGCACACGCCCATCTTCCCCATAAAATGAAAAAACGTAGTCTAAACAGTTCCATCGGTTAGGCTGACAGCACCCCCCGCTCTGAGTTCTCTTCCCCCCGCTGTTCACTGAGCCACTATTCCGGTTCCACCACTGTTTAATGCATGAACAAACAGGCCTGTTATGTCAAATGTGGCAACACTGATCATCATGCCGCGTCTGAGAGACTGTCTTCACAGCTCCGTTATACCGTTATTACAGATGTTTCCGTAAAGGCGACTTTTAACGCCACTGCAATGTCACAGTCGAAAATCCCCGTCAGAATAAACACAGAGATACATTTAAGTACACAGCACACGCACATTTGTTTCTTCCCCCCCCCCCCACGCATACAACTTCAGAGTTCTATATGTACATTATTTTATCTGACAACTGTCTACAGTCAATTACCACGGGCTAGCGTAACTTATACGACTTAAATGTGCACCGAACAACGTGTTTTAAGATGTGACACGTGCTTGCAAGCGGAAGGGGAACATTTATAACACCCTCTTTGAATATGGAGTAGAAACACGACATTAACTGCAGTCCACTGAACTAGAACGCGTAGATCTCGACTCATAGCAAAGTGGCAGAGCGGCGAGCGCTGTGCTGCCTGCCACCACGCGAAACGGTTTGAGTGCAGAGTGACGCAAATTTGTCAGACACTGATTTCAGTGACAATAATAAGGAAGTTCCACGACTAGGGCTGAGACAGCCTCAGAAAAGAATGAAAATCTAAATTTGTCTCGTGTGCAAGTTCCGTATCCATTACAAGTGCGGTGTTCCGCCGGACGAGGGAGTAACATTATCCGAAAAATCGTTTTCCGATAAAAGGAAATGATTGGATTGACCGAACAGAGATAGGTTGTCTTAATGCGTGCGCGAATCAGCAGGATTAATACTTTCTTGAGTATCATCAAGAAGTTTCTGACAATCCACGTTTCACGTTGAATGTCTTAATTGTAATTAACGTGCGTTCCTTCTCTCAGTCAGCAAATAAAAGAACCAAAACTACTTAACCGACTTACCTCTAAATCTGTACGACAGATTTTTAAAACTTGTGACTTGTATCTTGATTGTCGGCCAGTCAAAATAATTTCAAGTTATCATCTGCGTGTGTTACCACCTCCAAACAAGAGCCATATTAGGACAAAACGTTGTGAAAGTCCGGAAACTGACGCAAAATACCACTTCTTGAATTCGTATTAAAGGTAATAATTCCTGAAATTCCTAGAAGACAGTACAAATTTACAGCTAGGTACAGTACGACATGTGTCATCAGATTTTAGTTGAGTTAAGTAGGAGCCCGTTACGTGCAGACACTTTAAAGACCAATATCAAGTATGTACCAGCTGCTCTAACATCAACAGCCACTACATTTCGCGACCCAGTGTGTACTCGTGTGTTTAGCAACATCCTCACAATATCTAACAATTATTTCCCTAAACAGTATTAACCGGTTGGTTTTACAATGGTTACAGAATCTGTCCTCTGCAAGGTAGGAACAGTACCTCTGTAAACAGGACAAACGAACGCCAGTCTTCAGTCGGTGAATTCTAATTTTTTCCAGCTTAGATCTGAGCACACGACTAAGAGCAATCACAAGTTCTTTTTAGCACTTGTTGTAAGTTTTAAACCCCACTGGTAATTATATGTATCACCTATTGTAACAACATAAAAGTGCATTTTGCAACAGTGAATTTGTGTGTTTCGTACTATTCTCACAATAAACACCGGCCGTTTCCATAAACAGCATTAAGCAGTTGGTCCATATAACGGTAATAGATTGTTCTCTGTGAGGTACGAACTGAAGTTTTATATGTAACTTAAATAAATGACAATCTTAAGGGTTAAAACCCGATGTGGATTGTCTAGAGGTTAGAAAACTGCACATGTTCTAGTAAAACCCCTACGATAATAAAGCTGCTATGTCATAAAATCAGATGCAAAGCTTCGCCAATAACATAGATTAGTGTCGGGTTTATATTGGGCTATTAAAATCTATGTGCAGGCCTAGCAAATTGTCACTCACGTGCAAACGGATTTATATGACAGCCACCTCGCACGCCATTAGAAATTTTAGACATTAAATTTTCGTTGCAGGATATAAAAACATACCTGAAGCACTCAGTCTTCCAGGGAATAAAAACATGGCGTCGAGTTACGACGACAGTCACACAATAATCCCAGCTTCAACAGCACTGGTGTAAGCTTGAGAATAATGCGAGCCTGTCAGCATGAATACACGCACAATCACAACCCCGACACCATTTTCAAATGTTACCAAAACAACCATAATAAATACAGATAAAACTCAATCAAATTTCAAAATATCATTAAGACTTACGTCAGTTAACCAAAAAAAATCTACTTCAAACGCCTTTTTGGAAATACTGGATTCCACAGAAGTATTCTAAATACGCTGAACGGAAAAAAAACTTCCTTAGCCTATCGTTATTTCCGGAAGTTATATCTACGAGTACACTACACCGTCTATTGTAGGAATTACAGACCGTCCTAAAACAGATAAAACACTGGCAACATAATTTGTGCGTAAAGTAACCCGACACAACTGGTTTTGAACACAAAAAGTAAATACCATAACATCACTATTAGTTACGTCGCGACAGAGAGGACATAGGCCCAGGCCACCGGCCCTCCTAATATGTCTGCTCGTGGGCTTCCTCAGTTCCTCCGGACAAATTCGGGAAAGTCCATCAGATTACAAGTTCTTCTCTACACTTCTCCCAACGTATAATTCATCAAGCATTCGAACATTTGATACAAGCCTGAAAAACTAACAGCGTCGTCAATAAATTAATTACTGACAGATATTTCCGAATGTCGCAGCTGAGTGGGCAGCACAGCTGCTTCCTATCCCAGAAGTCCCGGGTTCAAATACACAAACAATACAGAAATTACATACGAAGACACCTGAAGTTCCTCCAAATAATATCCGAAATACCGAACTCATGTGAATTCTCCACTAAAAAGCAATTCCCTCAGATTACTCTAAAGTAACAACGAACTATTATTTCACATTTAAACTACACACACTGACACAAGAAGAAATCTCAAATTACCAGCGACACAGTTTCTGATGTGTTTAAAATTTCTAAAGGCGTTAAACGTAATACAGTACACAACATAACCCCTCATTATAATCGTATAGCGCACTGAGTACGAGCCATAAATCACAGCGTAGGAACAAATCCAACATGAATAATTACAATTGCATGTACCGTAGCACAGGATTATGAGGAGATGAAGCAGCAGTTCTAGAGCTGGAGCAAACACAAAGTAACAGTTGTGATGTACAGCAGTGAGGTCTGGACGTAACAGAAAACACAGCACAGCACAGATACGATAAGTGAAAGATTATCTTGAATAATTATATCTGCACCAGATCTTTTGTAAATAAAAAGCACATGCAAGTTACATAGTTCAAAACACTTGGAAAGATGTAACTATTTCTTCACTTAAATACAAACTACATATGGCTAAGCACCAACATCAACACCACTTTGCATCATTTTGCGGTACTCAAATTATTTCACGGAAGGGCATGTTCAGCATATGGTAACGACGCTGCGCGTCTCTCGGTCACATGTCACTCGGACCGATGTGCGGACCGAACAGCGCCTGCAAAACTCCCGTTGCGAAGCGCCGCGACGCTCTAGTGCCTTGCGCGGACGCATGAGTTCCCATCAGCTGCGATGCTCACGATGAGGCACCCTTTCAGTACGCTGTGACTTCCGCGAGCAGTGAGTTGATTTCCAGCTAACTTAACGACACCTTATTAACAGAACACCAACAGAATACCTGAACCCAACGTAGGCCCTTACACACTTCTTTAATCACTCATCCACATCACAGCTCTATCCACGTCTGTTCTCAATATGAAGACAGCAGGTGCCCCCGAAACGTCAGTCACCCACAGGACTATATACAACCACAATCCACTAAACTTTCACCACTGTGGACATGTCAAATCTCCTAAGACAATTTTAAAGCACACAGTTTTAGCTTTCTGTTTCCTAGCTACAAACGCAAGGATTAAAATGAAAACTATACCTAACTTCATGGAGTACAGTCCTTCTTGAGACGCTGTGAGTTCCTCAGCCAGTCAAGAAATTTCCTGCATTTTATGGAACCGAAAGGTTCATTACCGTCTTCATACGGACCCGCCACTTCTGCTTATCCTGACCAGATTAATCCACTCCTCCGGCCCTACTTCCTTGCGGCCAACTTAATACCATCATCCAATCTACGCTTAAGTCCTCCAAGCGACCTATTTCCTACGTGTTTCCTCACCAAAATCCTGTATGCATTTCTCCCTGCCTCCATGAAGAATGGAACCTGATCAAGGTATCGAGCCACACATTAATTACTATACAGGAGAAGCACCTGCCAATCTCCTCATAATCTCAATGAGGCGGGCGTAATGTAATCCTGAGTCACGAACTAAGAACCTCTACTAGCAAAGTTTACCTAACGCCCCGAAAACTTGTTAAAAGTTATTTCTCGGAGGAAGAAGCGCCAGCGTAATGTCAATATTAGGTTAAAGTTGCTGAAACTACAGTGGCAGCTTCTACGAATATCTTGGGAAGTAGGTAAAGTTAGCACTAAACGTAAATTGACTCAAAATATTCTTACAGTCGCACACCCTGTCTCTCTTTTTTCTTCCTTTAAGTAACGAACATTCATCAACAGATTATATATTGTTTAAATTCTTTAATTACAGGAATATCACGAATTGTCTCTTCTCGTTATTTGTTCAGAGGGACAGACACAACCCCTTACCCTCCTCTCCCACCGTTAGGCAACGTGTTTCCGTGTAGAGATTCGAATACAGGACAGTCCAATTAAATAGCAGGAGTGAGGCGGTAGCCACTGCAGCGAAATAGTCATATGTAACCGTTAGTGAGGTCACACTGGTCTGTTACTTCAGACTCGGTCTCTATTGCCGGCCAATCCATGTTTCGACCTGCACTTGTGCACAGTTACATAAACAGCTGGCACGTTCCTCCTAGCATCGTATGCACATTGCTTCAACAGTGGGCACGTTCCATGTAGAATTCCACATACGTTACTTCAACAGTAAGCACGTTCCATGTACGATTCTACACACACACACACACACACACACACACACACACACACACACACACACACACACACACACACACGCACACGCAAGCGCACGCGTTATTTCAACAGTAAGCCCTATTATTCAGTAATCACTTATGGCAAAGACAGTTCTCCGACTACCTACACAACATAATTATTCTTCCGAAACTAACAATGTCCTACTTTCTATGGAACCCACAGCCTCCTTAACAGCCACCCACAGACCGACCGTTGCTAAATACTACATTCCCGTCTATTCGCAGGTATCCCAAGGCGTCTAACCACTTGAGGTTCTTCTAACAGGATTTAATGTGCATTTCTTAGCCTTCCCACGTGTAGTCCTGTTACACAAACAGCCAACATTGCCCTATCTCATTTGACCAGCCTAATGCGATGTCTGGTGACATATAAACTGCGTGACAATACGCACGGTATGGCAGTGCGTATTTAAATTTACTAGCTTTTACTAAGTTACATGTGGCACAGGTAATTTATACCTCATGTCGGAAAACCGATCAACACCGGTCTTTTAAATTACTGACATGGACTTACAGGTTTCAGTAGCTCAATAGAGTGAATGGATAGGACTGCGCGACCGGGGTTCACTTCCTGGCAGGGAAAGCTACTTGTGTCTTAACCACCACGTCCAACCCACTCCAGGTGCCCACCCAGCCTTCTACCCCAACAGGTACTGAGAGAATTCTGCACGAGTGTAAAACACTCAGACCATGAATTAGCAGCAGAGACGCTTTGGTCTTAAACTTTGTTCGTTTTCATGCAATATTTGAAGCGGGCGTCTGCATCGACCACGGAATTTACTGAATACTGACCCTGGCGACAACTAATATTACTGGCAATATGTCAGTATTTGTCTCTGGCAGTCAAACGTATAGTAACGTAAGCAGGCCTAGGTAACAGCACTAACACAGAGCACGACATTTCACTGTGACACTTCGTGACTGAATTCTCTCCGTTACTTAAAACAGCAGTGGTAAAAAGAGATGACTGCACATAGGCTTATATTACGTCTTTATTGCAAAACGCGATATCCTTTTTTGGCACTTGGAAAAATGTATATGTAAGAACAGCTGAAGGACTTCGAGTTAACAAGACTTGGTACTGATTTCTCACCCTGAGCAGAGAACACAGATTGATGGTGAGAACAGGACGAGGAAAATACCTGAACCCAATACAAAGAAAGAAACAGGAGAATGCGAAGAAGACAATGCGAAAATTTGCTACCCTTCACATTCTTTCAGACCCCACAACTTAACGCACAATGCAATAATAAATCGTGCTCTTTTGTTTGGTCTAGTTGATTCCTTAGTAACAACTGAAACATTTCGCTCTCGGCAGCATTAGAATCGACGTGTTCCAAACTCAACATTATCTATGTCCACGCTAATGGGATGGGAGTTTGATTTGCACGTTTGCAAGTGTAATTAACTATAATTGGATCATCTAAACAGTTTGTTAACAAGATAAATAGGTTGGGAGGTTCGGGAAGTCCTGTTCGATAAATTTATGGCACACAATACCATTCACTCGCATGGGCGACAATAATGTGACAGGACGTCGCATGGGTGGAGCTGCAAATGCTGCCAAATTAAAAACCGACAAAGCACTTGATAAACACTGCAGCTGGTTTCGCACAACAAGCCACATGCTTGGGCCCGATCAGCAACACACCTACTCCATAACACATTAATGAACACCTGTGTATGTCACTTCAAACTGTGACTATGTTCCGATTAATGTATGCGAATTTGGAAGGTAGGTATATCGGAACACATTCTGTCCACTGGAATGCAACTTGATATGGGACATTACGAAACGTCAATAACTGGCACATGCATCAGCACGTCAGTCCTGATTAATTTAACGACGATCACGTTTCTGAAAAGGTTATTCACTGTACACCTGGTTCCCAACCTTCTACATTTCGGCCAGCACCTGGTCATCATAGAGCTCTACGCCGAACTTCATAAAAATTTAATGTCTTATGGCATTATTATTATCATCAACAATATTACCACCTGAAATACACTACTGTGTACCGCATAACCGGTCAAATAGGCGGATTTCATGTAAGAGACTGCGAGAAAAAAGTAAAACCGTGACAAGTCTATCCGTTAATCAATACTCCGCAGAAACGTACAGGATGACGCACGAAACGTTTATCTTTATAACGCTGCACACAAACTGTATTTATGCACAAACGTGTTGAACGTCACAACACATTCAATATAATTCACATTGTTTATCATTCTCTTCTCACAATGAACCTGCACGTCTGTGTTCGCCTCACGACTCATGTCTTCCGAAATCGTGCAGCACTGCTACACCTAGCGCTCAGGGTTCCACCACCTGACCAACTTGCCTTCGGTACAATTTGTTCCTCATGAAGCGCTTACACGGTCGGGGCTGTGGGATGGCCAGACCTGTCCACAATGACGGCGTTCTGGTAAATGGCGAGACATTACACGGGAAACAGTGTGTCACGCATAAAATCAAGGACGACATTAACTGTGTGACCTGGCACGAAAAGTTCAGTGAGTCTCCTCGTTTGCGCAACCCCCCCCCCCCCCACAAAAAAATCCGCTTCCTGTTTGACAGTCAACCTCCCTTTATCTGCTGTCCTACGAAATGACTGCTACAGTTATGAGGCTGCCTACACAACACGCCTGGCAACTGCAGTAGTTTCAAAGAGCAACTGGATTTACAGGGAAAGTCTCGAATTTGTTCCCCATACGGTATCATTTTAAAAATGAAAAGAAATGTGTTAGAGCTTCGTAGTGTGGGTACCACCGCGTTACATAAATATCGCACAAACAAGATCTACTGTCTCAGGTAGGACTATGTTTTCCACACGCCCACACCGTAACACGCCTCAAATGCAGACACTAACCAAAATCTGCACATTATCGGCATAAGAAACAGACGAACACGTCAGCTGCGACAGCTGGCCGAACGGTGTGAAAACAGGCAACAAGGGATCCAACTTCTTGACAGCCAGACGGTGATCATCATCACAATCGTGATGATGGTGATGATAAATTATATTTTTCAACTACATAGGCCATGTCACTGAATGGTGGTGGTGACGATCAATGATGCTTTCCCAGCTCCATTAGCTGAGACCATGAGCGGAGGTTGACTACAAATGACAGCCTACAATTCCGTACTGCTATCGTCACCATGCAGCGGTTCCCCGTGACTGCTGTCCTGACTTATACCTCGCTGACCCTTTAGGCGGTTGCAGTGGCTTTGAGGCCACCCACGGTTGCACCTTCCAATAATACATTCTGTTCAACTAAGCAACATTACGTACAAAGCATTCTCTCACGCCGTACATAGCACACCGTTCCCTCTACTGGCTGACCAACTCGCTCGGTCGTGGTTTGGCACGGTGACCTGCGGAGCAAACCTACTCCCTCCCCGACCCAAAGGAAGACTGACGCCTGTGGGGTGAGTTTAATTCGATACCACGGGTCAGATGGTCAAGATAATATGGGGGCAATGGTAAATACCCCGAATTTCGAACGTCTGACCTGGCAATCAGGCTGTAAAGCAACAGAATTTCTGCTTCTGCCTCTCAGCTACGTTTACAATTAGGCCACTCGCATTTCTCGTGTAAAGCGCAGTATCTGGTGTCATGACAGAACTGTGCTGCTTACTTAGCATTCACCCTTTCTTCTACATGGAAAGACAGTACATAGGGCAGCATCATGTCAGTGTTTGGTGTGTTTGTACACCTCCTTCATGTCATGCCAAAGTATGCCCCTTCTCTAACACAGTTTATCATACAATAAATTGTACTGAAATAATAAAATTGCCACGTGAAAGGATGTCTAACCCACCCTTAATAAGTTATTACTTAGGGTGTGTATTTTATTCGAGGAAACTGGAAGAAGTTTTGCACATCCTAACAAAAGTATTAAGGCTACGTAAACATTTGCTTCAGAAGACTCTCCAGTCTGTTGTTAATCGAAACAAACCAAACAGATCTCCACTGACGCAGCACGTGATACCCCTGGTCTGCACAAACAGATCTCCACTGACGCAGCACGTGATACGCCTGGTCTGCACAAACAGATCTCCACTGACGCAGCACGTGATACCCCTGGTCTGCACAAACAGAACAGCCAAAGCGAAGCCGACTGTACCAAAGCTAATGGCACTACAGATAACACAGTGCATAAAACTAAAACTCACTTTCCTTGAATTTAGGCGGAATGTCACGGTTGGTAGTGTCTAGACTACGGACTGGGAGATCCTGTACGTCCTGATCGGCCTGGCCCAAGCCAGCATCCTAGTGAATAGGTAACAGTTGTGTCTCACCCAGGCGTAAGGATGCTCGGGTGTGAAGCTGACCGCTCACCTCCGACTTTAAGAAGAAATGGAGCTACAACTCCACTCCACATATGCCTTCATGGCGTGCCAACAACTTATTTCAGTCATAGTATATTCAGCAGACAGTAAGGTGTAGGACCTACGATTTAGGCAGATGCACCTTAATGGGGTCTATAGTCTGCAAGACGTGTTAATATTTTGCAAAAAATATATACTTAAAAATAGATAACATCAATTTGAGTTTTCATGTCCTGTACGGGTTGACAAACAACTGATATAAAACGAAATTAAATTCCGCCCAGAATTTAGTTCCTGAGGTGAACACCAAGGCGGACGCCGACGCACGACTCTTCTGTACATTCCATGCATTTGGTGTAGCTTCAATGATCAGGGAATCCCCCAATCGGTGTGCGTCCAACTGTGAGTGGGCAGCAACACCAGTCACTTAGCGCGGCATGTGACGCCCGGCAATAGAAACGTCAATATCACAGCAACCGAAACGACGTGTAAACCACGTGCGCTACCCAACACGACCGGATGGGAAGGGAGTGATGGTGCTTCGCTACATTCCTCACTCTTTCAACTACCCTTTCGGTTTATACGAGTGTTGGGAAGAACCATTTAATTTTTAAACTGAACATATTAAGGCAGCATTTCGGGAGCAGAGACATGCTGCTAGTCCAAGAAGAGGGTCCGTGTACATACACAGAATCAAAACAATCCAGAAGGTTTTAAAAAAACACATCACACGGCTTCTTGTTTATGCTAACGACGTTATTTAGGTTGAAAACTACTTCACAAATATTAACGTACAAATTGTTCCAGACACTAACAAAGAACGCTAAATATAGGAATAATTTTGTGCGGCTGCCAATCAGATATTCTCTCCTTTCTCTCTTATTTTGACCTCTTTCTACCTACTCATTGCAAGTGCAGAGGGTTACTGTTACATCTGATCACACTCAAGGACACACACAAACACACTCGGTAGCACACCTCTGAACGAGTGATTGGCCCGTCGCAGACACCTCTACTTCACAGCACACAACAATAAGAGACAGAGAGCTATACCCCCGGCGGGATTCGAACCCGCAATCCCTGCAAGCGAGCGGCCGCAAACCCACACCTGAGACCACGCGGCCACCGGGATCGGCAGTCAGATATTTTATGAAGAGAATCATCTTAACAGAAATTACAAGCACACATGTTATTGCACTGCGGTGCTGTCGCTTCCCGTACAGGAGATCGTCGGAAAATGGGAAAGCCTGCGGTAGACGGAAGGTCAATACTATGTTGCAAGAACATTAACCTTTTAAAGCCTAGCGGTAACTTTACGTACCACGAGGCTTCACATTCAAAAATTATTCATGGTGCCCACATTGCGTTTATGTGCTTTGTACGGATCTCAGAACAAACAGCAACTTCTGCCTTATACAACATTAAGACATTAGTTCTTATAACCGAAGTGGAGAGTGTTTACAGCGCGGTACGCACTGATTACGTTCCGTCTTTAAGGGGTTAAACTTTTTACGGAGGAAAGGTAGGCTACACAGGGACAAAAACCCACAGGCCTAAGTCTCTGCTACCTTAAAATAAAGGAATACAGGCTGATATTGTTAAATAAATACAGAAAGCTGCTAAATTAAAGCCGGCTGATGAGCTGACAATGAGGATTAGATGGACGGTACCTTTAGCAGGCAATGGCTAGATATGAAATACGTACACAGTGTCAGTCAGAAGAAAAGAGACAACTTAGGAGACCTAGGGGTGGTTGGGAACGTAATAACTGGCTGTCTCGCTCAGCAGTTCAGAACATGGAGATGTGAGCGCCGCAATTCACATGGCAGAGCGAAGCCATGCAGTGCAGGGCCGCCGCTACGCCCTGCGACAGAAACAGCAAGCAGACTGGGGAGAAAAAAAAACGATGACATGATATCATCATACGCTAGTCTGCCGGGACCGATGCAGATTGGGTATTGCGACCTGCAACCGATAAACTGTGATGTATTTGAGCCGAGCATCTGCTACCGAGGGCGGTCGGCGGAATGTAATACTGTATGAACAAATGCTGAAAGACGTGCGTTCATGCGGCTCGGACTGTACTTGTATACCTGACTGTGTAACAACTGCAGTACAATAAGTTCCACAGTACAGAGTACACAACTAGACTATGCACTGTTGTTTCGTATGTGAGTGAAATTCACCTTCTCGCTTTAAGCGAAGGGCGTAAATTGAGAGTGTTAACACAATAAAGTCTTATGGAAAATATTCGAGAACGAGAACGTGAGGAACTGGGAGACAGAAACGAAAAGGACGGAAATAAGTACATGGCATGGAACTTTATAATCTGTATTCTACGCACAATATAATTTTTTCCCCAGTGCCGCAACAGCCCCCAGTGTGCCAGGGCCTCCTTTTTATCGAGGCTTCGCGATCACACTCAGGCACACCACACTCGGTAGGACTCCTCTAGACAAGTGACCAGTCCGACGCAGAGACCTCTAACTGACAACACACACAACACTCACGACAGACAGACATCCATGCCCCGGGGGGGGGGGGTTCGAACCCGCAATCCCAGCAAGCGAGCATTCGCAAGACTCACGCCTTAAGCCGCGCGGCCAGTATTATTAGGGCGTTAAAACTGAGGATGAGACGGATGATGGACATGGTACATAAGAGAGTGATCAGAAGTGTATAAAGAAAGATATATTTTAAAAAACCCTGAAACTAATAGTCTTCTGCAGAATGTGGTTCTAGGCGAGTACGGGAAAATTATCTAACTTATGGTGTGAGTGAGTCATTCTCCGGTTGCCATGGTTACCAAGTTGCAATGTTCTAAGTGTGGCAACATTGAGGCCGACGACACAATTCAGCTGTTCTCTGTCAGATACGAGCTGAGGATGAAGAAAGAGTTACCCAACGAAAATTCAGTACAGCACAGCACAATCATCGGAACACTTCAATGGATAAAATTCGTGCTTGTTTTGTTCTTAAGTCTACAGAAAGTACCTACGAAAAAGCCGCGAAGTGGCGCGTAAATACTGCGCCAGCCCGTCGTAACTACAGCGTTTGAAGCAGACAGTGGGGGTGGGCTGCACTGGATTCAAGGTCCAGTGGCAGGCTGCTGTGAACACCGTAGTAATTCCGGTGATGCAACAAAATGCGGGAATTCCTAAGGCGCTAAGCGACTACTGGCTTATCAAGAAGAACTCTGCTCCACGCATTCAGTGAGGTCTTCCTCTGCCAAATATACAGACATACTGCCGCTTGCCCAGTGTGGGGCACAAGTGTTTCAAGCTGTATCTTCAGCAACAACACACCTGGAAAACAAATACGACGTCAAGTCGCCCTTCACATAGGCACAATCACACCGCGGACTGGAGGGAAATTTCGTGCTGTTGATCATACGACATTGAATGGAATGAGTAAACAGCTTCAGACTCCGGCCGGTTTACTCTCCTCCCTCCGAAAAAAAGTGCTACGGATACGCAAAAGAAACGAGGCCGGATGGATCCACAAGCAGCTCCAGATGTGTTCACAGAATGAAAAATTCCTGTCTCTTCCAGCAATCGAACCACGTTCCTCTCACGAAAAGAGAATAGTAGGGCTTCCGCCTTTCTCCTAATGTATGTTATAAATAATCGGAAAAGCTGTATAAATTCTATATTATTTTTATGTCACGCAAATTTCATAGTATGCTCTATATTGAACACGCCTGTAATGCTCGGTTGTCGTAATCCGTTCACTGTTATGACAGAAGGCTGTCTGCGCCGTGTCGTGGCACAAATTAACTGATAGCCTGTCAATACTCTTTTGTTCACGACGCCTGCTGATAAAGAGAAACAAACAAGATACGCAACGTACATATAACGTGACACTGTGGCACGTTCCCGTGGCCGTGATACGTTCTCGTCTATCCTACCAGACGGGTAACATTTCATTCGAAGGAAGCGCTTTCATGGCATTTTAATGCAGCTGGAAACAGTATATTGCACTTAGGTCTTCACGCAAACCGCCCAGTGTTTTCCCCAGATTTTCACCAAGTGCCGACAGATTTTCGTAACAATCCCCAATATCAAATTTCACGGAAATCCGTCCCATGGAAACCGAGCTGATACATGTGGATATACGGGACGGACATGACAAAGCAAACAGATGCTTCTCACGACTACGCGAACGCGCTTAAAAAGTAAACGGAAGCAACGCAAACCGCAGCGTCCGTACACGTTGCGTTCGAAACATTATTTTAGGAGACATTAAATCCTAAACCTACAGCGTATAAGCAACCGTATTAAACGTTTCACAGTATTGTCACTAATCAAGACGCAATGAACACCAGTCCGGTGTACAGCAGGGAAATCTCACGCTGTTTCCACACACCACCTCTTTCAATGCTGTCAAAATTATTTTTGAGGTAAGATCAAACGTCCTTAATTTTCTTAGCTTTCCTCGCAGGCAGCCCCGATACTGACTACGATATGGGACAGACAACCGCGGATCGTGTGTCGATTCTCTGGCAGAGCAAGAGATTTCTCTGTCTCCGTCGCATCCAGACCGTAAAAGCTGGGGTCCACGCGGCCTCCTGCGCAATGGCTAACGGGTAAAGCATCTACGACGTGAAGACGTCAGACACTTCCAACAAGTCGACTGAGTACAATCATATTCTTGAGAAATTCTCCTCATAAACATAAGAAAATAATGCGTGTTTACCCGTCTCATGCACTCGTGAAATAATAACAGTTTTGTTCCGGCATATCTCCGCAATGCTGGTTATAGTTACAGGCCTAGTTCTCAATATGAGCCGGTCGTTTTCCTTCTCCTAGAGGAGGGCTGAAGTAGTATTTACAACACAGAAGTTATACACTTCAGTCACTGCCACGGTAACTAAGGCACCATTATTTTCAGCACGTCTACAGCGATCTTTCTACCTCTGTCGACATCGAAACTAAACTGTTTTGATCTCCCCTACTCCCGTCCCTCGCGCAGATCAAAGGCCGCGACAAAATTCCAACTGTAATATAGATTAAAATAATCCTGAAAGGGTTATAGTACTGTGCTGTATTGTGCTGTTTGTTGAAGAGGCAAATGAAATGACTTCTCTCTATCGTTCTACATATACAAACTCTCCGCGTCTCTCGAAATGCTCTGTCAGGCTAATAACATGATCGGCTGATAATGAAAAAGCAACTGAAGTGTCAACTCACGAGTCGGAAATAAAGCAACTACAGTGAGCTGTACTAAAACACTCTAATGGAGACCGGAGCATGGATGTGGAATGTAACAAAACAGGCTCGTTACTTACCCGTCCTGCTTACACCCCCCGCCACTACGAGCTGTCAATCAACCTACCTGTAAGAGGAAGAAGAAGAAAATAATTTAAAAATTAATTAAAATTATACAAACATTTTTGTTTCATTTCTATAGGATGCCAATGCCATGTACTAAACGAAAGGATAATGTAACAGCTACCTGGTTAAAATATTCTTCAGTGTGACTAATTTGTCTCCTCTGTTGAAACAGATAAGCAACTAATTATCAGAATGAAACTAAAAAAAAATTCTAACAATAAGCAACGATAGATAACATCCAGCAATGTTCGATCCGAATGCAATTTTAATTGGTCTTGTAAGTTACCGCGTCGTTAATGGAAATGATGGTTGGCGCACACAACATGATTACTGGAAGATGCGAGGCTATCCTGGCCGTGACCCCGCCGGAAACCGTGGCCATCTTCCGCAACGTGACACAGGGCAGTGCGATAGAAACGCACCGCCGTTTGGACAAACTGTACCGGCTCCACTTTGACGGTAGATTGAGACGCTGGGTTTCCTTAATGACGCCAAATTTCTACCAGACTACACGACGTCTTCAATACAAACCTTCCTCCATTTTCAAGTACTATGACGTGTTGAACACGGCTCTACACACACACACACACACACACACACACACACACACACACACACACACACAC